>BPLQ01013154.1:600000-984991 GCA_021605075.1 Caerostris darwini
CAATTAAAGCTGCTTCCCGGAAAAATGAACATTTTTGAAAGCTTCATCATCACATTTATTTATTATCACTATTCGTTTTTACAAATATAATGGCTTTATGGTTTTAAAGGATTTGAAGATTACAAATCAATTACAAGTGAAAATGTATCAATAAATTCAAGATTTTAATGATATTTATTGTCATTGATTTTTCCAAATATATTACCAAGTCTGCAAATGTGAAGCAGGATTTTGCCCATAGATGGCCCTATCTGTCAATGTAGTTACCGCCAAGTCGTGACGTTAGCATAATTTGCTTTGTTGACAGCTGACAAAGAGTTTTAATTCATAACAATACAAGTTTCACGCCTCAATATTGTTTGTTATAGATTTGAACATGTCGAATTTTGTGCCAGGAAACTACAATTTGCTGACAGCATTGATTTTCTGTTCAAGTTTACTGTGAGCATGCTCCTGGTAAATAATAGTGGTTTAAAAAATTCAAAAGTGGGGATTTCGACTTGATAAACGAAGAATGCAGGAGTTCACCGAAAAAGTTTGAAGACGGCGAATTGCAAGTATTTTTGGATGAGGATGATGCTCAAACGCAACAACAACTCACAGATCAATTATATGTGACATGACAAGCCATCTAGATACGCTTGAAAGCTTTGGAAAAGATTAAGAAAACAGAGGAAATGGGTTCCACATAAACTGAATGAGAAGCAACATTAAAATCGAAACACCATTTGCGAAATGCTGCTAGCCAGGTACAAAAGATAGGAATTTCTTCATCGAATTATGATTGGCATTGAGAATCCTAAGCTTAAAAGATCATGGATAACTCCAGGCGAACCATCAACATCGACTGCGAGGTTAAATCGTTATAGATGGAAGACAAAGCTCTGTGTTTGGTGGGAACAGAAGGTAGGGATCTATTATGAGCTGGCGAAACAAATCTGGCGGAACTGCTAATACTGAACACAGCTGATAACAACTGACACAACTGATAGATGATAACTGATAACACCATCACCCACAGAAAAGCTACACCCAGGAAACGATTGATATGTTTAGTTGGGAAATATTTTTGCTTGCGGCTTACTCGCCACAGGACAGGTCTACAGGATACCAATAGGATATCGATAGGTCGACAGGATTGCTGAGCAGCTTTTTACTTCCTACGAAAATGTACGATAATGGCTCGATAAGTGATTTGCCTCAAAAGAGCAATAGTTGTTTTGACGTGTCATCCTCAAATTACCAGACAGGCGGGAAAAATGAATAAATACCAATGGACAATAATTCGAATAAAATATCTTTCAAAATATTTCATACATTAAACTTGTATTTTCTATTCAGAAATTCTGATTTCCCATTTACATACTTATAAAATAGGCAATTCAGACTTACTATAAAGAATGATGTGTATTAAACTTAATTTTGACTGTTCAAATGCATCAGATCTGTACATTTGTTCAAACTAACAATAAATAAATAAATCAAACACTAACTTTCATTAATCCCTAAAATTTCCACATTCTGACTTGAGCACATTTAAATTATAAAGAAGGCAGGCACATGCACATGATAGTGGTAAATATGGTTGTAGTAATAGTGGTTGGTGGTAAATACCCTCACCACATGTAATAGACACTTTTACTTGAGCTGTCACATTGCAAAAAGAAAACAAGAGGCAGCTTTAATTTCATTTTGTGTAACAGACCGAAGATTTAAGACTTTAAGTCATTGGCATATAATAGTGTTAGGTATACAAATATTATTCCATAAAATGGTATGAGAAGAAGTAATACTTTTCCATTCTTAAAAGTTAATAACTCACATTTTTGTGATGTTTAGGAAAATTTAGAAAGTTCTAATCAAGTAGTATGACTGTGAAAGCGATTTTCTTTCTCAAATTTAAACCGAGTATGCTGGTTTGTCTGGAAATCTCTTCCATTAATGACAGAAACTCACGAGGTAATAAGAAAATTTTCCACTAGTATCGTTTCTCATGAATCATTGGGCCACGAATCAATGGCAATAAATGAAATGACATACAGATGAACTTGATGGATGGATTCAATGCATTCAATGATGGACTTAAAGCATTGTAAGTCCATAAGGCCCATATAGATGAACTTACCAAAATTATATTATAACATTATAAATACAACAGAACTTTTACATATATGCTTGTCAAAACTGCCTTGCAGTAGCATTTAGACAATTTCAGCCAATACTGTATACTTTATTAAATTGTATCAAATTAATACAGTAACATTTTTCGTATTAATATAATAACAATACATTTTAACAGGATTTTTTTTAGTAGCTAAACATTAATTCAGTAATAAGTCTAAAAACCTTCTTTTTTCTTCGGTAGAGGGAGAGATAATGTCACATAAACATTATCTTTGGATGTTGCACTTCATGGTACCATTTGGTACGGTCTCACCCTACCACATTAAACCCTGAACGACCATTTTCTTGCTGAGTTAATGGAGATGGTAAGCGGAAATCAGTGGTCCGTTAATGCTCCTGACTGGATACCATTAAAACTCTCGTCCGAACCCGAATTCCCATTGTTAGCGGATACCAATGGAGACATCTCGTTTTCTTTTGTCAGGCAGTATCGCCAGAAGATACGTAGTTACGGCAGTTTTTCGTTAAAAAAGACAGATGGCCTTTTATATTTCAGCAATATCATTGCTGCTTTAGTTATCTTTATGAGAAGAGATAGATACTGCTGGAACTGTTTGTTGAAAGGAAGATAAAGTGGGGGATGGGGTCTTATAAAGGGAAGGGAAAATGGGATGCTAGTTTAATATAACGGTTCCTTTTGTTTAGTTGATGACTTCTGGAATAAAAAAGGGAGTATTTATGATCTGGTGTTTTCTTTCATCATCACGAGCCATTTGCAGAAATAAATTGTCTCTTAGGGTTAATAGTGCATTTTTGTTCGGCTTTTATTACCAAGGATGTTCTTTCATATGAAAAGTTATGATAATCTCATCTATTTAGAGTTTTGTTTTTTTTTTTAATTTATGAACCATTATATAAAAAATAAATTTTGATCTTTTCAAGTGAATTTCTTTTAGAAATATAATCTTTTGGGGTTTTTTATTATAATTTCTATAAATTTTAATAATACTATCTTATTTAACCTTTTATGTTGAATTACATATATTTTTAATGCCTCGATTGTTGATCGAGCAAATTTATTTCATGATTTCAATATTAAACACAGCAACAGAAAGCTATTTTTATTTGGTTGATCCAGCAAATTTATTTCATGATTTCAACATTACACACAGCAACAGAAAGCTATTTTTATTTGGTTGATCCAGCAAATTCATTTCATGATTTCAACATTACACACAACAACAGAAAGCTATTTTTATTTGGTTATAATTTCCCAATGAATGCTAAAATGTCTAAAAATATTTGCAAACCGAATACAAAATTTTTAACTTATGAAAGTTTTGAATTTCTGGTTATTTATTAATTTTATACCATTAAATATTGTTATTACATTTTAGAAGGGCTAATAATATTTCTCTATTTTAATAACCAATTTTTTACTCCGTTTTGTCAGATTGGTTATTTATTTGACAAATTTGTTCAATTGATTTTATATAAATTGTGGATGCGTATGTCGTAATAAATATATTCTTTCAATTTCTTGGTGGTCATATATTTAATCTAATTACTTCAAAAACATTAAATACTTACGTATTTAATATTATCTCAAATTTAATGCACATTTTCTTGCAAATGCAGGGTAGTTGACATGAAATCATTCTTCCCTGCCGCGACATATATTACCTAGAATGAATTACGTAGTTACCTTTTATGAATTATGCATAACCTGCTACATTATACCCATATTAAGGCATCCCAATTTGGGAAGAACGCCCACCCTTTTAATCCAACGGAAATGCTTCTCTGAGATACAGATTTATCGTGTCTATTCAGGGTATATGCAGAAAACTTTTGTTCAATTTTCCATTTAAAATCTTACGTTTCTCAATTCAATGGTTGCCTGATTGGCAAATTGCTAGCCGCTGTGGCCGTTGGTACCACAGGCTTCAGGTTTGTATCATGGCGGTGACATGGATGTTTGTTAGTGGTTCGGAATTGGGGCTTGATAGCCGAGTAGGTAGCGCTCTGGCGCTCAATACCACAGGTTTCAGATATTGAGCCGATTTGTCGGTGCCATAGATGCCGGTGCGCGTATTCGCCGGTGCCATGGATGTTTGTAGTGGTTCAGAATTCACTTTAAGCCGCAGGTCACGTTCTAATAATGAGTGTCACAAAGATCAATCAGACTTCTTGTCACCCACATCATTCCCAAACTGTAAAGGGACAATTCAGCTCTAGGCACAGTGATGTGGTGTGGTTTAATAGTAGTAGTAGTGGCTCGGAATCCACTTTAAACACGTCCCGGTCTAATTATCCCAAAGTGTGCACAAAATGACCGTAGAGCGACAAATCAAACCAAATCTTCATTATATGTGGAATGAAACAATAAAGAACGAGAATCATAACTTCCAAAAAGTTAGTCAAAAGATTAATATTAGATTGATTATATATACAATAAAAAAAACAATTGAAATTTATCATATAAATAGATCTTGTGTCACACACATGGTATTCGATAAATAGTCGCAGTAGGGTTTCTATCTAATCAGTTTGAATAAAATTCTATTTACTGACTTCTCCACGACATTGGTGTCATTCACTGCGACCGAAACGCTTTCATTGGATAACATGAAACATTAATCTTTCGCAATACACTAATTACATGCTTATCAAACTGTCGTAAGTGCTTTTTAACTCTGTTCCTGGAATTACTCAAGTGTCCTTTTCCCTCTCTTTCCAGATAAAGTTGAATTACTGCTCGGCTAAATAATGACCAATCTCTGAACATCAGGCTTCGGGGGGTACGATCGGTGGATGGCTAACGAATATTTCTCCAAAGAACTGGTTCATTTAGCAGCTCCTGGTTCCATAATGAACAGCTTTATTCAGTATAAGGAGTTAATGGCTTGATATTAATTCTATCCTGTGGGGTTCTTTACCGCTGTGACTTTGCCATTGATCGCTCGAATGATTTATCCTTTGCCCTGGGAGCTGTTAAAGGATTTTAGTGTTATTGTTCTGAAAAGTGACGAGATTTATTTTAACATTGTATCCTAGACCTCGGATACTTAATAATGCATTGAAAGTCAAAAATGTTAGAGCACCGTAAAAATGCCTGTATTGCTTTCACATTTTTCTAAACTTTTTAATCTTGAACTTTGTATTCTTGTTCTTTAGAATTTATAATAACAATATATTTTCTTCTCATGAGCTCAAAATAGAGTTGCCAGTTAATAAATTTAATCACTTGAAATGCATCAGTATGCTTTATATATGTATCGAAATAAAAATATATCGCTATAGTTCATTAATTCGCAAATCAATGGAAAATAAAAGTTAAAATAAAGACATAAATCCGTAAAGAATAAAAGGAAAATAATGCATAAATCCAAAAAAATATGATGTATTAATTTTATAAATAATATTTATTTTTGTTAAAAAGCATTAAAAAATGATTATATGAGAGCAAAGATTCAGAATGTATTTCTTACTGCTATAAACTCAGCGATTTCATTTGGTTTTATTGACTTAATTTAAAATTCTTAAAAATGCATAGTGTAAACGTGCTTCCTCCTACACACTGCAAGACGCGTTGGTGTTCAGGAGAAATGGTCAGTTGAGCTCGAGATTCTCACCCGAGAGGAATCACGCGCTTCTGTTGAGAAATGTTTAATTTATAGTCTCTCATCCAAAAGAAAATATATTTAATGCAACTCTGCTTATTATTTGGTTTACAGTATCATGTATCTTTTGTTTCTGGGTTTGTATCGAGTTTTCCTTTTGACCTTCCAAATCAAATTATGTCTTTACATGTGTCAAATATTGTATGTCTCTAATTGTGTATGTGTGGCGTTTGTGCGTATGTAAATAAAGCTGCGAGTTCTCCAACCTGTGTTTCAGCCCAACCACACACAGTTACAATCTGGTTGGTCAACCTGCACACTACAATAACTATATATATAAATATGTGTAGAAAAACATTATAATTATGATTTAGCTTCTTTCATTTTACTGATAATTCTTGCTTTTTTGGTTTTTGGAGTTTACATGATAATAGTTTGTTTGAATTTTACAGGCATATTAATATGAAGTTTTGAAGATGTAACTTTGATTCCTTATTCTTCAAAAAAGAATTTACATGTTCAGTATTCCTTCTAGTTCTCTTACAAGAAGTAAAAAATTAATTACGATACACAAAGTTTGCAAAGCGGAAAATTAAATTAGCAACTAACATCACTAATAACGAAAGCAACATCTACAAAAATGTACAAATCCCACATTAGCGGTTATTGATTTAATGTGGACAGACACCAAATTAGAATATCGTTTAATCTGTTTAATTAGCACTGTTTAATTTGAAACTTATCGTAAATCGAATCATCGAGTTGCGGGATTGTCTGTTCTTAATGTTCCCACTTGATACCATCATTTGCCTCCTAAAATGACTTTAGAGATAATTGTCCTGCATGTGCATATCATATGGGATACGGAAAATCCATATATTATGGCCTCCTAATTAATTGCAATAAAGTTGAGTAAAGGTTATACCTAATAATAATACTTTTAATCTAAGGAAACAATAATTTTCCTACAAATGCATGTTATTCAAAATTAAGTCAACATACTCGTATATACTTCGAACAACAATAAAAATTAAATCAAAATTGCGACACTAACATATAAACCACTTTAAATATATGAGTGGGAGAACCTTACCTTCTTGTAAGACAGCATTTTGGGCCCTCGAACTACGGTTGCTTGGTTCGAAACACAACAAGTGGTTCTAAATTGAAAATTTATTTATTTATGCTAGGTATGCGCCGATAAACTCGAAGGCCAGAAAGCCCTAACCGATTGATGTAAGAGGAAGTATGTGACCATTTGATCAAGTTCAAGTCTCCATTTGATCCCATTGAATGTATTCGCTTGCTGTTGTTATTTCTTATCCCATTTGGCCAACAGCAACATCTAGACCAACATCTAGATCTTGGAAGGAAGTAAAGGAACAGATAATTTCTGTTGTGACGTAGTGTCCGTAGATAGAATTCTAACTTGGTTCCGTGGCGCTGAAGAAGGAGGCCAGTACCTTCCGGGAGGATGTTTAGGGGCAACTATCCTGCATTTACGTAACGTATGGGAGAAAACCAGTAAAACTCCCAACAGGTAGTCCAAATAACAAAGCAAAAATGCTGGACATCACAAACACCATGTATTCTCCTCGTTTTTTGAAAGTGTCTACAACAAATTCTCCAGTGGATTGAACATCCTCCCTAATGCTCACCAGCGCGGGGCGTCTTGCCACTGAGTCAATGAGTCGGGCGTGTGTTCATTCCAAATCGTAAATCCAGAATGAAGTGTAACAAACCCTCATGATACTCTCTGCGTAACGCTAAATTTGCTACATATTTGCCGTTCCGGTGGCGAATGATTCAAATTAAAGTACGCAGCATTAGAATATTGCGATTATATAAGTGACCTTCCACATGAAAGGTCATCACCATTAAATAAATTATCTTGTGTCTCACCATACCAAACATATCAAGGACTTATGCAAACACAATCAAAAGATCTTACTGCAACCTCTTAACACAAATATTTTAACCCATTCATAAGATAAGAGCACTTAAAATGTTTTTTAAGTGCTCTTATCTCATGAACGTGTTAAAATATTACATATCCTTGATTTTTAATGTAGAGCCGTGTTATATTTTTTTTTTCTTCTTACATTTAGGATAAGCAGTTGCAAATATCCACTGTTTCCTCCATTATCTTGTTTTAAAAATCAATTTTTATTACACGAGTTTAATCAACGTGACCTTTTTGCAGTGCGCAAAATCCTTCGAAGGATGACCCAAATTTTCAGAACATGGTGTCATCAATCTTAGATCAAAATTTCAAATAATCAACCTGTGTCTTCAAATGCTAGACACACTGAGAAAATCTTTTTTTTTTTTTTAATATTTTCCTTGCTTTGGCGCAAAAGTTATTTTATAATTTGTGTTACATGCTCTGTCATAGCTAGTTTATTCAATAATGAGATTATTTTTCAGTCGGAGATCGTTATAAAAATAAGATATTGTTGGAAATATTTCAAGAATTTGTTGTTTGTTTAAAGAAAAACATAAATGAGGACGGTGAAAATAGAGTGCTTTGTTATTTCTGGTAACAATTTGGTCATTAAAGTCATTTTTGAGTAAGAAAAAAGAGAAAGAGTCGCCAAAATATTAAATAAATAATAAATACCCTTATGTAAATGTAAAATCGTTTTTAATAAGCAGTATTTATTCGTATGATGAAAAAAATATTTTTAGTGTTTTATCTTTATTAAATATAATTTAGAGTTTTTTGATTTTTTATGCTACCCTCATATTAAAATCCATAAATTAAAAACTCTACTGTTTGTTAAAAAAAAAGTTTAATATTGAAAATATATTGCTCAAAAGGAAATATTTAATATTTATTTCACGAAAGAATAACAAAATAGAATCATCGAAAAAATTTATCTGTACAAATGTCATTTGTAAACTGTAAATTATGTAATAATAATTGTAATATGTTCAAGATTCATTGTCATATGTCGTTTGTAAACTGTAAATTATGTATTAATAATTGTAATATGTACAAGATTTGTTTCAAACGTATCAAAGAAAAAGATTTTAAATGTTCAGTAAGTTAGAATCTTGAAAATTAGAATCTTTATTTAAATTATTTTAAAAATATTTTTTTAGAATTTATGAAATCATTATTATCGAGGCTTGCTATTTTTTACAACTTGCATAAATACAATCAAAACTGCGATGTGTTCTCCATCTATATTTTAATAATTGTTGTTGTTTTATAATAATAATTGCTATTGTTTTGCCCATAATAATGCATAGTAAATTAATGTATACAAATTGAGTTTCTCTTCTTTAAGACTTAGCTTATCGTGATTTCTAAGATATTTTTCATATTTGTGAAATATTTTTCCCACAACATATAAAAAAATTTTCAGAAAATTTTGCTTTGAAACACACAGATTATTGCTGTCATTTTCTTTCTTTAGTAACTAGAGAAAATATTTCACTGATATAATATCGCTGGTCTTTCTAGTGAGGAAGATATTTTAAAAATATATAAATTATTTCACTTTCTTAAATAAATCATTCGATTGCATATTTGTCATGTTGCAAATATTATTAATTAATTATGAATTTTGAAAAGGATTTATCATGGATTTTTTGAAAATTTTTAGAAAACATAAAAAATGAATTTATTTCACATGGTTTGAAATAGTGAGCACATTTTTTTTTCTGAAGTTTCTAATTAATGTTTCATATTATAACATACTGAAATTGCCCTTGAAGGTAAATTTATTAAATTGGTTTTTTTTCTGATTTCCAAACCGCAATTCAGGCTATTGGCTCAACTGGCACTTCCATTGTCTGGTGAAGTCTTTCAGTGTCAGAACTACTTGCGAAGGCTGGCTTTTGGTCAAGAGACACGTTGGGCTTCAATATATACCTGAACATTGTGGAGTTTTTGGGAACGAACATTCTGATTTCCTTGCAAGAAAGGGCTCGATATTGCTCCAATCAAGATGCTTAATGTTACCATACTATTCTATAAAGCTGTATATCAAATAAACAATCACTAAAATTATAAATTACAAATGCTTGACAGAATACAAACAAAGCGATGGAAAGTGGAGGATCTTCTCTCAGTTCCAAATTGGCCACGTCGTAAAGATACTGCTCAGTTCCGCTTTTCAACAGGTTACGATTGCCTGGGTGAACATCTACATCGCATTGGGATTTTCGACCTATCAAACTGTTCTCTTTGTGATCTGGTAAAACTAATGAACCGAGCTCATCTCCATCGTTGTTTGGCACTTCATGGCGAATCTGAGACGACAAGATACTGGCAAGCTAGAGAACTCTTAAGGCAATGACTTTGAACCGAATACTTTTGTGTAATGGTTTTTTTTGCTCGAATGCTTATTAATTTAATGAATGAATGAATTTAATGCTTGAATAAATTTTTTTTTATTAAATTGTATTTTCCCCTTTTTTTGTATTGTCTTACCATTGGAAATAAAAACATACTGAAATGGTTGCCTTGAATGAAAAATTCATTCATGAGTTCTCTCAGAATAATTTTGGTAGTTCAAGATCAGGAATTTTAGTAACGAAATTAATTATAAAAATGAATATTTCTATAAAGAAAAATTTTGTTAATGTTTTCCTTCACATTTTGCTAAATAGTTATGCTACTTACTATGAAAAAATGGCTCCCATATTTTTTTAAAATCTTGTAGATTTAAACCTTAGGCTCGATGTTCGATCTCGCTTTGCCAAGGATGTTTGCCGTGGTTCAGAATCCGCTTTAAACTCTAGGTCCCGGCTAATATGATTGTAGGCCGTATGGCTAACACTTCTATCCCACAAAGAAAATATCACATGTTTCGGAATCTACAAGTAGGCAGATGGACATTGAAGAAGTTAATGAACTTAAATCAGTAAGTGCTGTTAAATTTACGTTTTGCAGATGTTCATTTTTAAATAATTTATTGATAATTTTGTGTAGTAGATCGAAATTTTTAACCACACGATGTTGGCACCATTAACCAATAGTTTTCGACAGGACAAAATGTTTCCTATATAATTTTTTTATCAATGAAAGTGTGCTTTATTATATGTGTCCATTTTTAAATGATTATCAGAGTTAAATAAGTTTTTAAAAAGGCAACTTGGGAAAAACTTTGCCATTTTTATCCTTTTTATTCTTCGTCTATTTTTTAATACTTTTCTCTCGTAGTATCTTTCAGACAATGTTTTCCGCCATGGAGTAAAGTTTATAAAATCAGAATATTATTGAATGATACTCTCTCATTAATAAAAGAAAATCACACAAAAATATTAAGTCTAATATTAATTCTAATGAAGAAATTTTGAAAAAGTCTGATCTCATTTCAATGAGAGGAGAGTTTTTCAAAAGTTCTCTCAGAAAAAAATTTCCCATGAAGAAATTTTCGAAACGTCCATTTCTAGACAAGATTATTTTTATGGATGTTTGTTAAATTCCACGATATGGGCCCTAGTCTTCACCTAGTACAAGATAATTTAGATTGGTGAAACCAAACCAAAAAGATCTATTAGATTGGTTAAAATAGTGCATTTTTTGAAATTCACAATTCGATTCAAGTAATTTAAACAAACTTAATCGTAATTTAAACAAACTTTCATTTTAAAAATCTTGAAAAAGTTTCTATTTAAATATTAATAACAAGATAATTACTTGAGGGCGAAATTATCTAATACCACTCCATCAATAGAAAATTTTTGAGAAAATATATTTATACACAATAGCGTCTGGTAGATTTCTTTTATAATCCATTCATTACGCCCAATCTATTCAAATTTCTAACAAGAATGTTAAGAGAAAATGTTCAGTTTGCATATCTCTAATGATTTGTCCGCTATCTCGGCAAACACGAACATTCATTAGATTATCGTTAGGAAAAGCCTGTTTCGAAGTTATTCCGGAATATTTTTAGAAAAAAGGTCGCTATTCTGCTTTTAATGCTATATAATCACTTAAAGAATCGTCTTTTAATCGGAAAATATTCGCATAAGGCAAACATTGTTCCGGTTGTAATCACATTTTTACAAGACCATGGTATTTAAATCTTCACCAAGATTGCAGAGATGGAACACCTGTTTGTTTCAATGTTCTCCTAACTATTGCATATATATTTTCCAATCATTTATCTTTTTGTGTTTTTGTTACAACTTATTCTTTAAAAAAATGAATGTTTTCATATTTCGATTTATTTATTTATCTTGTATGCATTTTATTTGAATTAACAATTTTTTTTTATCTATTTATGTATAATATTCTTGTTTGTGTTGGGTTTTTCAATATTTTTCGGTGTGTTACTACAGCTTTTTGAATGAAATTATCATTATTTTTTTCTACAAATATCTTGACAATATTAAAGCAAAATTATTTCTTCAAAATAAACAATTTTTGAATTATTCTCTTTAACATTTAAAATTTAACAATTCTCTTCAATTGCATTTCTAATTCATATAATTTTATAATTTAATATATAAGATAGATGTGACAGGGACCTGATAGCCGAATGACGGCGCTCTGACGCTCCGTGCCACCCGTTTCTGGGTTCAGGTGCCATGAATGTTTGTAGGGGTTTGGATTCCACGTTAAACCGTAAGTCCCGGTCTAATATGACTGTAATACGCACAGCTGACAACCCTACCCCGAAAAACAAATCATCTTTTGTCTCGAAATCTGCCAGTAGGCAGACGTCCTTGGCCCACCATCGGCCTATTGTGGTAATGAAGACGAAAAATAGTTCTATATTTATTACTAATCATATGTATAATATCAAAAAGCATTGGTGAAAAATTAAAATGAAAATTGAAATATCAGTTTTAAACAAAACATTTTAAATAAGTTTGTAATCTATCAAAAAAAATAAAATTCACGCTTTTTTTTTATTAGACGTAATAAAGATTTAAAACATCTAAAACATTCATATTATGTAATGAAATAGCAGCTATAAAAACTACCAGCTTTTTATTTCATTGCTTAAATCAATTAGACTCTTATTTATGAGCAGAAAAATAACTCTAACAACAAAAACTTACGTTGGGAAAAAAAAGAAGATTTAAGATGAAAATATTTAGTTCCTCTCGCAACAAATATGTCAGCGAAACGTAATCAGTGTCTCCAGAAAAAAAAAGTTATTTAAAAGGCCGGTCCGTGTGATATTGAGTGAAGAAGAAATTCCCGGACACCGTAAGCCAGCTGGGGATGAAAGCTCAGGGATCGTACTTCTAAAAATAATGGAAGAAGATCAATTTGTCATATTTGACAACCCTATCAAAAACTTTCTTTGCTCTGAAACTAAGAGGGATTTAGAGGATTCCAAATTTCTGAAAAGGTACATCACAGTTCTTCCCGTGAAATCACTTGGAGATTTTCTTCAGTTTTGATGTTTAATAGAAAAAAAAACTTCTGTGCTAAATGACTGTGTTGATGAAAATTGAAAGATATTCAAATGAGACTTTTTTTACATGGAGTCATTTTCAAGTATGTATGTGATGTATTTATAAGATAGATTTGTACTTGTGCAATACAGATACTGTACTTATACATTTTTTATGGTGTATGTTGTTGTTACGACTCATTATCAGTGTTCGGCAGCGCGGAACGGATGCCCCATAAGTAGTGGAGGGAAAGGGGGCAGCTTCTGTTGTGATGAAGTACGCGTAGGTAGAAGTCTGATTGGGCTCCGAATTGCTGAAGAAGGAGGTCCGAGAGGACTTTCAAGGGGAACTATCCCGCACTTGCCTATCGCATGGGAGAAAACCAGGAAAATTCCCATCAGGTAGTCTGACTAACGAGCATCACAAATGCCATCGACTCTCCTCGTTTTTGAAATAAGGTCTACAACAACGCAGCCTGCAGATTGCTCAGCTCTAATGCTCCCCAGATGCGCGGGTTGCCACCGAGCCACGAGACGGGCTTTATTTGTATAATATATTGTAATGTAACATAGTTTTATTTATTATAGTATGTTTAAGTTTGCAATACAATATTAATTAATAGTATGTTATTATTATTTATCCATATATTACTGATTAAATTATTTATTTTTTTAAAATAAAAAATGTATTAAAAAGATATTTTTATTTATTATTCTTGATGCATTTGATGAACGGATAAATGAAATTAATAATCGAAAGTGCAATATACAACTAAACAATATGTTCTAACAATATTTATAATATACATAGTTCATAAAAATTTGGCCTCTGAAGTACCAAAACTCCAAGTTCCATGTTTCTAGCAGACTCCTTAGCAATCAAAAATGCTTTTGTCATTTTCATTTTGTATATCATCGGCGTCGTGTTTTCTTATGCCACTGAAGGAAGATGAAGAGTGTCCTTTTAAGGGTATTTGGGCTGCATTTGGGTGCCATCTAAGAAAAATCAGGCAGATCCCACTAAGCAGTAATATCTACTAGTGGGAAAATTCCACTTAGCAGATATCACTAAGATCTCATTAAGCCACTAAGAGTATCAAAATATTGATAATGCTATATGTTTTAGAAGTAATTCTTTTTGGATATTAAGTGGCAGTCGAAGTTCTGTCCAGTATTTAAAAGTGTGACAGTAGATTATAGAAAAACGCTGACCGACATATTTTTCTTCATTTGTGCAATAGCCCCTTCATGGAGCAAGCCTGTCTGTCTACTGACAGAGTTCGAGGCATGAGATGATTTCTTTTTAAGGGGTAAGTTTGTCAGCCCTACGCTCAATATTAGACTAAGATCTACGGTTTAAAGTAGATCCCGAACCACTACAAACATCCATGGCACCGCTGGGACTCGAACCCGCACCGAGCTTATCTGAAATAACTTCAACGAGTTCTATTTGTATTCAGCGGGTTTCATTCATCGTAGTGAACAAGACAAAAAGTGTTTGATGTTCTTTCAAAGAAAGGTGATAAGCTTTTTCGAATACTACCTTCGAATTTGCTTTAAAAGAAAATGTTGACGTGGCGGATTTCTCTGAGTAATTTATAACAACAAAACCCGGTCTGTCCCTGGATTATGGAAGTGCTTTATTAGTTCAGACGAATATTGCAAAACTCAGATGGAAGAAATATCCGATTTGTGATTGGCCCAATATGTCGACACCTACTAGGATTTTAAATTGGTGTTGTTTTTATTTTCTTCATATTTCAAATAACATTACCACGACTATCGGTTGAGCAAGAATTTGTCGCCTACCTCTTGCGACATGATCTAGACTACTGCTCGGATAAGAAAAAAAAACAAGGACAGAAGAATAACAAACGAAATAGGGTTCAAATAAAGCTTTTAAATAAATAGTTTTATTAAAGTAATTAATTTCATTCTCTTAATACGTGCTCCACAAAATGCATTTTTAATGGATTTCAGTTTTATATAAAAGATTAATAATGTCGCAATATGTTTTAATGTCTGTAGTGGGATTAAACTTATAACAGTTTTAAAAGCTTAAGTAATTTTTAAAAAATCTATATTTGACGAAATTAACAATACTTTTAATCTCGAATTTCGTAAATAATTACAAAATTCTATATTTGAAGAAGTTAACAACACCTTTTATTTTCAAATTAAATTATTAATTCATCGTGTTATTCTAGCTTAAATAATTACAAAAAGTTTAAATAATTAAAAAAAAAAAACATATGTTTGATAAAAATTAACAATGCTTTTAATCTAAAATTTTGTAAACCCATTGTGCTATTCTATTAATATTCCAAGTGAATATTTACCTTTACAATTTATAATTTTTATATAAAAGGGGAATTATATAAATTTGTTACATTATAATCCATAAAAAAATTCAAACATCATACTCGACCATAGCCAGTAGATATTTTCAAATCGAAAAATGTAATACTGAGTAAAAGTAGTAGAACGACGACGATTTGCAGGTTGACGGAGCTCCTTGGTATAGGTAACCGTTAACTCCTTCTTTGCATATGAAAGGGAAGTTACTTTAGCTTTAAGCCCATTGCATTAGAAATAAACACTTAATATAGAGATAATAATATATGGAGAAGAAAATTTTTTTTTTTCTTTTCAATAAAGTATTTAATAATTATTAATTATAATTTAATAATTAAATAATAAAGTAAAAAGAGGATTTTGTAGAATTACAAAATGAACGTAGTTTGAAACAGAACTTAAAAATAAAAATACTTTCAATAGGTTAATCTAATTCAAAAAGTAGTACAAGTTAAAAATAACAAAAGCGTTTAAAGTATTAGTATAAAATATAATAATAATAATAATAATAATATATATTAATTATAAAGTAATATAGTGGTATTATTATATTATTTTCTCAAAAATTTTAAAATAATCTCATTGATTGTTTGATTGTTCAAAACTCATTTATATATAGCTGTCGTAATTTAATAGAATGGGGCCTGATGGCCGAGGGTTTAGCGGTCGGTGCCACAGGTTTCGAGTTCGAGTCCCGTGATGCCATAGATGTCTACAGTTGTTCGGAATCCACATGTCATGTTTTGAAATCTGCTGCCCCAATGGGGCTGTTGCGCCAATGAAGAAGAAGAATTTATAGAATAAATTAAATTTATTGCAAGCCTTTTCCTATTTTAATTACAAAATTTATTTACTAATATTTAAATGTCAAGTAAAAGATTAAAGAGAAATAACTAGTTAATTTACTACTGTGTCCAAAAAGGAAGAAAAATTTTCAATTTAAAATTATCGGGCATATGGAATTTCAATTTTTTTCTTTTTTAGGTTGTTGGCACTGTCCTTGACATCTGTGGGAAATTTGGCGTCAAAATATTTATTAGTGTTTGAGTTACGCTTGGCTTTGTGGGACGCTAAAACTGATTACGGCGATTTTTGAAATGTCTGAATTAATTAAACAAAGAACTTGCATTAAATTTTATTTGCGGAAACATATAGAATGGTGCAGAAAGCATTCGGCGAGCATTCCTATATCGGAAAGAAATTATTAGAAGTGGTATAAATAGTTCAAAAAGGCAGAGAACGCATTGAAGACGAAGAGCCCTCTGGTCGACCCTCAACCTCAACCAATGAAGTTCACGTCGAAAAAAATTAAAGATTTGGCGCTTGCAAACCCTTGATTTACAATTAAAGACCTTGCTGATGATGTTGGAATTTCAAAAGGATCGGTCAATTCCATTTTGGGCCTCAAACACGTCAAATCTCGATTGGTACCGAAAACACTGAATGCGTCAGCTCACACTGCATTGATTCTTCCGCCAGTGACTTTTCCGCCGGAAATGGAACCCATATGGTTCCACAACCACAGTATTCACACCGTACGACTTCTGGCTATTCCCTAATCTCAAAAGACCACACCAGGGACACCGTTTTGAGTCGATTGAAGAGATTCAATGTGAATCGCCGCGCGCTTTGAAGGCCATCCCTGCCAATCACTTTTCAGCATGCATTGAGGATTGGAAAAAAAGTTGGCATAAGTGCTTTGTGTCCGGAAGAGATTACTTTGAAGGCGATGAAATAAATTTGGAAGAATAAATAAAGTGTTTTTGAAAAAAAATAATTGCTCTTACTGTTTGGGCACTGTAGTATAATTTCTAAATGAATATAAACGTGTGGTTAATTTTTAATAATTAAGAAGATACGTAAAATTTCCGAGGCTTTTCTGAATAAATCTGTATCCAGGAAAGACCTTCCGCTGGGCTCAAAGAGTGGGTGATAAGAGTAAAAAGCCGCCGAGGAATTTGTTCAAAGCTGTGGATGTAATGAAGCAAGCCCTTAACTATTCACCCTAGATAATGCTGAATCTGCTACATATCTGCCGTTTAGAAAGGTTTATCTCAGGTTGCGAGGCCCAGCTGTAGACTTATTTCCTCTCGTAATAATTAAATTCACTTTATTTTTTCAGAAAAATGAAAAAAAGTTGATGAAAAATTTGAAAATTATTTCTAGAAAAAAAAGAATTATTTTTAAAAAAATTAATTTATCAATTTTAAGAAAAAAAATATTAAATATTATATAAAAAAAATCGCTTAAAAATGGATTCTTTTCTTTTTGCGATTCCTTTTATCAGTTCACACTCTCCCTATATATATCTTGTTCAAAATTTCAATCGTTAATAAAATACTTTTTATTCATCCCCTCAAGTTCAAATTTTTTTTGAACTTGTACTGGATGACATTTGATGTTAATACAGTTTTTCAAATATTAATTAATTCATTAAATTTAATTAGATGGACTATTAAATGAAGAAATGGACTGCTCGAAACTCACTGGAAAGGTTCCTTGCAATAATGAAGCATTACAAGAGATGGATAGAGTGAGAAATTACAGAATACCATCAGCCTCATAAATTAGAAACGAAAAAAATAGAAAGCGAACGAATAGTAACAAACAAAAATAATAGTCCAACACTATTTTCCATATGGAAAGGAAAATTGCAAGGAAATTCGCTTTCTATTTTGCCACTTAATATTTTGATTCTGTCATAAGTAACAGGTGGGCTGAAACGTTCGTAGGCTGACACATAGATGGCTCTACTAGTATTAAATCCATATAATTTTTAGTTAGCTCAAACCTTCAAAAGACACGTGTATAAATTTGACAGCTTTTGCACTATTAGTATGTGAGTTATAGCATTTTTAGTGTTCATCACGTGCGGTCCACTCGGCTGACTGTCGATTGGACTCCGGTGTGAAATGATGGAGCCATGTTTCATCCAATGTCACATATCGACGCAAAAATTCGGGTTTATTACGATTGAATAGCTCCAAACACTGCTTAGAATCATCAATTCGTTGTTGCTTTGGGTCGATTGTGAGCTCGCGCGGCACCCACTTTGAACAGAGCTTTCGCATATCCAAATATTCATTCACGATATGTCCAACACGTTCCTTTGATATCTTTAGGGTCTCGTCTATCTCAATCAACTTCACTTTACAGTTATCAGAAATTATTTTGTGGACTTTTTTGATATTTTCGTCGGTAACAGCCTCTTTGGGGCGTTCACTGCGTGCATCGTCCTCGGTGCTCATTTCGCCTCGTTTAAATTTAGCAAACCACTTCTCTACGGTTGATTTTCCTGATGCAAAGTCCTAATAATGCTTATCAAGCCAAGCCGCTTCAATAGTATTTTTTCCGCCAAAAGTCAATGCTTTATTAACACATGAAATTCCTTTTTATACATTTTTTCAAACTAACAAAAGTTGCTTCACTAAAAACTATAACTAAAAGGTTATAACTCACATACTAATTGTGCAATAGCTGTCAAATTTATACACGTGCCTTTTGAAGGTTAGGGCTAACTAAAAATCATATGGATTTAATACTAGTAGCGCCATCTATGTGTCATCCTATGACCAGTTCAGCCCACTTGTTATATACGCATTTATAGTAATTGTAATTAATTTTAAAAAAGTAACTAAAATAAAATTTTTCTTTGTTGACCCAAGTAGGAATTGTCTTTAAAAAAAAAAAATTTTATATTACTTTTTATATTTTTTTAACAAAAAGTAGATTCTCTTCCAGCTCAATATTTCCGCCGCCCTTAAGAGCACCGCCGAGATTGAAATAAAATGGAACGAGAACATTGCCGCGTGTCCTGAGCGCAGATATCTCCTCCTGCAAACATTCAAGGAGGCACTTAATAAATCAAAGGAAACACAATTCTTTTTGGATATTGCCGGGAAATGCTACGTGTTTGTCGGGGACCGTCTTTCATAAATGCTCCCATTGGTGTCGTAAAGGCCGCTTCTTACGATCGACCATTTGGCAGAAGTGAAAAGTGCGATTCGATATTTTTGACTTTCTTGACTGCTGTTATGGCACTGTTGGACCTCTTTCTCTGGCGCAAAAACTGAGTTGTCAACTGTCTCCTGCACTGGATGGACTGTAATGGTGCTCGTTAGAACTCACCTTGGAGTATTTTTTTTCGATGCGACTGTTTTCGTATTTTCTTATTTGATGGGCGTTTTTTGAGTCAAATCTTCAGTTGCTCTGCTTTTTTGTTACGACAATATCTAATGCATAAAAGGGGTGTTTGTCTCCATAGATTTAGCAGTGAATGTGTGTTAATATATGTATTTTACCTTAAAAACTATAATACAAAGAAATAAAAATCCCTAAATACACTATATTTTAACTTTGTGTGTAAAAAGATCATGACAAAGTTAAAAGTTAGTTAATTTATTTTAAAAAATAACAATAATGAATAAAATTTAACAATAATGAATTTGGGGTTACAAGTTAAAAACGTACTGATGAATAAATGTTTCTGATGCACCATTTTTACGGGAATATTAGTAAGTTTATTGTATATTTATATATATATTGTTCAGTAGCCAGTCGAATTATATAAGACGAATCTGGATCAGCACATTGCGCCACTCCTCACCATAACAATTGTCCCTGACGAGTAGAAAAGATAAATTGGAACTTATCTGCAAACACGTTAACATGGCCAGCGTGATTTATTTTCCACCAATTATGAGTTGCATACCATCATTCGTTTCCCAGAGATAGTAGGCAACAGCGCAGCAGAAATGACTGGAATTCTTTTGATCCATGACAACACACGACTGCATACTGCCAAACCGCTTTTACACAATTTCAATTAGATGTATTTTATCACACGACGTACAGCCCATACCTAGCATCGAGTGTCTTTCACCACTTTCAAGAGTTTAACAGATAAGAGGACAGAGTTTCCACACCAACGAAGAGCTTCAAGACTGCGTGCAGGCCTACAGATAATAGACTAGGAAGGCTTACAGACCATGGAGGCTTATCTCAAAACCAATTATCAGAGAATATCGGAAAAACAGATTAAACAATAATCGTATGACTTTAAAGAACATCTTTGTTTTCAATTTGATTGATAAGTCTTTAACTCTATTATCACTGCATTGAAGTATCGCTTCAGTTTTCAAAATATAATATCTTCTATATTTCTCCATCACAAAATTTAATTGAATTGGAAAGAGAAACGGCTACTTTGTTTAAAATAAAATTGCTTTTCTTTATCTCTGCGTATTTTATGTTATTGTACTTTGCCTTCTTATCGTTAGTTTCTGTTCCATTAAGATAACTCTCTCTCTCCAGCTAATGCTTCTCCTTATTTTAAGCTACATTTCCTGCAAATAAATAGGGTACTTTGCGTAATAGTAGGATTATCCAACGATGAATAAATTGCAATATGTCCTTCTTTTTGCACAAACTACTCTACTTCTGTCTTTACTTTTAAAACAGATCTTTCTCGTCCCATGAATTACATTTAGTTAAGTTATTGCCGTAGTATTAACATAAATTCTCATTTGTTTTTCATCATATGAATATCATTTCTAAATGTACGTTCAAACAATTACAGTAACGCAATTTAATATGTTTCGTTTCCTTAGAAGCAATTTGATATTTTTTTTTAAATAGGCAATATTATTATCATAGTTCGTAATTTTCCGTTGCCATTTAACAAAATTTAAAAATATTATTTTATTATTGGTCTGATTTATTCTTTAAAAAATATTCAGTTAGATCGAAAAAAAACCTTCGTTTCGTTATTTTCGTTTATATGTGTCAAAATCCTGTCTAATAAATAATATATATATATTATTTTTAAGTAACATGATTACATTTTAATGAATATATCTATATCTATATCTATATCTATACATATATATACACTCAAGAGCCAAAACATTATGACCACCCCTACATTTTGCAATGAATTCGCCTGGATGACGTGAAAGGCACGTGATCAGGTGGAAGTGGTATTTAACTGCTGCTGGAGAGTCTGAAGAATCATTCTTTCACTTGCTTCTGTGTGTGATGGGAACACACACAGAAGTAAGTGAAAGGTGACAGGTGGTCATAATGTTTTGGCTCAATGAGTTCAAATTATGAATATATATATATATATATATATATAGGGTGATTACAATTAACGTCCTACTTTCAAAATACTGTAAGAAAAGAATCCCTCTTCACAAGGTGTTCAAATTTGAACTGAAGGACTTGAAGAAGGGGGAAACAGTATCGCATCAAAAATGGCGGATGAGCTTTCCACTACCAGTGTCACAACTGTTGAATGACTTAAAAGTCATTTTTTTCCGACAAAATACCGAAACAATCAAGCACATTGAACACTACAGTTAGTTTAATGAGCAACTCATGCCAAATACGTTGTGATTTCGATTCAAAATATCACTGGCAGGTAAATTCACTTTTCTTATGCCGTTTACAGCGCCATCTACACTTTGGAACTTTTTTTGATGGCATACCGTTTTCCACAAGTATCTTCAGTTCAAATTTGAATTCATTGTGACGAGTGGTTCCTTTTAACAGTATTTTGAAAGGGGGATTCATTTATAATCCCCTGTATATATATATATATATATATATATATATATATATATATATATATATATATATATATATATATATATATATATATATATATATATATATATATATATATATATATATATATATATATGTGTGTGTGTGTGTGTGTGTGTGTGTGTGTGTGTGTGTATGCGTAAGTAACATGCTTACGGCTTTAATTTAATTGCAAATTCCAAACTCAGTATTAATTAATGTTTTAACGTCAATTTTGAGGAATTGCTCATTTCGTACTGTTTCAATTTAATGGTTATTTGATCGGTAAATAGTGGTAGGCCCGTATTATATCAAATACACTCAGATATATACATTATATCATAGTGCATGTTCAAAATATAGATGCGTTCCATCTAATAATAATTTCCTTTGACTTTTTTCTTTTAGCTATGTCATTATTTTAATAAGCTATACGATTTTATGATTAATATGAATATTCTAATAAATATTCTATGAATATTTTTAAGTTGAATATTCTTTCTTAGCAGATACGCATATGAAAATAAATATTTTGTTTTGATAAAATTTTGTTATCGTATATAATACAATCAAAAGTTTTCAATTTAGGATAAAGTTATCATTGTTTTTCATTCTATAGGTTAAGGTCAGAGTGATTTCGGAAAGCGTGCGTTTTGTTTCCTAACTAAAATAGCTTTATTCGAAACACGATAAATAATAATACAATAGCGAAAAATTCTGTATCTATTTCAAAGATGGGTACGGTAATTCTATTGGACAAGTAAAAGTAGGATGGGAGGGTACAAACTTCCCAAATGCCATTCTTGTAAGTGGATGTTCAAAATTGTCCTGTCAAAATAAGAATGCAGTATAGCAGACCGCTTTAGATAACGATTCAGTTTCTACATATCTGTTATTTTAATGTAAATGACTTAGGTAAGAATGCTTGACAATGGACAATAATTATGTAGAATGATTATTTCATTTTGGGGACCTAATGGCCGAGTGATTAGCGCTCTGGCGCTTGATATAACAGGTTGCATGTTCGATTCCCTTCGCTGCTATGGAAATTTGTAGCGGTTCGGAATCCACTTTAAACCGTAGATCCCGGTCAAATATGGCTGTTGGGCGTAGGATTGACAATCGTACCCCATAAAAAGAAAACAACTGTCTCGAAATCTGGCAGTAAGCCGACGGCCTTGTCCCACCATGGGGCTGTGGCGCTAATGAAGAAGATGATTAATTCATTTTGCAATAAGGGACAACGCTAAACAAGGATTTGCAAAGCTAAACAAGGGTTGTTTTTGACAACTAATTTCTAAAGAAATAACTATGAGGATTATTAATCGTAAAATAAGTGAGAAACTAGTAAATTCTGTGCATTTATTGTATTCGCACTTAAATTTATAATTATGCCCATACATTAGGTAAAAATACAAGAATTACGCAGAAGTTATTAGTTTCTCACTTTTTTCACAATTAATAATCCTCATAGCTGTTTCATTAGAAATTCGTTGTCGAAAACAATTATGGACTTTTTATAAAAATGTTTGCGGTTAAGTCTATTTAATGCATACTCAGTTCTAACGTTTTCTAACTCACTTATCCTGCCTTACACTAAACCAACTCACGTTTTTCTGAATAGCAATATCAGAATTGCCTCAAGCCGATTACCTTTCGCAATCGACTGCGATTTCATGATGACGAGGTGCCATCCCGTTTTCGCATTTGCGTGCTAAATGAAATGGATACCATTTTTGAGATGAAATGGGTTGGTCTAAATGGATCAGTTGGTTTGCTATTGCGATTTATCCTGTTGTGTGATTTATGTTGTTGTGATTTCTTTTATGAGGATATCTGAAAACTTTTCTTAATGCAGTTCCAGTTGAGGATAATGTACCAAAAAAGATTGGTGCAGTTGTAGTTGTTCGGTAGACATCTTGTTTTTATAAAAATGTTTATGTCAGCCATTTCATCGATGGTTATGAATAATGTATCTCACACAAATTTTCTCATACATGTGATTCTCGTTATAATCTGAAGGAAAGAATGTAAAAATATTTAAAAATTTCAAACTATTTCAATAAGTGTCTACCTTGCATTAATTTTCCATCTTAATTAAAAAATTATTTTTCAGACAAATCCAATTTTTATGAGAATATTTGGCAGTTTATATCTTATATAAAATTAGAATATCTCTATGAAAAAATAGGGCAAGCATATGTTGTTCAAAATTCGCAAATTAAATACTAATTTACACCTAGAAAAGTTATGCTACTAAAATAATTGATTATAGAGTAAGTTTAAGGGATTTAAAATTAAATTTACCATGTTAAAATATTTATAAAAATATTGCAAGATAACTAGAAAATCGAAATCACTAAAGCCAACAAAGTTGTTTAACCAAATGAAACTAATCCTCATTCGAATATTAACAAAAATTCAGGCTACATTCAGCTACAAAATATAGAGCATAATAAGAAAGTTTTTGAATATATTTAAGTTCAAAAACAGTTCAACGAATTCAATCAGCCAGGTATCATGGCCGTAGGGAAAGGAAATTTTTCAATGGTGTAAACAACAGAAAACGTCAAATTTCATCAGTCAGAAACACGAAGAACAATAAATTTTTATTACACACGAAGAATAATTAAATTTTATATATTTGGAGCTAGTGGTTGCATAATGAATTAGATGTAATTGAAAAAATTAAAAATAAAACTTATTCCTTTCTTCAAACATGGATATCAGAGAAAATTAGAATTTATTGAAACGTACTTCGAATCGTACAATAAAGTACTAATATTTGTTTAAAAAGCAATTGAAAAATTTTAATCGATCTTAATTGTTCTTATCCGAAACATTTCATGAATAATATTCCTTCTTTCATCATATATTATCATATCATATTTAAAACAAATTTATTCTATTCTTCTAAATTCTAGAATATTCTTTTGTTTTCTTCTCTAATAAAAACAAAATAAATAATAATTTAAATGCGTAAACAAAATGATAATGATGTAAATAAATTAAAAACGTGGATAAAATGAGTAAAACGCAACAAAATTTAATTTACATTTTGTAAATGATGTAAACAAAATACAATTTATGTCCAAGCTAAATTGTTTCAAAGCAATAATTTTTTAAAGTTTGTTTAATAACTTTTTTATTTAGTAATTTGTAGACATGGCATGTTTAAGCGAAAACCTTGATAAGACGCGGAATCTATTGCACTTATTGATCCATTATTTTCAAGTAATTGAAAATAATCGTTAAAAATAAATTATTCTAAGCATTTCTTTTTCAATCCTGCTTAGGAAAAAATATTTGCTTTTGTTTGCTTCTCTTAACGGTTTTCTAGGCTTTTTTTCCATATAATATTAAGTAAAGTATTGAAAAGTAAGAAACTAAGCTACCACTATGTATTAAATAAGATTTTGTTGTACCTTATATTAAATTTTGTTGGTCGTTTCAGTTTTAATAAGGTCTTAATACAACAAACATTTTTTTTTTTTAAATTGCATTTCTATAATATCTTGAACAGAAAATAAGTTCTTTGCACTATGTTACGTTAATGAAAACATCAAATATTGATTTTGTAATTTATCTATTCTTTTGTTTCATTTTAATCATTACGTAGCTTTCTATAAATTTTACTAATCTTTCAAACTTTTCAAGCAGAAATTTTTAGTTAGACGACTTTCAGGATTAAAATATTTTTGTTAATTTATCTAAAGATTATACAACACAAAATTAAAGCAGTATTAAAACAGAATCGCATTTATTTTCTTCCGCTTTAAATCATGAAACAATTTCAGTTAAATTGTAAAAAAAAATAATTTACAGAATATACTTTTTTTAAATATTGAAAAATTAAATTTTATGCTAATTTTTCGAATATCTTCAATATGAAAATATTGCTTTGCCTTAATTTTTCTATTCCTTCTATTAGCTCACACTCTCCCTATATATATCTTGTTCAAATTTTCAATCGTTCATAAAATACTTTTTATTCATCCACTCAAATTCAAATAAATTTTTTTGAACTTGTAGTGGATGACACTTGATGTTAATGCAGTTTTTTCAAATATTAATGCAGTAATTAAATTTAATTAATTTATTTTAGTTTTTTTCAGATTTAGGTTGCATCTATCTACCAATAGATGGCGCCAGATAAACTTAAAAAATGAATGAAAGTTATTTATAAAGGACTTTCTGCAATATAGGGGAAAAAAAGTAGGTAGTTTTTTTATATTACTTGTTTAGAATCATCTTGAAATTTACAAAGACAAATACTTGGACTTTAAATTAAATCATCTTTTTTCTTTTAAATTAAATATTTTTCTCTCATCTGTAAAGAAAACAAAGCTGAAGAGTATTAAAAATAATTATTTAAACCTTTATAGCCAACTAGCAGGATCATTTGATGCTCCTTATTAAAAAAAATAAGGATGAATCATTTTATAACGAATTTTTAAGCCAATAAAACTAAACAACAAACATTTTCCGTTTACTGAAAGGATTTAGATCAATTTATTTCATGTTTCCTTTCTTTAATAATTTCTCGTCATATTGTTTTAAAAAATATATGAAGGAATAGCTCATATTTTATTATCAGATGTCGTTATGTTCTTGAAATGATCTGTTGCTAGATATGATTTCTTGTTTCGGATAACAGAAATGAAGTTTTCTAAAAAGAATAAATCTTTTTTCATACAACTCGCATCTATAACAAAGAGAAGTTTCACTAAATCTCCGATTGTTATATGAACCAAATAAGAAAGATATACTGAGATATACTTCAAAATAGGGAGAATACCACAAGAGAATCATTTGATTGTCAAAAGAATTTTCTACTTCAGGTTGTTTTGTAGAGTCACTGAATCACTGAACTATCAGTTCCATGACAATTTTATTTAATATCAGATTTATTACATAAAGCGTATTCTTTATGGTAAACGAATAAAAAAAAAATAGAAATATGTCAGAGAAATCCCATCATTTATTTTTCATCACAATTTTTTTATATTTCCATTTAAAATAAAAATAGGATTCCTTTATGTTTTTGAAGGATTCACATTTAAAAATGAGAAGAATTTAACCCTGAACTTCAAAATTAATAGGGTAAAATTATATTGAAAAATAAAATAATTTTTTGAAAAATTATAGATTCTGATTTCCATTCTTTTATAGTAACAGGGACATTAAAATTAAAATCTTCAATTATTTATACAATCTGAATTTCTAATCTCGGTGATATAAAGTATCATACACTTTCGAGATGGATTTTCTTTATTCAATAAAGAAAGTAGTATAATATTTCTCGATTTTAATAACCAATTAACAGGTGGGCTGAAAAGTTCGTCGGCTAACACATAGATGGCGCTACTAGTATTCAATCCATATGATTTTTAGTTAGCCCTAACCTTCAAAAGGCACGTGTATAAATTTGACAGCTATTGCACTATTAGTATGGGAGTTATAGCCGACGTGAGTTATAGTTTTTAGTGAAGCAACTTTTGTTAGTTTGAAAAAATGTATAAAAAGGAATTTCATGTGTTAATAAAGCATTGACTTTTGGCGAAAAAAAATACTATTGAAGCCCAGGCTTGGCTTGATAAGCATTATTAGGACTTTGCATCAGGAAAATCAACCGTAGAGAAGTGGTTTGCTAAATTTAAACGAGGCGAAATGAGCACCGAGGACGATGCACACAGTGAACGCCCCAAAGAGGCTGTTACCGACGAAAACATCAAAAAAGTCCACAAAATAATTTCTGATAACTGAAATGAAGTTGATTGAGATAGCTGAGACCCTAAAGATATCAAAGGAACGTGTTGGACATATCGTGAATGAATATTTGGATATGCGAAAGCTGTGTTCAAAGTGGATGCGACGCGAGCTCACAATTGACCAAAAACAACAACGAATTGATGATTCTAAGCAGTGTTTGGAGCTGCTCAATCGTAATAAACCCGAATTTTTGCGTCGATATGTGACAATGGATGAAACATGGCTCCATCATTTCCCACCGGAGTCCAATCGACAATCAGCTGAGTGGACTGACTACACGTGATGAACACTAAAAATGCTACAACTTCACTAAAAATTCTATAACTTGCATACTAATAGTGCAACAGCTGTCATATTTATACACGTGTCTTTTGAAGGTTAGGGCTAACTAAAAATCATACGGATTTAATATTAGTAGCGCCATCTATGTGTCAGCCTACGAACTTTTCAGCCCATCTGTTACATTCCCTTGGTTGCAGCCACACAAAAAAAATTTAAATGTTAATTACTTAATTTATTTCAGTCAATTATATTAATTTTTAGTAATACCAAAAATTATTGAATAGCAAGATACAAATAAACAGGCATCGCGTATTAAATTTGCAGGACTTGCATTTGTACTCAAGTGATTCATGGGAAAAGTTTTCTGATGTGATAACAGCCACACTACAGGAATTAACAGACTTTAAACCCAAAATGCTAGTTAGTTACATGCATAGGACTATTCCATTTAGGGAGTTTAATACTCTTTGATACAAAGTCAAGAGTGTGAAAATAATATATAATTTCAGGCATTACCACCACCATGGCCAATCCTGTCTACTTAATGATCGAGACCAACGATGTGCGCGTAGATTAGCCAGTGTTAACGGAGAAACAACAACTCGTCAAATAACATCAACAATCGGTGTGGGCAGTTCAACAGACGTGTACAGCGAAATTTGACGTTTATGGGATATGATAGAAGTCCGACTCGAGTGTCTTTATTAATAACACGGCATCGGCTGCAGTTACTCTGCTGGACTCTTGAACACATCTGTCGAAACTAGATGACTGGAAAAACGTTGCTTGACCAGATGAGTCGCGATACCAGTTGTCAAGAACTGATTGTAGGGTTCAAGTGTAGAGCAGACTCCACGAGGTCATGGACCCAAATTGTTAACAAGGCACTGCGCAAGATTGTAGTGGTTCTAAAATAGTGGGGCTGTTCTTATAAGGCATGGACTCGGTCCTCTAGTCAGACTGAACCAATCATTGACTCGAAATGGCTATTTTCAACTTTTTGGAGACCATTTTCTGTCATTCAAAGACTTAACGTACCCAAATAAAGATGGAATTTTCTAAAGGAATATACATTTGTCACCGAGTCAAAATCATTCACTATTGGTTCGAAGAACCTTCTGGGCAATTCCAGTGAATACTTTGACCACCTATATAGCTTGATAATTAATAAAGTTATGATCTTGTATTAGATTAAAAATTAAATGAATAATGCAAATAGGGATTATATCGGGGCCAGCAAGATAAACCACTGTTCTATTGAGCGCAATGAATGAAGAATCTCTCTGGCCTCGATTATAATCTCTGCCCTCGAATTAATTAACAAATATCTTATCTCCTAGTTTGCAATAAATAAGAAAACGCTGGATAAAATGTTTTTTTCTGATACTTAAATGTTTATTTTTATACAAAAATAGAACAGGATTACGTTCTTTCAAAATCTGATTTTTTTTTTTTTAAATTATCTATTTTATAACCGTTTAAATAATGCTGGCATAATTTTAGGCAAGTAAGTGTGGTGTTGTCATTATTTTAAAACCTTAAATTAAATATTACCCGATCCTAGAAACAACTAGATACTCCGTTTTATCCAACACACACATTAACAATTATGAACTCTGCAAAAACCCATACTACACATTAAAACTACAAGTTCACATGCCTTCAGAGACTTATAAAATTGGAGGAACTCCAAGCAGAGATAACGAGAGTTTTAAAAATCTTGGTAAATGGTTGTTTTTGAACATCTGACCTTTTGGTCAGATGTATGGGCCCTGCCAATTAAAATACTTTCCACAGCTATCCCCTTCACCCGCAGCTGTGGCAAAAGACCTGCGCTCACCTGAAACGGGTCATTCCGTTGGACATATCGGATTCCCATCCAGTCAGATGCAGAGACCAACAAACACCCCCTTCCAAAGGACGCACATAGAATATAGTCTAACATATATAATAATTATATAGAACTTTACCATAAAAAAATACTTACTAAAAGATATTGCTCATGTTTACACGGCATAAGCAATGGCCGACCAAGGTCTGTGCATTCCTTCTCTAATTTAAGTTTTATGGAAGAGAATTGACTGCTCTAATTTAATTCTTCAGTTTGACAGTGTCACAAGGGGAGATTAGGTAAGCAATTTTTTCCTGTGTATGTATAAAATATTGCCTACAGTCAAGATGAATAAAATGTTTAAGACAATATATTATGAATTATTAATAATATGCACTTTGAAATTTTGTAAATATGGTCAAAAAAGTTATAATCTCTAAAATAACAAAAATAAAATCTTGTCTGTGCATATTTTTCTATTTTTAATCATTATTTAAAAGTGAAAAGATTAAAGAGTAATTCTCGTCGGATACAGAAATGACTTTTTTATATGTTATTGAAAAATGAATTTATTTTGTTTGATTTTATTTTCATGAAAAAAAAAATTTAATAAATATTTTTCCTTAATTTTAGAATTAAAAAATAATTGCATCACGGCGGTCTTCAACGGTTATGGTGCAATTATTTAGATTTGATAAAAAAAAAAAAAAAAAAGAATTGCGTTTAATGTTAAACAATAAGTTATTTTTTACAGTATTCATTAATATAAATCTTAAAGAATTAATTATCGAATTAGAATTTAACCGTAATGTTAATTAGAATGAACCGTAAGCTCCCTTATTTAGGCTTGGGCATGATAAATTCGTACGGCAGAATAATCAACTGTTATATTCAAGAGGGGTGAGAAACTTAAAGCTAAAAAAGCAAGTTTTTTTTAAAATGTTCGTACAGCGCTGAAAATGTGGGTGCAACGAAGCTGTGCACATTGGGTTATGTTGAATCTGCTACGACCTCAAATCAAAGTGGTCAGCATTCATGAACATCAAAAAGAATAAGATAGATAAAAGTTTAATTTTTTTAAGCCTTGAGCCCCGTCCACATTTGATTTCTCGAGCTGTTAACATTACTCGTAAACAGTTGGGTTGTTTTAATATTACGGAGACCCAAAACAGGCTCCATTTCTAGAAAGAACAATATTTTCACTTCAGTTTGAGTTTTTCGTCCCACATCAAAGGATTGATGACCTTACAAAAGGCACTCTTTGGTAAAGGGACATAAAAGGACTTGGTTTTCGAGGTCAATCCTGAATCACTAGGAAAGATCACTGGCAAGTGATACTCGCAGTTCGCGAATTCAAATGTGAACGTAATTTTACAAAATAAAAAAAAAATAAATAGGAAAATTACTGTGCAACGTAGTCATCTATACAAAATTTTTGGCTCACTTAACCTGAGTTACATATTTCTTTCATTTCAGCTAAAGTGCAAGTAACCATCAGATTATGCCGCAGTTTTCATAACAATTAAATATATTATTCTAACGTTATATTATTTAATTTACTATGCAGTGCAATGACATGAATTAGATTCCAGCTGTTAAGTTCACTGCAATCGATGTGTTGATATGTGTATAGACTTCAGTGAAATTTGGGAAAACGCTTTTCAGTTATGTTCTCACAATAAGGCTATATACAATCAGCTGCAGATATACATAATGTTATTGTGGTCTATAAAAATCATTTGGAAATTTGATGTGGAATCCTTCCATTTTATTCTCCTGCGGACTAAAATTTCAGATTTAAAAAATTAGTTTTTAAAAATTTCTACCAAGTTTTAAAGTTTTGAAAACTTGAGACATTTCTCAAAATGTTAACTCAAACTTGAGACATTTCTCAAAATGTTAAAACAAACTTGAGACATTTCTGAAAATGTTAACTCAAACTTGGGACATTTCTCAAAATGTTAACTCAAACTTCAGACATTTCTCAAAATGTTAATAACTTCACATCACTACAGGCAAATACATAAACAGCTGTCAATAACAACTAATGCATGCATGAATGTCACCCTCTACTACTTCAACTCAGGATCAACTTTTAAAGTCACATGTTTAAATAAGAATGTTAGTCTAAATGCTGTTATTCCAGATTCTCTCCTTTCACAACTTGAACCTGATTCAAACAGATAAGTTTGTAGCTAACTATAGTACTAAGCATATACTTCGTTTCGGATATATATATATATATATATATATATATATTCGTCGAATATATACTGTTTTAGAAAATGTTGATTCTTATAATTAGTCAAATCAAAAGTTATTTGATATACTGCTTTTGGTCAAATGCCTACATTGCTGTATGAAATGCAATTACCATCTAAAGGAGAAGTTCTCGCCATTTTCTATTATAAGAATTCATAAATTTTCGAGATTCCCGCTCACTGCACGTGTATTTTGTTTGGAAAAAGACTAATACTCCCACTAAAAAATCACATTGTAAATAAAATTGAAGGATCTTTCAAGAATGGCAAAATATATAAGGAGAATATTCTAGCTATTCATGTTGCTGCAAGTCACGATGCAGAAAAGAAGTTATTGTTTTGACAACAGCACTTAAAACAGTTGGATATCATCCATCTGAGTATAACGTGAATAAATCCTCTTTTTGCCGTCTAAGAATGAAAACTAGAGAAAATAGAGCTCAGGATTTGAAAACCAAGTTGTCAGTTGATTTTCTTTTGACTTCATTGGAGTGGAAAAATTCTAGCAGACATTATGAGTAGTGAAAATGTTGATCGATTACCAACCATTATTTTAGAGAAAGGCATTAACCAATTATTTTCAATGCCCAACACTTCCATCAAGGACGAGGAGCAACATCAGTTTCTGCTATTCAAGAAACACAACAACATTGTTGTAAAAGATCTAATAACTTAAAAAAAATAATTGTAAAAGATGTAATATAATTTTAAGTAGCACTGTTTGAAAAGTACATCATACAAAAGACAAACGCAATACTTATTGTGTTTAGTAAAGCTATTTAGAAGCAAATTTTCGGACTCTAAATAGTTTACTTTGATGTCTTACAAGGCAATATAAACAGCAAATTGTAACTCTTTTTTAGTTTTACAGATTTATTTAATGAGTAATAAATCATCCGAAATATTACATAATGCAATGAAATATTTAATAAAGTTAATTTTAAAATGTTAGTTCAAGTCTAGTTTCTTCTGAAATTCAAAACATTTCAACCATGGTAATGATCGTTGAAATATATATACATACACATACAATATAAAACAGAATTAATTCATCTACATTTTTGAAATTTTTGATATTTTTCATTTTATAATTTTATTAAAATAAATAATTCTCTTTTTAAAAAAAATGGCATTTTTTAAAAAAAAGGGGAAAAAAGCCAATTATCTATTTTGCTTATTAACTCAAGGGGCATGAGACCACCGCCATGTTTCAACATTTTACAGGGAAGGAGCTAGTGGCCGCTACGCTGCCAAGGATCTCTGTAATAATCTACAATAACATAATTAATTCATTTAATTCACAAACTGCAACTGATTTCAAAGATATCAGACTTCACGTTCAACAGATTCCTCTTGCTCCGGTAAGTTCTTCCATCATCTGCAGCATTTAAACAGTCATGACGTGTGAAGAAGGTCACGTGGAAAATTTGTGAAAATGTTTTGCTTTCTGTTTTCATTGATTGTTTTCACTTTTCTTCTTAGTCTGTCTAGGGCCAGCGATTTTTGTGTTACACGAGCGTTGTTGTTGTGACTTAACCTGCAGAGCGGGACGGACATCCCATGAGTAGTTTACTAATAGATACTGGGAAAGGGGACAGCTTCTGTTGTGATGGAACACACGTAGGTAGAAGTTTGACTTGGCTGCAAGTCGCTGAAAAAGGAGGATAGTGCCTTCTCAGAGGGAGACCTACCCCGCATGTGCGTATCGTACAGGAGAAAATTCGGAAACTTCCACCACGTAATCCGACTCACGAGACAAGAAGCTGAACATCACACACGTCATTGAGTCTTCTTTTTTTGAAACAGTGTCGACAACAAAGCTGCCAGCGGACTGAACCTCAGCCCTAATTTCGACGCATGTTATCACTAAGTCACGAGTCGGGCCTACAGGGCCGTTCAAAGCTAGTTACATTTGTTCACTATAGCGATCACATTCCAATAAAAAAGTAGGTGCTGCCATTTGAAATGCTCGAATTCGTGTCACTGTAATCGTAACTATTATAGAACTGTTGTTTTCATCAGATTCTTCAGAACATACCTCAAAATACCTTAAACAAAAATTTCATTCAATTTCTGAGAAAGGTATGATAGCTAGGGACTCGTATATCAAGAAATTTTTTGATATTATAGATTTATATTTACTATATATTTGATATTATAAATATGTATTTCATTTTCATTTTTTTTTTTATTTTGAGTAATTCAAAAACTGATAAACAATAAACTTAAATTGTATTAAATACATAATACTTAGATCCATTGCTATCAACGAAACAAACATAATTTTGTAAAACGTAAAGCAATAACAATATTTTCTTACTAAATAATTCTTTGAGAAGTTGAGCAAATAGCATGAAGTCTCAGTGTTATTATCAGTGTATACTTTCGGCCTTATTTATATATATTTTTGCATTTTATACCGTGGTTATTCGGGATGATACATTTTTCGATTTCTCTCGAAACTTTGGTGTTTTTTGTCCTGGGGGAAATCAATGAGTGATTTTCTGGATAACAGTTATTCTATGAAGAAAACTGAAATAGCACATAGAACTCAAAGAAGATTTTACTTCTATTTCTTATCGCATGATTTATATATGTGGAAAATACTTGTTTATTTCCATGGTAAACATATAAAAATATCTGAATGCGATTTTTCTATTTCAGTAAGAATTTCTTTAAAGCCATTTATTACTAATAACGAGCATGATATTATTCTGGTATGAAATTTGATGTTTATACGGAACAAAAAATTCATGCCCCAATGTTCCCGAAAGTGAATGGTAAATTAAAAGGGAAATGCATAATAGGATAAAGAAATTTGTAAATAAAAGAAAAAAAAATGAAAGTTTTCAAATGAAAATAAAAATTTGGATTTCAGAACTCGAGAATGAATAAAAACACTTAATGAAGCATTGAAATAATATGCGATTGATAAACAATATTAATATGGATATTGTTTATCAATCAATGTACATCAATAAAAGTAAAATGGTCAATATTAATAAAGGTGAATTGCAGATTCTGTTGTTTTCACGCAGAATTGTTTTGTAATGAGCTATGGTTCGCTTGCTTAAACTCGCTTGCTCTGTACTAGATCTATCCTAGTCTTATCCATACCCGTAATCCATACCATTCGTTCTCGAATCATGATGGCTCTCTAATTAGAACCTTTCTCACATAATTGCTACTGAAGGCTTCCAAAGAAGCTATGGGAGAGTAGGATATCGTTTCGCGTATAATCGTTGAGTGGCTCCCATATTGCACTATAGCAGATGCATATCGGTTAGTTCCGCCTTCGTATAGTCCTCCATTCTAATATATATGCGTCATTTTATGAGATAAAGAGATTGTGTAAGAACAATCATAATTCTCGAGTCCTTATAATATCATCTGCGGTGTGTAGAAAATATTTCCAAATCAGTATTGCTGTATTACCAGGTTATCCAAGTGTACACTATACTTCCTAGAAGAATTTGTATTAGATTCTGAGATATACTGTCGTTCTTCAATAAATTACCACCCCTGTAAATGCCACTGTTACACGAAAATCAACTACATTTCTAATTTTCATGAATTTCTATTTAAAACACATTCATTATAATGATCTTTAATAAAAAGATTCATTTACAGCAACTTCACATTCTAAAAATAAATTACACAAAATTTAATGAGGTCTCCAGTTAGAATGTTGATGTCAAGTTATGTGATACGCTTTTGTCGTTAAAAAGTTTTTTAATGAGACAGTGACTAAATGAGAAACACGCTATTTATGACGTTCTTGTGTTTTATTTAACTGAATAAACAGCTGGGTTATGAAACAAAATCTTATTTCAAATTTATTTATTTATCAGAAAATACGAGAATTTTTCGGGTTTTTTCTATTTTTTTATTTTCATACTTTGACTAGAATAAACATATCTTTTATATTACATTTTATACTATTTAGGAAATAAACTTTAGATTAAATTTAAGAAATAAACTTTAAATAGAATTTAGGAATTAAACTTTTATCAATCAAACAATGCAGAGGCCGATTTCAAGTACTGATTCATAAATACAAAACAATAAATATAGAAAATAATAAATAAAATAATGTAAAAAAACTAAAAAATAATAAAATAATAAATATTAAAATATAAAACAAAAAAATATAATGGATTTTTTGTTCATATAAATATTATAAATTTTTAACTAATTTTTATAAAATAAAAAGATATTATATTTTTAAATAAGTGGCGATAAATTAAACGCAGTCGAGAAATACGAGGAATAAACTATTCTATAAACCAACATTACTTTTAAATTATTAATTATTCTACCTTCTTATTTCTTTATAGTTAAAAAAAGGATATATAGAGGAAAGATTTTAAGAAATATTTCTATCCATATTTCTATATTTCTATATTTATTCATTCTATATCATTTCTATATTTCTATAGTTTCAGGCTACATTCACAATATACGAACTGAATTACATTTGCATTTATATCTAATACATGAAAATACAAATGCAAATTTTCTTGCAAAAAAAAAATTTATATATGCATATAAATATAAATGCAATAAAATGTATATAAATAAAAATGCAATAAAATGTATATAAATAAAAATGCAATAAAATGTATATAAATAAAAATGCAATAAAATGTATATAAATAAAAATGCAATAAATGCAAATTTTCTTGCTCTCCTTGCTTCTTTACAACTAATACACGGATATACAGAGGGAAAATTTTAAGAAAATTTTCTATATTAGTTTCAGGACCATATTCACAATATACGAACTGAACTACGTTTGCATTAATATCTAATGCATGAAAGTATAAATGCAAATGTAATTCAGTTCATATATTACATATGATACGTGAGTAACTAAAATATATTTAATATACTCAATGTATCACTTTCCATAAACTAGCAAAACTTGTTTCACTAAAATTACCATAATATAGTGATGAAGGTTTGATCCGTCACCCCTGTAGCTTAATGTAACATAATTATTTATTTGATATGACAAGTAAACGAGCACGGTTGAAGGAGTGTAACCTAAAGACTTGTCACCGTATCCGCGAGATTACATGACAAGGGGTGTGCGATAGAAGCCGGAGGGGGGATTGGAGGGGGGAGACTGGTAGCTATCGATTGTTCACCTCGATTTAAGCGAACAGGGAAACTATTCCCAGCTATTTCTTTCTTTAAAGCTTTAAGGATGTTCATTTTTCATACGAATATTTCATGTCGTAAATCGAATCTGGGCGTGAGTCGAGATCTTTTGTTTAATGTTATTTTTTCGTTGTTTGTTTGATCTGTATTTTGATCTCTTAGTAAGCTGCCTTGACTTGACTTGACTAGGTGCTTTAAGGTGCATGCTTTATCGCAATTTATCTAAATGCCGCTAAAATACTAAAGATAAAAAAAATTTGACATAGGTGGATAAATTTTCCGGGGACATATGGTATTTCAATTTTATTTCTTTTTTAGGAGGTTGGCACTGCCGTTGACATCTGTGTGAAATTTCCTGTTAAAATATTCATTAGTGCTTGAGTTACGCTTGGTTTTGTGAGATACTAAAACTGATTCCGGCGATTTTATAAATGTCTCTTCAATCGACTCAAAACGTTGTCCCCGGACTGGTCTTTTGAGTTTAGGGAATAGTCAGATGTAGCACGATGCTAAATTTGGAGAATACGGTGATTATGGAACGATATGGGTTTCTGTTTTGGTGAAAGAGTCACGAAGAATCAATGCAGTGTGAGCTGGGGCATTCAGTGTTTTCGGTGCCAACCGAGATTTGACGCGTTTGAGGCCCAAAACATCTTTTAAAATGGAATTTTGGCATTCCAACTTCATTCGCAAGGTCTCTAATTGTAAATAGATGGTTTGTAAGCTCCAAATTTTTAATTTTTTGGACGTGAGCTTCGTCGGTTGGGGTTGATGGTCGACCAGAGGGCTCTTCGTCTTCAACGCGTTCTCTGCCTTCTTTGAACTATACCACTTCTAAACATTTCTTTTCGTTATAGGAATGCTCACCGAATGCCTTCTGCAACATTCTATACGTTTCCGCAAACAACATTTAACGCAAGTTCTTGTTCAATTAATTCAGACATTTCAAATATTGTCGGAATCAGTTTTAGCATCTCACAAAACCAAGCGTAACTCAAATACTAATGAATATTTTGATGTAAAATTTCACACAGATGTCAAGAACAGTGCCAGCAACCTAAAAAAAATTGAAATACCATATGCCGGGGATATAGGAAATTTAAATTGAAAATTGGTCTTACTTTTTGGAGACAGTAGTAAATCTTTACAAAAAAAAACTACTCAAAAACTCGAAATTCCTTGATTTCATTGCCTATGACGGATTAAAAATTCCATTTCAAAAGAAAAGTATCCTTTCACATACTTTCCGGAAACCAGAAGGAAATAAATAAGATGGATAAATTTGAAAAAATAAAGAAATGGATAAAACTGCAGGTCAAATAAACAGTTATATTTTAACAATTTAACGATGATTAGAACATATGAAGTACAACTAGTACTTGAAATAAAAAGTGAATGAAAAATAATATTCCCCAGAAACAAAAAGTGGGGTAACCCATAGCTTATAGGGTAACGAGAATTTTCGTAGAAAGAAATTGCACTGAGTAAATATTGCAAAGTTATAAAACTACTTTCTTTTTGATGTCGTGTTGTTAACTGATAACAAAATCACGACATATGTGCAAAAGTAAATTGAAATATGCATGTATAAATACAAATGACCAGGTGAAAATAAAAAAGTTTCAATAACATTTCTCAATCATTAGATAAAAAATACGAAAATGCAAAAGAAAATCGATAATGTTAATATATCTATCATCATATTATCTGCTCAATTTTCTTTACATACAAAACAAAGCAATCGCATAACAAATAAGATTATTTAAAATCTCTTTGAACAGGAAATTCTACATTTTGATATTACAAATTCTGTTCTTTTGTAAAACAACCTGAATAAAATGAAGGAAAATGTGAATATATATAAAGAGAAATACTTTTAAGGTCCTTCTTTGAAGAAAACTACAAAACCGGGAGTGCTATAGAAAAGCCTTTTATTATTTAAATATTCTTTAAAATCTTCAAAGTGAAATATTAACCGAAAGTTTTCAAAGGCTTTTTTCTCCAGAAAAACAACTTTTTTTTCTGAATGGGCACTATTGATCGGCATGTCTTGTACATCAATACACTTTTGAAACATACTTTTTTGGAACTTTTATAGCAATATAAGCTCAATAAGAAAAAAAATTAACTGGTTTTACGAATTTTTCAAAAGATATTCATAAGTTGTTAAATACACTCCAGTGCCTTATTTCACAAGTCAGAAGAAACAGAAATACTATTTTAATAAATGAATTTTTTTTATGTGTGTCGTCTACGTCAAAAGAAATCTGTGTATTTAACACCCGGATTAAATTAATAAATTAAATAAATAATAAATTTTAAATAATGCATTAAATAATCAACTCTACAAAGAATTCTAATTTAAACTGCATTCTATTGTAATAGATTTTACATATGCATTAATAATTGCATAAATTAACAGAACTTTTACTTAAAAGTATAGTAATGCCTAATATAATATTTTAATAAATGAAAATAAATAAAACATCCATTCTTCCAAAAAAAAATTTTTTTTTAATAAAAATTTTAAAAATATGATAAAAACCTTTGAGGAAGAATTTGCTAAAAAATTATGTTTCGGTAAAAAAAACAAATTTTGTTTCGGTTTTGTTTTTTTGAATTGATACCAAATTAACAGAAAAAAAAAGCGTTTGGAAAATAATGTTTTGTTCTGATATATCTAAATTAAGATTAATAACGTATAAAAAATTATTTTAAAGTGATAATCTAATTGTAATATCTCAGTTAAATAAAGAAAAAAATTTGAATGATTTTAAATGTGACTTAAATATTAGAAATATAGTAGTAGCAGTAGTAATATACCGATGACTCGCAATGGGAAGCGATATGTCAGACTAGTAACCCAATGCATCGTCATACGGTTCATCAATGAGATTGTTGGAGGTTTGTTCCAACATGACACGTTAAACCCCATATGGCCGTCATGATCACCAGATTTATTCCCAATTAAAAATGTTGGGAACAGAATAGAAATCAGTTCCTTTCTCATCCCTGTTACATTGTGACTGTTACTGATCTTGTTGAACAAGTGGCGTAGATAGTTGTCACATAGAATGGTATGTTTGAGTATAAACATGTGTTCAGGACAATATTCAACAGCATAGTGTATATAATGGTTATGGAAAAGCAGATACATCATATTAGTTATGTCACTACTCAAGTTTTCTTGATTAATTGTTAATCACTTTTATATTTCATTATGATATATATAGAGAGAGAGATTACTACACTTCTATAGCACGGATTTACTCTAACACGGTTCGAGAATTGGAAAAAAATATTAGGGAAATCCCCGTACAACAGCTCAATAAATGTGATAAAGCTTTTAAGCGAAAGATACTACCTCATTAGAGAATTTTTATTCGAGCACATACATATTATCAGATTTTTCTGTGGAATTTTCGTGAAATATTAATACTTAAAAACACTTTAAGATTTTAACTGTGTCTCTTTTTTTAGCTATGTAGATTAAAAAATGTGTGGTAAGTAGCACTTAACCTTTTTTAAAGAAATAATAATTATGTTTTTATTTTTATCAATTAATCTGTCTGGCGAAAGCATAAAAAAATGCCTTTTATCTCCATGGAGACAAAATTACCAATTTTAGCTCAAACAAGACAAAAAGATATCTTATGTCGCCTAATCATCAGAATTAAATGAAGCGACAATACGGACTATAAAGAAAATGAATTAGGTGCTTTAGTCTGTTCTATTTCATTAAACATGGCATCTTGTCCTAGGACAGCAATAATTGAGCAGTTGGGAAAAGCCCTTAGCATCTGGATTAAAGACTCTTAGCATCAATATTATCAAAGCCTTGATTATTTAAAGGAAAATGGAGATAAACAAGATTTTGTAACCAGAAAAAGGTGGTTTGAACGTATGGTTTGGTTTGTCGTTCTACGGTCATCTTGTGTACACTTTAGGTTGAATGGACCGGGACCTACAATTTAACGTGGATTCCGAACCACCAACAAAATCTATGCCATCGCCAGAATTCGAACCTGAAGCCTATGGTACCAACGGCCACCGTGCTAACCAGTTGACCATCATGCCGCAGGTTTGAACGTATGAGAAAATGCTTATCACTACAAAACCAAAAAACAGTAGGTAAAAGTGCATCAACCGATAAAGAAGGCCCCGAATTTTATCCGAGGGAATTGAAAAGAATCATTGAAGAGAGTGAATATTTAACAAACCAGGTTTTTAATGCCAATGGGACTGCTTAATGGTGGAAAAAATCTCCAAGCGGACATATATTTCTAAGCACAAAAAAATTTTTTGCCAGGTTTCAAGGTATCAAAAGACTATATAACATTACTTATGTGCAATCATGCTTTAGGTGAGCACATGGTAAAACCTATGCTGGTTTATAAATCTCTTCATCCTCTTGCAATGAAAAAATCTAAATAAGAGTAATTTATCGGTATACTGGGCAGCAAATAAAAATGCTTGGGTGACTACTGAATTATTTAAGAAATGGTTTTTAGACTGTTTTGTGCCAAGTACAGAAAACTACTTAAAACAATTTAGATTTTAAATTTCCGCAAGATTTAAATAATCGAAATATGAAAATAATTTTTTAATCTCATACATTTTTTATCTCCAATTCCAATTATTAGATCAGGGAATTATAGCTACATATAAAACCAATCACATACAGAGATCATTACAATGGGTTTTGAACAAAATCGATGATGAATATATGGATGTTAAGGAGGTGTGGAATCTCTTCACAATTTTGGACAGCATTAATGTAACAAACTCATCCGTCAGAGATATAAAATTTACGACATTAAATATCTGTCAGAAAGAAATGTGGGCGGAGGCAATTTGAAGTGAAAAGTTGATTGAAACAGCAGAAAACAGAATGGATGCAGTAGCAGAGGTTGCTGAGTCTCTAGGAGGTATATGAACTTCACAACATATTCCAGAATTACTGACGGTAGAAGTAATTGATGAAACAGCTTTGGTAGAAATGACATCTAGAATCCATGATAATTGAGAAAGATAGCAGAGGAGAGGAAAAAGTTAAAAAGTTCACTCTAAAATTATAAAGAAAGGCCTTAGCTTAGCCGAACAGTTAGAGACATATTTCTTAAATGAAGATCCTTCAAATGAAAAGACACACAAGTTTTAAAAAAGAAATTCGTAAGTGATTAGCACCACATAAGAAAATTTATAAATATCTTTTAACTAAAAGCAAGCTATCTAAAATAACAAATTTTTTGCTAAGTCTGAAGATAATGCAGAAAAGGGCTCAGAGGATGAGGATATTTTGCCAAAAAAGAAACGCCTTCGGTTTAGAGTGATGAGGAATAAAACATTTTTTAATTCATATTAATATGTATTATTGCTTCTTTAAAAAAATGTCATAAAGATAAAGATATTTATGTTAATTATGAAAGTATAATAGCACCTTTTTTAATTTTTGGAACCTCACTCCCCGTTTCGTTCTAGTTCTTTTTTCGTATATCACGCCATTTTATTGCAACCTAATTTCACTGGGGCCAACTGTATATATATATATATATATATATAAACGGATATATGTTACGGTAAATGATTATTAATATTATGATTATGAATCATCCCCGCTTAATCATATTCACCTTAACATATATATAGGTTCATTCGATTAATTTCTTGTCATTGTTTTTTCTGATCCCCAATATAATCTAGCTGTTAGACCAAATCTATAAGCCCCTATACCTCAAAAAAGTACAAGAATAGAAGAAGTTCAGTAAACACCTTTGCCCAATATAAAATCAAAACAGTTTAAAAATATGAGCGGGCGATGCTTGAGCAGTCCTGCACTTGGTGCAGGTCCAAAAAATCTGCTGTCCTTCTTCATAGGTGAGACTCCTCAATTCTCTACTGGCAAAACATGATAAGCAAGTTTGTTGGCGTCTACGGCCCCCAAAACGCAGGGCACAACCAGGGCGATCTCTCGAGGGCCAGCCATGTGTTGAAGGGACATTCCAGAGATCCTTAATTGTCTGCCAATATTCACACTCAGCGTACATATATATATACGGAATGGAAAAGAAATCGAAAATGAAATGGATGAAATTCCTTCCTGTTATTTTTATTTCTTTGTATGTGGTTGGAAAAGGATTTGATTCAAAATATAAACACTATCACGTGCTTTGAAAATAAATGAGAAATCTGAGAAAAAGTTATTTGAAGAAAGCTGCTGAGTTATTTGAGGAAATAGTTCTTCAATGAGTACAAGAACAGCCATTCATTTTTGAAAACGGTAGGGCTGCGAAAAAAAGGGTGAGAACGTTCCGTAAAAGAAAATTTCTGAGATAAAAATTGGCTTTTAACGAATAAACACTATGAAATGGTAGATTGGTCAAAAGTTCTAATTTCTGTTTAATCAAATTTTCAGTAAAGCTTTGTCTCACAACCAAGAATGCATAATTTAGGCTTTAAAATCTAGGAAAAAAATGACCTACAACTGCATGGAATTTATTTTCTTGAATTTCAGAACTGGTAAGGTTTTTTTTCTATAACTTTTAAGTGTTTGGTACAACTATTGCATTTTAAGTAAGACAAAAAACAAGAGATGCATATACTATACATGCATACATAGAATATATACACTCAAGAGCCAAAACATTATGACCACCCCTACATTTTGCAATGAACTCGCCTGGATGACGTGGAAGGCACATGATCAGGTGGAAGTGGTATTTAACTGGTATTAAGTGGTGGTATTAATTGCGCGCCAAAGGTGGGCCAACTCGTTATTGACAGGTGATCATAATGTTTTGGCTCTTGAGTGTAATTTGCACCATAAAACATTGAAAAGAAAACAAAATACTCTAGGGCTGCATGTAAAGTAATAAAAACATAAAATTATTCATTCATGAAAATCAAGTTTGTTATCACATATACATTTGTATATGTGGCAACTCATAAATCAATATTATAAATATATATGTAATAACTATATTATTGTATATATGACAAATCAAAAATCATGAAATCCTAATTTAAATTTATGATTTCCTGATGTTCTTAAATAACGCGGGACTCCAAATGCAGGATTTTACATTCCAGCACTTTAAAAATATCATCTACCATAGGCTTTAATGAAGCAGATACAATATGACATTCACTGACGTTTTAAAATTGGCAACTACTATCTCAAGACTTAAAACCATCCAAATATTTAAGTAGCCATCTAAAGATAAAAATTCTTCACTTTTTAATAATATTGAAGCATGCTCTTAAGAAGAATCCTTGAGAAGTATAGAATTGTGTTGGAATTGCGTGGCAAATCGGTATGTAGCATGTTTGAAATAGCTATCACCGTGAATCACCAAACAATAAAACTCCATGCATAAACTTCTGCACTGTTTATTATATTTATACAGTCAATCAGTCACTTTTATAGCTTATTTTATAATCTAAGATAATTTTCAAAGATGGGTAATGTTTGATATAGAGGAGAAATCATAATTTATGAAACAAAAAATATTAATAATAAAAAGTAATCGTAGGGCCAATAAACAAGTTACCTATAAAATTTAGAATTTAATGTAAGAACAAAACGCATAAAAGACATCTTAAATTAAAAAAAAATTTTAAAAACTATAGAATTCTGAACGGTTTTTTTTTTTTTTTTTTGCTTGAAAAATTTCATTTTTATTTTGAAATAAAATTGCCTTTTGCTTTCACCCTACGATCTTTAAGAACATTATTTAAACTATTTAATTATTAGCTCGTGAAACAAATTTAAAATGAATATGTATTAAAAAACAACTTGAGCAAGAAATTAAAAATATTATGAATAAAAAAAACTCGTCAAAGGAATTTAAATAAACTAATAAGAATAGCTCGTTATAGAAATTGAAATAAGTCAATAAAAATTATTCGTGAAAGAATTTTTTTTTAAATTAATCAATAAGAAAACAATACCGATAATTTTATGGGTAAAAAATTCTTTTACTAATTTTTTATTTAATAATTTAAATCTTTCAAAGCAAATGAGAACATTTATGCTTTTAAAAAAATTTTAAAATACAATGAAACCACCTGGTATTTAAATGTAAATGTAGGCAAATACATTTTTAAAGACGAATGATTATAATTAATTTGTATGTAAAATAGTAAATATAAAATATTAATATGTATGTATAATTAATTTAATGTATCCCAAAATGGTATCAGGAAAAATCAACAGTAATTAATTCTGGTAAATTCGGAAAAGCGTCGCACTATCGTTATCTGATTTAATTTCTAAAATCCAAAATCTCATTTTTTGCGTGAGTAAATATGAAGAAGAAATTAAAGAATAATTTTTGTTTGGTCTACAAAAGCCATCAGTTTAAGAAAATATAAATATATCTTAAGGAGTCTTTTTGTCGTTATTATTAGTTTCTTAAAATAACTGAAGTCAACACGTTTATGGCATTTTAAAGAATTTAACACATTCGAAAAAAATTAATAATATTTGTTTGAAAAACATTTGGTATTATATTGAGACCGACATTTTTGTACAGATTTTGACATTATCCATGAATTAAATGACAAAAAAAATGAATGGCTTCAATTCAGTATCGGGTTAACAAAAACTTTCATTAAATCCTTAGATAACTTACGTCCTTAAAAAATCCTTCATTAAATTATCATAAATTAAATCATTCATCATCATCTTCAAAATCCTCATAAATTAAATTATTCATCATCATCTTCAAACTCATCGTCAAATTAAAATCATTATTTCTATTAAAATATCGTAGGAAAATAAACAACTGATCAAAGGCTATTTTTTGGGGGGAGATTTATGAAAAGAAATACTCTTATTCGATTATTAAAAAAAGTTGAAAAAAGCATCATTTTAATATTTCTATACCTAAAGTAAGTAACAAAATTAACAAACAAAGGACAGGAAAACTAATGTTTACATTTGGCTAGGATGAAAGTAGAAAAATCTGCCTATCAAAGATACGCACACATGTTAAGATATCTACAGTCACATCTCATGTTTTTTAAAAAATTCCCAACCCTCCAAAGAACTATCACACAATCTTTAAACATATATTAACTATAAACAGAATTATAGTCCGATTTAAAGCTAATCAAAACCAAAAAAATAGGATGTTCATCTGCTATCAGCTAATGTTTTTCAGCGCAAAACTATGCGCAGAGTGTTGCACAACAATTATTTGGCAGATTATTAATGGTAACGTATTGTTGTTACAATTAATGAGGCTTAAATCTGATTGCAATGGAAAGGTTCGTTTTACTACCGAAAACAGAGGAGGAAAAAAACCTAAAATATTAAAATTGTGCTAATGTTTTCTGATTATTAATGGATTTATTTATAACTTTAAATAGTATAAAAAATTGTAATAAATACATCAGATATTGCCCGTGATATATTTTAACAACTATTTTCGAAGAAGAATTCTATCAATTATCATTGTGTTAAGTTACATCAGAATTATCTACCTCTAAATCAACTGCTCTATATTTGGAAAAAGTGTGAGATGAATCCGAAATTGTAGCTATCCCATTTAAATGCTCCTTCGAGTCAACCGATAAGTCTCCTATGGATTAGTGTGCATTTGGATTTCTATATATAGCTCCTTGTAAATGGCATTCAGAAACATTGGATTGATTCTAGAAGGTTGAGGTGGAGAAGTGGCACAAAATAAACCTTGATATTTTAAGAAAAGCTCTCTTATCTTTGAAGATATATATCTATAATAAATACTATATATACATATATATATATATATATATATCAAATCATTACTTGTTTGAACAACCACTGTAAGCGTATACATATATTTTTATTTTAAATTTTACTAAGAAATAAAAACGTCTTTTTAAATCCAACTTCACTTTTTTTTTTCATATCCCACTTGGTAGACAGCAGCATTTAGACCAAGTCCAAGAACCCTTGTGGTCTCATGGAATGGTTTTTTTTCCCTAGTTCCCTGTAGCCATAACCACTATAGAATCTCATGGAAGGTGGAAAAGGTGAGCAACTTCTGTTGTGAAAGAGCACCCTTAGGTAGAAGTCTGACTTGGCTCCGAGTCGCTGAAAAAGGAAGGCAGTACCTTCCGGGAGGACATTTTTAAGGAAAGCTACCCCATGTATGAGAGAAAACCCAGAAAGCTCCCACCAGGTAGTCCGACTAATTAAGCAAGTTGCTGAATATCAACAAACGCCATCGAATCTCCTCGTTTTTCGAAACAGTGTCTACAACAAAACCACTAACTTATTGTACCTACGCCCTAATGCTCACCAGCGAGTCGGGCTCTCTATAAAGTAAATAAAGAAATTCGTTATTTCAGTAGACATCATTCCTAATCATTATAAATTTAATGAACCACTAAGTATATTACGATAATCGTACGGTAAAAAGAGTGAAGGAGGTCTGTCAAATGTATTTATAATGGTAACATCTCTGAGTTTGCATCTCCTATAATAGAAACTCTGTAAAAACTTCCAACATAGCCTGATCAAAAACTACATCAAATCTACTTATCCTCGTCTAAAAAAAACTACAAAAAACTACCACGTCTTTAAATCAAAAATTGCAACATACTCTGTGCGAATTGAATTCATGTTGATTCACATACAATCAAACATGCTACCACAAATCTAAAATTAAGTGAATATTTGTCATTTTAAATTTTAAAAAATATATATGCATTTTCTTTTCAGTATTTTAAGCCGGAAAGAGCCCCACTATGTATATGTATTAATGGAGCTTGGTTTGAAACCTGACAATTTTTGAAGATTGTTTGTACTGTATGGTCAAAATAAATCATCAGAAAATTAAAATTCTTCTATTGGATTTAAGGAGATCGGAGTAAGAATTTCAATTGCCATCCTTAGAGATGTTCGTTCCAAATTATTGTATTATGGTGGCAAAATTTGGGTACATGAATGGCTACGAATCTGCTGGATATCTGCCATTCCATGTCAAATGATCTAAGATCAAAATCACGGCACTTCAGATAAATTATTTCAAAATCAATGAAATTCATTGTAGAACTTCTCTCTAAAAAGCAAATTCGCTTACAGCCGTAGAAAAAAATACCCTTTCTTTTAAAAATGATAAGACTTTTAGGTAGTAGGACTTTTTAAAGCTTTAGTATTGCAGCAGCCAGCCACCTCCATTGGCCATCTGCGATAACTCTAAACCCTCTACAAAAATTTGCCGCATCAATAGAGAAGGACCTAAGGTTAAGTACCTTTTATTGGAAATAAAATTAATCAATTAAGTAAATTTCTTATAATTCAATAGTTAAGTATATTATAAGACATCTTGTTATTACAAAAGTGATACCGCCTTTTGATCGGTGAATAAGATGCTATCCCAGATTTCTAGGTAAAAAAGTTATGTGACATAAAACAGGCCATTAATTTAAACGAATTGCGGTAGAGACTTCGCCTTCTTTTTCTTAAGTGAGTTTTTATAGCCGTAACAAAAGATGTTCTTCCCTGAATTTTTACTTCGAGATAAGATGGTTAGTGTTTTTGTTTTCACCTTCTTGACGAAGATCATGGAAAATCGAACTTTAAATGCTGCATCCATTACTCATAAATTCTTGTTAAATTTGTTTCCCTTTTTTTTACATAATCAATTTTGACACTTTGAACACCATTTAATGTGAACTTATATGTCGTAAACTTTTATTGTCATCGTTTTTTAAATTTGCTGCAAAAACAAAGCAGGAAAACTGGAGATTATAATAAAAATTTATTTCTTTATGCGATCATTTCAAAGATTATTTCTTTATACCAACGTTTATAAAAAAAATTTAACACTATTTATAATTTATATATAGGCCTGATAGCCTTTAAAGTTTAATCATCTATGCTGTAAACTTATAGATAAATTTAAAACAAAAAGGAATTGAATTCTTAAACATTAGTTTTTCTTTCTGTTTATTATGCTTGTGAATTAAAAATTATCTATGCTCTGGTTAAAGAACTTATTTTATCAATTTTTATATAAGACACCATTTTTAACGTAATTTAATTTTTTATCTGCTTTCATATTATTTTATTACACATGTTTAAATTTGAGCTATGAATCACGAATAAACCACTGTTGTAACTGTGATTCCTTCTACACATTAGCTCTGTGGCATTCAGGAGAAATGGTCAATTGGCCTATAGGTTGTCACCAGAAGAGGAAGTATATTTCGCGCAACCTGCGCGTAGCCGAGTATCGGATTTTCGGATAAGAAGTGGAATCCTTCCACGAATCTATAATTACATGTCTGTAAATGTGTTAAATATTGTATGTGTGTGGTGCTTGTGCGTGTGTAAATAAAGCTATGAATTCTCAAACCTGTGCCCCAAGTAGCTCAACCCAACCACATTTTCTTCTTTGGGAATAAAAGATTGATTTGCTATGTTTTCTAATTCAGTAACTAACTCTGTGACGCGTAAAATTAAAATAACTAGATTATCTAGAAGTAATTGAAAAATAATCATGAATCGAAAAAAAGTCTTATTAATACAGTTTGATTATAATGAATTTCAAAATCATAATAATTATTTTCCCCGCGATTAATCAGAATCCGATTCTTTTCACATCAACGTGGAATTTTGGCATTGATTGCTGGGAAGTCATAGTTAAAAATTTGATATTTCTAAAGAATATAAACCTTATATTGCAATAATATTACAAAAATAATTATCTAAAGTGATCAATAATTATATATAAATAATATTAGCATCACATATTATACCTCAACAATGCTGAACTCTCTGCTTGAAGTTTCCCAGATTGTGTTGTGTCAAATCCACAGTGTCTTGCAGTGCGGGACGAATATCCCATGAGTAGTCTACTCATAGATGGTGGACAGCTTCCGTTGTGATGGAGCACGCATAAGTAGAAGTCTGACTTGGCTCCTTGATGCTCTTACAGTTATATAAGACCGGCCTTTACGGCTTAAAGCGGATTTCGAACCACTACAAACTGGCATCGAGTGCCATAGCCCTAGACACTCGGCCATTCAGGCCCTTTCCCGGGTATTCTTCAATATGGCAAGTAGAGATGATTAGTTACCATTGAAAGTCTTCCTAGGATTCATTCTTTTCATTTACCTTCTTATGGGGACCTGAATGGCCGAGTGTCTAGCGCTCTGGCGCTCGGTGCCACAGGTTTCGGGTTCGAATCCCGGCGGTGCCATGGATGTTTGTAGTGGTTCGGAATCCACTTTAAGCCGTAGGTCCCGGTCTTCTATGACTGTAAGAGCGTCACGGAGCAAAAGTCAGGCTTCTACCTACGGGTGCTCCATCACAACAGAAGCTGCTTCCTTCCCCTTCAATCATGAGTCCATATGGGCTCGTGGGCTTGGCCAGCCAAGTGGGATAAGAAACAACAACAACAACCTTCTTATGGTTATGTATAATTTACTCTCGCGATGCACATTGGCTGTTAATTATTTAATAATAAGAGATGCAGATAATATTTTGCATTTTTTCTATGCAAATTATATTTTAATTCAGCACATTTTTCTACAGATTGACTTTTTTTTTATTTCTAATCCAGTTAAATTTACGTTGAAAATATATGTTAACAAAATATGTTTAATTTAAGATTCATAACAATTAAGAAATGTTACAACGATCTATATGGTATATAAATTTTCTATTTGTATGTCTCTCCTTTATATTTTTATGAAATGCTCTTTTCTTGAATCTGTACTCAATAAATAACCATCAAACATACTACGGTTCAGTTCGAGTTTTCATGCTGTATGTGCTACAATCTCGGTGGTCAGTGGCAGTCATTGGTGTATAGTTGGATTGTAAACCTAATAGACTCAGTGAAAACTATGAAAGAATATCTCCCATCAATGTTGAATTGTGGTTGAAATTTGCCAGGTATTCTCCAATATGGCATCTTAAGGATGGTTAGTTACCCCAGATCCGAAAGTTATCCGGAAGTCCCAGAAAGTCTTCCCTTCATATTTCCCCCTTACCTTCATGGTTCTGTCTAACAAGTCCAATTGATGCATGCTGGAACTGTTACAATTTCCCTACTTCTATCATGAATGATGAAAAACAATTCCTGGTTTTAATTTTCCAGGTACACTTCAATACAAGAAATAATACTAGACTCTTAATACTAGACATACTTAATACTAGACAGATTCTTAACAGTGAAAGCCAATATCATTCTAGAAAAAGACCAAATCAAAATAGTAAAGGTGCCAACAATTATGTGAGCTCAAGGCTTAAATGAGGATGAAAAATAACAACATTTAAGTATCTTTTGATAATGGATTGTCAAAGAGGAAATTGAAGATTTGATTAATTAAAATCAAGCATAAAGCATCAAGTGTCTTATATATTTTTTAAGGGTTTATTATAATTTTACTCTTACTGAATAAAGTATCCGTTTTGAAACAGGTGTTAAGATCAAAGCAAAGTGATTTCTTATTCCTCAGAAATGTACTAATTAATTTCTAATTTGAAAGTGAAAGATACAGGCTGAAGACAAAGATAACAAAATTAGTAATTTAGCACCATATTAATGCACTTCAAACAAATAGCAAATTAATCACAAATTTTGTGCAGTAATTATTAAGACATACTAAAAAAGTTCTTCTGTCGGGAAAGATTGCGTTTGATTCAGAAACCAAAAATAGCTTTCTAATTGGCACTTGAACGATTCAAAGAATTTTTCTCGTAATTTCACTAGTTATTAGGATTCAATTTGAGATTTATTTTTAACGAAGATTATTTTGATAAGCATAAAGATTGAAGATTAGAAAGCAGAATCTATTTAAAATTGATTTCTATTCATTAATAAGAATGAAATAAAGAAAAAAAAGCATTTTTTTTTATACATGCATGTAACGATTGCATTTTATTACATAAAATAATTTCGTTGGAGGATTGGTGTACCGGTGGTAAATATTTTATTTATGACTCAAGAACTCAAGAACTGCACGAAAAATGGAGGAGTGAAATGCACTTGTGAATCAAATTATATATTTAATTTTCATTTCTTCGTAAATAATAATTTGTAATAACCAAAGTACTGCATATATATATATATGTGTGTGTGTGTGTGTGTGTGTGTGTGTGTGTGTGTGTGTGTGTGTGTGTGTGTGTGTGTGTAAAATGGTTGTAAATTAAAATTAAAGTGTTGCTATGAACCTGAAAAGAGCCCTCTTCTTGAAGCCGTTTTAGGTCTAGTATAGGCCGAGATGTTATTCAGATGTTATATTATTTGAAATAATGTTTATGTGATTCTTTTAACCTGAATAAGGAATAGACTTGCAGTTAATGGGTAATATTCATCACCCAGTTATTGTAAGTATGAAATTAAAAAAGCATATTTACAAAAAAAAATAAATATCAGTTGTTGTTTTTTAATTTATAGGACTTAAAACTGAAGATAAGTGCTCTTTTTTTTTTTCCTTAAACTTAAATTAGAAATATATTTCAGTACAGAAAAATATATTCATGTTTGATCTTAACAGAACAAAATAAATAATATATGAGACATGAAGTAATTTCATTTCAATTTAGACTATGTTGTATAGCTAAATCAAGTATTTTAAAATGTCACTCAAAACCGAGAACCAATTGATTTTATTATTTTTGCAATTGAAGAAAACAAATGAATAAATTAAAATATTCATTGATTATTTCCAGGAAAATCATACAGGCCATTGCCGTGTTAACTTTTATTGCTGTAAATTCAAATTCTATGTAAAATTAAATAAATAAAATATATAACAAATAATATAAAGTAAATAATTTTTTTTTGAAGATTATTTTCATTTGATGATCATTTTGATTGTTCATATGTTTGCTCCGAATGTTCATCAAGTTGTCAGCATTCTGAATTAAATATAACCTCGATATAATACAATAATAATTTTTATATTAATGCATTATTTTTAGCTAAAATAGTTGCTTCAAAAATCATGAAATATATCCTATTAACCTTTTTTCAAACGCATAATTATAATTTATTTTTATAAAATCACTTTCGGTAATGTTTACTGAGATTAAAAGATTTTTAAATGAGCAATAAAGTACAAAATACTTATAGCTCTCATCCCTGAAATAGCATTTAATGCTGTACAATAAATAACACCATATTCTGGACGGGTTTTTTCTGAGCACACAAATATAGCGATTACTTCACATAAAGATCCATTACGGGAGCTTTATTTAATCTCGTTTTCTCATTTTCCCCAGGATTTTTGTTAAATAACTCACCCATTTCTTCGCTTGCCTTGAAATCTGGCGAAATCATCATTTCCTTAATGCGACAACTAGCGAAAGTTTCCCGTAACTTAAAAGAGTTTTGTTGAGATATTTTTGAGCGCGCTAAGTCCTCTTTTTAAAAAAAAAAAAAATGGGGATTATGTTTCCTAAAATGGTGAATAAAATAACTTATTTTGTTTGCTTTACGCTACTCATGAATATTTGAGTCATTAAAGTTATAAAATAAATATGACCTTTTAAATTTATGTGCATTAAATAATTTTTGCATAACTCTTACAGTGAAGATAAAAAGATTTAAATGCATGCTTGCGTGTTTATTTTGCATGTATATTTATTTAACTTTACGGGGCTAACTAGTGAATTCAACTAAAAGCGTGAAAACGTAACTGTAATGTTATAGAAAACTCTCTTTTAAATCTGTCATGTGTGTGAGCGGGGGATATAGCATGTGTTAGGTGTAGATTGCGATATTTAATGTCGAATGTGTGTCAGATTTATCATGTGTTGTCAGATGCATTGCAGTCACTTGACTTGGGGCCTGATGGCCGAGTGGCTGGCGCTCAGGTTTCGGGTTCGAATCCCGGTGGTGCCATGGATGTTTGCAGTGGTTCGGAATCCACTTTAAGCCGTAAGTTCCGGTGTCATATGACCGTAAAGGATCCCAGAGCCCAATCAGACTTCTTCTCACACACATCATTCCCAAACTGTAAAGCGGCAACTCAGCTCTAGGCACAGTGATGTGGTGTGGTGTATTAGTTGTAGTAGTAGTCACTTGACTTGGTGAGATTCAGGACAGACTAACATACAAGGTGTAGAAGTTCAATATACAAAGTTTAGAAATTTTCTGAGTTTCTCCAATACGACTCGCAAATGTGAAATATTTATGTCCAAACAGTTAACTGAAAGCTCTTCTCAGAAAATCATCCCCTAGAATACATGTTACTTCCTTAACATGTATTCTAGGGGATGACGTTGACACACCAAAATGATGTCTACGATCATTAACTCATTCCAGCAGCCACAATATTTGCCAATTTGCCTTCAGCTGAAACTGATTTGTAACTACTCTGCTATTCAAAAGTGAAAAGAAAAGAAATAAACCGTGAAACTCTTAATTGAATAGTTATTTTCTTTGTAGACCACCCACAGCGCATCCAGTCAGGCCATTCTGGTCATAAGAGAAAGCTTTAGCCAGTAAGTAATTTTTTTTCCGAATATCAATGGGTTGACACGAGTGTCCTAACCCAGAACAGCACGATAGTTTACGTCTAGGTCAGACTTCTAAATGAATAAAGGTGTCCATAAGCCGATTTCTATATAGTCTTTGACTTCTTCTGCTTCATATTCTCCAGTAAAATTGAATTTGCAGATTCTTTTTTTTTTTTTCATTGACACGTAGAAAGAGACTGTTTTACTTAATTTAGCATACTCCAGACAAGGGAACATTAACTTATTTCATAAAAATTACCAAGCGGAAAAATTATTTGATCCAATGATGAAACAATTATTAAAATTTATTGTACAAATAATATTGATTAATCCGGCTAAAACTTATTTACTCAAAATGCAAGAATCATTTTATGTGAAAACTTCTTTTTTGTGGCGCATTGGTGAACCCCATGTATCACTTCAGTGCATGTGTCACGTATAGTTCTCTAATAGGAATGATAAAGAGGAGATTGTCTTCCGGAAGAACTTTTATGAGTAATTGTCCCATATTTGAATGGCGCATGGAAGAAAATCCGAAAAACTAATACTAGAAAGTCTGACTGCCGATACTAGACGCTGATACAAGTTGCCTCAATCGCCATCGAGTGTCATCGGTTCTGAAAGTAGCGGTTGCAACGCTAACCTTCTTGAACCCTTCATGGTCACTAAGCACGTTCCTACTAGGCCACGATTGTGCAAACTTAATGCTTAATGTATAAACATTTTAAATTTTGTAATTATAACATATATACATTATTACATACGTCCTTCTTCCTCTTCAATTGCGCAACAGCCAATGATGAGTCAAAGCTGTCTGCCTAACGGTAGATTTCGAAATAGGAGATGTTTTCATTTTAGGGAGTAGGGTTTCATCCATACGTCCAACGCTCTACGGTCATATTAAACTGGGACCTACGGTTTAAGGGGGATTCCGACCAACAGCAAACATTCATGACACAACCGGGCTCGAACTCTGTGTCACCGAGCGCCAGAACTCTAGTCACTCGGCCAAGTACATATATTGCAAAATATTACAACTTAGAATATGTTTGTCAAATGCCAGAGTACTGTAGAGAGAGAGTATTGTAGCCAGAGAGAGTTGTATAGTTGTCAAATGCCAGAAAATATTAAGCAAAAACCACGACAAGCATACTTTTCTGTTCAAGCCCTGCTTTATGTAGCAGCTTTTAATAATTTTTTAATGCGAAAACAAATGGGAATGGTCAAGGTATAAAAAATTTAAAATAGTTTTGTAAAGAAATATGCCCGGTTGTCTGTATTTCGTTTATACTGACCAAAACGATATTTGCTTATTTTTCGATATTCGTTTTTCTGTGATTATCTTTAGATATTTTTGATAAGATTGGAGATAGAAGATTTATTAAAAAAATACTTTATATATTTCTTATTATTATTGTGTTATTAGTATATTATAGAATTTATGAAAGACATGTGTGACTTAAATATTAAATCTTATTATTTTTTACCTACTTTTCAAGTAGATTCGGTACTAATTATATTTTTTTCAAGAATTAAAGTGTCATATTATGATGGTTCTCCAGTCACCATTATACCATACAAACTTCCAGCTTTCGAGCAATATTTTTTATTGTTTTGTTATTTAGATATGGGCCTGATGACCAAATGAGGAGAGCTGTAGTGGTAGGTGCCGCAATTTTAGAGTGCGGGTCCCAGCTGTGCCATGGATGTTTGTAGTAGTTCGGAATCCACTTTAGTAGTTCTCGGTCTAATATGACTACTACCCACCACATCACTGCGCCTAGAGCTGAGTTGCCCTTTTACAGTTTGGGAAGGATGTGGGCGAGAAATCTGATTATGCTCCGTGACGCTCTAGACCGGGATCTACGGCTTAAAGTGGATTCCAAACACTCACAAACAAACATCCATGTCAACGCCGGGACTCGAACCCGAAATCTGTGGTACCGAGAGCCAGAGCGCTAACCACTCGGCCATCAGGCAACGGTCTAATATGACTGTAGAGAGTTAGGTATATTACTGAAAACCATACCCCGTAAGACGAAAGCATCTCCTATTTCGGAATTCTACAAGTAGGCAGACGGCCATAGTCCAACATGGACTGGAGTGCCAGAGAGTTAGTTAATTATATTTAGATTTACAAAATCACCTAAACCCTTAAGTAATATTTAGTGTCTATTTATACGCATATAATTAGGAATTTTATTATCATTATTATTCAATTACTTTTGTTGAATCAAATTAGTTTACTTTAAGAAATATCAAATTCTGTTCCATTTTTTTCCAAGACGTGTTTCAAATTCTAAAAGTTTCTAAAACACGAATCGCAATAATATCTTACTTCCTCAAGTATTTTCGCGTTGTTTCCAAACTACAGAATATAGAATCGGTCCATTAAACAACCGAATTCGGATTTTGACGACTCAGGGAAAAGAACTTTTGCTGGATGTTTCAACTCCTTCTTTGAGGTCTATTTGATTTTTTTTTTCATAAAAGTATGTTTCTTTTATATTTTTATACAATTGTTTGGCGGGATTCAGAAACTTCGTAGGAAACTTTTACAACAATGTCCCAATATTCCATATTATTAAGTAAACAATATGTAAAACATATATTACAAGTTCGAATTTTTTATTTTATCAAAATATCAAGTAAAAGTAGAAAGTTTTTTATTTTATTTATTTATTTTCTATTTTCTTTTGTGTTAATATTTTTTAATGTATATATGCCTCGTAGTATAATACAACCAGATTAGAATATTATACATATTTAGTATTTAAAAGTGTACAAAGAAAGCTGTCAATATTTTTTCATCAATATATCTAAAGTTTAAATTAGAAGAATATCTCAATTTTATTAGTTTTTCGATAAATCAACTCATTCGATTTAATTTAAAATTGAAATAAATATTCATTTAAAAGTGATAAAATATAATTAAAAACCAATGTGATAATACTGCTGTCTAACAAAAAATATGTTGTTGTTGTTGTTGTTTCTTATCCCACTTGGCTGGCCAAGCCCACGAGCCCATATGGACTCATGATTGAAGGGGAAGGAAGCAGCTTCTGTTGTGATGGAGCACCCGTAGGTAGAAGCCTGACTTTTGCTCCGTGACGCTCTTACAGTCATAGAAGACCGGGACCTACGGCTTAAAGTGGATTCCGAACCACTACAAACATCCATGGCACCGCCGGGATTCGAACCCGAAACCTGTGGCACCGAGCGCTAGACACTCGGCCATTCAGGTCCCAAATTTGCCAACGGCACGCAGTGTTCCCAGGTGGTCACCCACCCAAGTACTGACCGCGCCCAATGATGCTTAACTTCGGTGATCTAACGAGAACCGGTATATTCAGCATAGTACGGCCGTTGGCACAAAAAATATTTTGCATATAATGCAACATTTTTTAAAAAAGAAAGTACAAAAAGGCACCATTAGTAAATAAATCACAATTAAAATTAGTAAATAAATCAATTTAATTCTCAACGTTAAAACTCAGTTTTAATTCTGTCTCCGATTTAATTAATCTGATTCAAAATTTTATAAATATTTTATCTTTAAAGCCAGTAATTTAAATTTGTCATTCATTTGAAAGTAAATTGTAAGATAATCGTCGTAATAACAAGTAATATAAAAAAGCATTTTTAAAGTCAATTCCTACTTTTTTTCGCTATATTGCAGAAAGTCCTTTATAAATAATTTTCATTCCTTTTTTTAAGTTTATCTGGCGCCATCTATTGGTAGATATACGCAACTTAAATCTAAAAAAAACTAAAATTAATTAATTAAATTTAATTAATGAATTAATATTTGAAAAAACTGTATTCACATCAAGTGTCATCCACTACAAGTTAAAAAAATGTATTTGAACTTGAATGGATGAATAAAAAGTATTTTATGAACGATTGAAAATTTGAACAAGATATATATAGAGAGAGTGTGAGCTAATAGAAGGAATTCAAAAAAGAATTTATCCAGACATCGTATTAACTAAAACAGTCTGAGTTTAAGTGCAATGATCAAATTCAAAGAAAGTATTCAAATAATTATGAAAAATAAATGAAAAAAAACGTTGAAATATATTTTTAAAAAATTCATGTTGTTGTTGTTACCTATGGCTTTACTGGAACTCAGACCATACAAATTTCGCCCCTTACCATAGAAACAAAAAAAAACATATAAACAAATCAAAATTACAAAAGGAAATAAAAAAGGGATATCTGGTAACAGACATTTTTAGTAAAACCAACAAAAAAGCTTTAAAAACTTTTAAAAATAAGTTAAATGTTCTAAGGATAAAAATTTAAAAAGCAAAAAGCACCATAATAAAAGTTCATGCGGTCAGGACATGTTTTCTCTGGCCCTTCAATAAAGAGTACACACATCACCATTCTGTTATAAGTTAAGACTCTAGTAGTCCTGAACAAACAAGTAGATGGGTCTTATTCATTTTCTCTGTCTTAGGTAAAACACATATATCTGAGTTCATAATCCTTATTTTGGCCAGACGTTTATCCAGATAGTCGTGTCCAATTCTTAATCTAAAATTGGCAATACCCTCTTTGCGAATTCTTTCCACTAAATCTTTCCAGTCATTCCTGATCGTCTCCCAGACTTTTCCTTTGGTGTTAGATAATAATTCACTAATATATAATGTCTTAATTTTATCCCGTATAATTCTAATAAAAGAATCAAGAGAAATAAGACATTGTTCTGGAACTTCTTCTATTCCGTTTTTGCCAGAAAATCTGCCCTTTCATTTCCATCCCTTCCAACATGTGACGGAATCCACTGGTATGTGATATAAAAAAATTCATAATGTATAAAATATTCTTCTCAAACTTGTAATATTTCGAGTTTTCTGACACAGCAAAACTTTTACATTTTTGCTCTTTATAAAAACAGATCATATTTCCATTACATTAAATAAATACCAACAAAGTACCGAACGCGAAACTAGAGCACCTACTTAATAGTCTCAAAAAACTTAACCTTTTAAAACGTATCAAACTGGAAAAAGAATCTTCCTCTAAAAGCCCTATTTTATTAGATCCCTATAAAAAAGGAAAGAGATAGTTTCTAACGAACTTGAACCACCCGAAACGGGCGACAACTTTTGCCATAAAACTAGCACTGCCCCCACCTAAATGCACGCGCATGGACATTTATCTATTAAGCGCACACTTGTGTCCGAAGGTGCTTTTCAGTTAACGAGATAATGGATGGTCCTCTGTGCCCCCTTGCCGCCCACGACAAAGGCTCCCTTAGATCAATTCCATTAGACTCACTTAGCGAAGCACATCAGGTGTGTGCAAGAAGAAGAAAACGATGAAGATGACGTCGGCAGGTGAATGAGATATACCGGAGCTTCTCATTGGCTGGGGAAAAAATTGAGTCAACAACAGTGTGGCTAATGGGAGCGAATAGGAAACAGTAGTAGAAAATATCATTTCATTGAAAAAGAATTGCAATAATAAAGAGTTAATTCTATGCAATTTAGGATTTTTTTTTTATTCAATTTTTCATAAGGGTGTATTTTAAAAACGAATGATAGTATAAACTTTTTGTGTTTCATTTTATTAATGTCTTGGGGGGAAACTAATTAGTTATAGCAAACATTCAACGAAGAAATCTGCAAACAAATCAAAAATTTTTTCTTCTTTGTTGTTGTTGTTTTGAGAGGTTTGAGTATCAGGTAAGCTAGAATTTTTTTTTTCTGAAAATATTATGATGTTTTTATTATTAATTTGTTGCAAACTGGTCGTGTTTCTAACTCACTCCTTCCCTCCTTGTTTGTCCTCCTTTGGCTTTTGTGTTCATCTGTCGTGAATGTGTATATACACTCAAGAGTTAAAACATTATGGACACTTGTCAATAACGAGTTGGCCCACCTTTGGCGCGCAACACAGCTTCAACCAGCCTTGGCATGGATGCCAGAAGTCCTTGGTAGATGGCCAGAGACAGATTGTACCAGATGTTTAAGCAACGGTCACGCAAATCCGAGATATTGCGAATTGGTGATCTTTGAACTCTGAGCTGCCGTCCCAGGACATCCCAAATGTGTTCTATCGGATTGATATCCGGTGAGTTAGGCGGCCAGGACATTAACTGGAATTCAGCATCATGTTCCTGGAACCACTCCAACACAATTTAAGCCTTGTGACAAGGGGCGTTGTCCTGTTAGAACATTTAATTTCCAGCTGGAAAAACAGAGGCCATGTAAGGGTGCAACTGATCCGCAATGATGTTCAGATACCCTGTAGCATTCATGGTCTGCTCTACCACAACCACGGATCCCAGAGACGCCCAAGAGAACGTCCCCCAAAGCATTATACCGCCACCACCGGCCTGTGTATGACCTACTGTACATTGAGGGAACAACTGTTCACCTGGAAGACGCCGTATCCTGACACGGCCATCGGCGGGATGAATGGCAAACCGTGATTCATCTGACCAGGCAACTCTCTCCCACTGATCCATGGACCAGTCACGATATTCCCTTGCCCAGCGCAGGCGCAGTTGGCGATGACGCTTGGTCATCAAAGGCACACGAGTGGGACGTTTGCTGCGTAGCCCCATATCCAACAGTGTCCGCTGAACAGTGTGCTCCGATACTATTCTACTTGGCCCTGCATTGTATTGGGCTGTCAGCTGAGCCACTGTCTGGCTCCGGTTTTGCTTCACCATGCGAGGCAGTCTCCGACGACCTTTTTCTTTGATAACGTGTGGACGTCCAACACCATGTCATCTACTGCTGGTTTCACCGTCATAAGTACTAACAACTGTAGATCGCGAACAACCCACGAGTCATGCAGTTTCGGAAATACTTGTTCCGAGCCTTCGAGCCATTACAATCTGCCCTCTATCAAAGTCGCTTAGATCCTCAGCCTTTCCCATCACACACAGAAGTAAGTGAAAGAATGATTCTTCAGACTCTCCAGCAGCAGTTAAATATCACTTCCACCTGATCACGCATCTTCCACGTCAGCCAAGCCAGTTCATTGCAAAATGTAGGGGTGGTCATAATGTTTTGGCTCTTGAATGTATATATATATATATATTTTATATAAATTTCATATTATATATGTGTGTGTGTGTGTGTGTGTGTGTGTGTACAGGGTGATTATAATTAAAGTCCCACATTCAAAATGATGTAAAATAAAGAAACACTTGTCACAATGATTTCAAATTTGAACTGAAGATACTGGAAGAAAGGGCAAACGGTATATCATAAAAAAAGTTTTGGTATTACCTTGCCGTGGTGGATAGGCTTTCCACTAACAATGTCACAACTGTTGAATGACTTGGAAGTCATTTTTTCCCTCAAAAAACCGAAACAATTAAGCATATTGAACACTACAGTTGGTTTAATGTGCACCTCATGCCAAGTATGTTATCATTTCGATTCAAAATATCACTAGCAGCCGAATTCACTTTCTTAATGCCGCTTACAGCGCCATCTATTAATATACTTTGGAACTTTTTTTGATGCCGTAGCGTTTCCCCCTTCAAGTATCATCAACTGTGGCAAGTAGTAGACTGTAACTTTTTTTACAACATTTTGAAAGTGGGAAATAAATTAAAATTTAAAATCACTCTTTACATACACACACACACACACACATATATATAAATGTGTGTGTGCACTAACAACTATATACACTAACGATAATAACAAATATGACCTGGAATTTCTTATCTTCAGATAAATTATATATTTTTGATAAGTTTAGTAAGAAGAATACCAGCGGAAACTTCAGAGAACACACAGTATTTCATTATTCAAAACGACAGATCATTTACAAACGATCATTACGAAACAGACCATTTACGAATTTCAATTTAGCATGTGTTATCATACTCGATCATTTATTTTATCAATGGAAAATACAAAGGTTTAAAATAACTTTCATAAGCAAAGTTGAATCCTTGGGGAATATTTTAAGTAAATTGAAACAGTAATATGTTTATACTCTGAAAGCCAGACAATTCAAAATGAACTACAGCACATGTGCCTTGATATTGGCAAATCGTAGCTCTCGGCAACATGTTAATGTAAATTTTAAACATGCATTATTAAAATCACGTAAATGTAATTGGTGCTTTTTTTTTTTCTTCTTAAAGTTTTTGAAATGAAAGTTACTCTAGCTGAGCGAGCAGATAAATCAGTTTTAAATAATAACTTGGGCTCTCATTTATTTCCTGCCCCCCAACACCACAAATACAGCATGTTCATACATGATAATAATCCTGTACGAAAAGATACTTTGGCTGGATGAAAATATGTACGAATGAATTTGCTAGTGAATGTACACTGAAGTGACAAAAGTCATGGGATACCTCTTAATATCGTGTCGGCCCTCCTTTCGCCCGGCGAAGAGCAGCAACTCGACGTGGCATGGACTCAACAAATCGTTGGAAGTCTTCTGCAGGAATATTGAGCCATGCTGTCTCGACAGACGTCCAAGCGTTGATGGTGCAGGATTTTGGGCACGAACAGACCTCTCGATGATGTCCCATAAATGCTCGATGGGATTCATGTCAGGCGATCTAGGTGGCCAGATCATTCGTTGGAATTGTCCAGAATGTTCTTCAAATCAATCGCGAACAATTGTGGCCCGGTGACCTGGCGCATTGTCATCCATAAAAATCCCATCGTTGTTTGGGTACATGAAGTCCATGAAAGGCTGCAAGTGATCTCCAAGTAGCTGAACATAAGCATTTCCAGACAATGTTTGGTCCAGTCGCACCAGAGGACCAAGTCCATGCTATGAAAAAACAGCCCACACCATTACGGAGCCACTACCAGCTTGAACAGTGCCTTGCTGACAGTTTGGGTCCATGGCTTCGTGGGGTCTGCGCCACACTCGAACCCTACCATCAGCTCTTACCAACTGAAATCGTGACTCATCGGACCAGGCCACGGTTTTCCATTCATCTAGGGACCAACCGATATGCTCACGTGCCCACGAGAGTCGCTGCAAGCGATGTCGTTCTGTCAGTAAAGGCACTCGAGTCGGTCTTCTGCTGGAATAGCCCAAGAAAGCCAAATTTCTCCGCACAGTTCTAACAGACAAGTCCCTTGTACGTCCCACATTGATTTCTGCGGTTATTTGACGCAGTGTTGCTTGTCTGTTAGAATTTACGACTCTTTGCAGACGTCGCCGGTCTCGGTCATTAAGTGCAGGCGGTCGACCACTGCGCTGTCCATGGTGGGATGTTATGCCTGAAATTTCATACTCTCGGCACACTCTTGACACAGTGGATCTGGGAATGTTGAATTCCCTAACGATTTCCGAAATGGCATGACCCATGCGTCTAACTCCAACTAACATTCCGCGTTCAAAGTCTGTTAATTCCCGTCGTGCGGTCATCATCACGTCAAAACCTCTTCACATGAATAACTTGAACAGAAATGAAAGCTCTGCGAAAGCACTGCGCATTTATACCTGTTCTACGCGATGCTACTGCCATCTGAAAATTTGCATATTGCTATCCCATGACTTTTGTCACTTCAGTGTAATTATTAGAATTAAGAATTATTAAGAAGCAAGTATTAAGAAGTAATTATTAAGAAGCAAGGAATTAAAAAGAAAACTAATACAAGATAGCTAAAAATATTCTTTAAGGAAACACTCTTATTAAGCCAGACAGCTAACAATATATTTGTTCGTGTAAAGCAAATAAAACGTATGAAACAACGAAACCAATTATCGAGTCATTTTTTTCATGTAGATTGTTTTCTATTAATCAAATGTAAATAGCTTTCTATTAGTATTATTCCTATATAATATAGACATTAAGCAGATGCACATCAAATCACCTTTTTCCTCTTCTTTAGGTAATGGATTTTGTTACGAGTACAAGGTAAGCCTTTATATTAATGCATCATGATATGCAAATAACGATGGTTCTGCATTGCCGTGCAAAAATGTATAAGGAGGAGGATAAGGTAATGTATAGGTGGAAGTTAAGATTTCTTCTTCCAGATTGGTATATTCTTTCCAAATTATGGTGGTGCAGGACATAGAAATTGAACTGCATGGGGATTCACTTATTTCATTCACCTTTACTATTAAATTCACTGGAAATGACAGCCACTGAATCAATGACCTTTGACCTGTAGAGATTTACAACTGGATGTGTTATTTCTTATCCTACTTAGACACCAGTAACATCTTGACCAAGTCCGTGAACTCTTTGAGGAGTCATGATAAAGGGGAAAAAATGCAGCTTCTTTTCATCCTTGACCTTGCAACACAAAGACATGAGGCACCCAAACGGAGAAATCTGACTTAACCCCACTCGGTCATACCTCCGGGCATTGGCTACCCACTTTTGTCGCCTTTTACGATTTGCTTGGGCTACAATAGGGCTATTCTAGCCTGGATCCACACGGAACAACAACTGAATTATTCATCTGTTTTCAATTAGCTTCGACGCTTTCTAACTACTGTACATCAATGTACAGCTCACAGGACTTGTATTTCTGAAATGCTGTTACCCGGTCTTCTGATAAGTCCATGTTCGATAAATGTTTATCTCTATCCATGTTAAAACGACATGAACAGCTATTTGACAAAACATTACAAAAAGACAACCAATACTTCTCGTCTGTCACTTTTAGATGCACTTCTTCCATTTAATTGAAATTACAGCAACTGAATCAATATTCTTTGGCCAGTAGAGTTTTGCGACTGGCTGTTTCATCATGTTGTCAATTGGCTTCGACACATTCTTACTACTGTACATCAATGTACAGCTTACAGGACTTGTATTTCTGAAATGCTGTTACCAGGTCTTCTGATAAGTCCATGTCCCTAATAAGTCCGTGTCCGATAAATGTTTATCTCTATCCATGTTAAAACGACATGAACAGCTATTTGACAAAACATTACAAAAAGACAACCAATACTTCTCGTCTGTCACTTTTAGATGCACTTCTTCCATTTAATTGAAATTACAGCAACTGAATCAATATTCTTTGGCCAGTAGAGTTTTGCGACTGGCTGTTTCATCATGTTGTCAATTGGCTTCGACGCATTCTTACTACTGTATATCAATGTACAGCTGACAAGACTTGTATCTCTGAAATGCTGTTGCCCGGACTTCATCACTTCATGGTCATCATCACAATAGGGTATGTCCATGTCCAATAAATTTTCATCTCTATCCATGTTAAAATGACATAAACTGCTATTCTAGCCTGGATACACACGGAACAGCAACTGAATTTGAACATTTGTTTTCAGTTGGTTTCGACGCTTTCTAACTACTAATGCCAATGTATAGCTCACAGGACTTGTATCTCGGAAATGTCTCTCTTGTAATGAATGATTCTTTTGAAATGTCTCTGAACATTACAAACAGGCAATCACTAGTTCTCATCTGTCACTTTTAGATACATTTCTTAAACTTAGTTGGTTTTGCAGACAACTTTTTCTGGATAACTTACCGATTGTTTTAGTGTTTTAACTAAACAGTAAACAAGCGTGTAGATATAAACACAATATATTCCGCCTTTCTCTAGATATTCCTATAATCATATAATATCTAACCATCGACATTTATTAAATATCATAATTGGATTTATTTATTATTACATTCTATTCTCTTCCCACACAAAAAAAAAAAAAAAAAAAAGAAAGAAAGTATACGCGTGTCAAAATCAGACGAAAAGATTATTACTGCACTGTAACTTAAACAATAATTCTTCAAGAACAAATATTTCCCAGCTTGCAAAATGATTGGTTAGACTGCACGGACATCCCAATTTCATTTTTAACGGAGTGTCATCCACTAACTGGGGGGTGATTTTTCATCGCCTGATTGCCTCCTGTAGTGGAATCTCGGGACGGAGAAATCATTATTTATAATATTCTCAGAGTGCTTATTCTGAAGGGCAATCTAGGGTAGGAAGTTCTGGTCGAATTGTTTTCAATCAGGGGTAGGCTCATAAAAATATTTTTCCATTTTCATGTTTCGATAATAAATTTTGTAGCAAGCAAACTTTCCTACAAAACGTGAGGTCGATAGTTAATCTATTTAATTTATTATTTTTTTTATTTATGATTGCTAAGTTACGTGTTTTATTATTCGTCTGTGAAAAATTAAAAAAACAATAATGAATTTAAGATCAAATTGAATTAGTTTTTAGAGATTTTGGATTGGAATTTTGAATTCAGGCTTCTTTATTTGACACCTAATACGCTAGTTGAACAAAATGTTCCTGTGGCTTGTATTTTGTTATGGTCACTTTAAAATAAGTAGGGTTTGAAGAGGTAAGTGTAGGTTACGAACCCTCCTTCCAGATTGGGATATTTTCCAGGATGGTGAATAGTATCATAAATGACTGGAACTGGCGGAATAGTTGTCCGAGTCAAACAAACACTTTATTATTACATAATAGGTAGGCTACAATAATGATTATTATTATTCTTCAATGGCCTTCGACAACCTCTTGGTGGGCCATGGCCTTTTGCCTACTGACAGATTCCAAAACATGAGATTTTATTTTCCTTTTACAAGATAGGGTTATCAGCCCTACACCAACGGTCTACAGTCATATTAAAGTGGCACCGACTGCTGAAAATAGATTCAGAATCACTACAAACATCCATGGAATTTGAATCCGAAACCTGTGGTATTAAGCGCCAGACACTAGGCCATCAGGCCCCTCAACAACGTTTCTAGAAGAAAAAAATATTTCTCAACCTTCAAATAGATCGGATTCTACATACAAGAAGCCAACTTAATTTTATTTTCTAACATTCAATAACTGGGTATGATTTTCATCGCTTTGGTAACTTTTTTTATGTTGAGCCTTCGTGGGCTATCTCTACTAGAAGCAACCATTTTATGAAATCATTATTTGTAATATTTCTATCCTTGGAAAACATTACTTGAAATGTTTTACCAGAGTATGCTCATAAAAAAAATTTGTATGTTATTTTTGAAAAGAAATTTCGTAAGAAAACATGAATGTTTAATAAATCTGGTTTGTTTATTTATTTCAGTAATTTTTTTTTTTTTTTTGCTCGATATTTGTTAAATATTCTAATTGCATTTATTTAATACTACCATTCTATTACCTTCATAAAAACCTAATAATAAATCTGAAGCATCTTGCTGAGAAATTCAATTTGAGATCCAACAAGTGAGCAGAATAGAAATTTATCTTGTCTTCGCCGCACATAAAGATGTTAAAGTGCGTTAATTGGAAAATCCCTTTGAATTTGTAGATGTAAGGGATGAAACTCCCAAATGCATTTCTGGGTGTGTTGGGACAAATACAGCTAGGAGCAGCACAAACATTTTATTGTCAGGATTACTGCTTACTAATAATTTTCTTTTTCATTTTATTTTCACTTTTGTTTACAATTTTCATCCTTTATTTTCACTTTTTTTTAATTTTCATCTCACTTTTTTTCATCGGTAGACCACCTGTTATACTTATGTAGATCAAACCGCTCATCCATAGATGATGAAAGGAGGAATATCCTTCACGTAAACTTTTTATAGCTATTTGCATGTCATATGACAGGAAAATCAAATTGCTTGAAAACAATTACCAGTATAAATAGTAAATTAGACTTTTTTATCTTCAATGCAGGACGCTTACAAACGTTTTACTTATTCTAAATAATTAACTAGTTACTTCCGTTATTACTGGGAAAACGCTCAGCGGTAACTGGCTAACGAACGTTTCCAACGTTTACGAACATAAAGTCTAGGAGTTACTGCCATTACCATTGGTAACGAGTTAGACCCAGCCGTAACTGGCCTAATATATATATATAGGGATGTTTGTATGTACAGCTTTGTATGGTATTCAAATATAACTTAAAAACTATATCACTTGGATTCTTTTTTTTTTTTTTACTCTGAAGTTATTATTAAACGTGTCTACCTTAAAAATTACGAATAAATTCTAATCAGTTATTTTTTAATTAAATAAAAACAATTTCCGGTTTTCGCGTCCATCTGGTGATACATGGTGGTATCTGGCGCCATCTAGTGGTTTAGTTTAGAAATTTTCTTTAGTTTAAAGTAAATTGTCAAAAATTTAAATTGAAGTAAATTATTTCACATATTCAATTTCAGAACTTTCTGGGATTATTTCCTTGTACCATTTTTCCTATTTATTAATAATTATACTCAATAATTTGTTTTTTTACAATTTGATAAATCACAATTCTAATCATATCAGTGTTCTTCGTCTGCGTCTATCATTTCTTCTTTATTTCATTTGCATTATTCATCTTTTTTTTTCCTAATAAAATTAACCAAAACTAAAAAAATATATATATAAATATTTCTCGCGAATTATAAATTTAAGATGATGTAAATATTCATGAAATCTTTAATTCCATGAATGAATATTAAAAATGCTTGATTTTCTGTAGTCGGGACATCTGGTCAAGAAATGGGCGAGTATCTAATAGCACAGGAAACCCGCTGTGCTCTTTGACATTTAAAGAACACACCACATCAACGATTATGTCTGGTGCCATAATAATTTGAGCACAGGCACCAACATGTATGCAGATAAATACACTGCTACTATAGTTAGTACCAAAAGCATTTTTTTTTTTTTTGGAGGGGGGGACCTTAACAACAAGTCTTTCCTCAAGGATAAGCATTTTCCAGTCTGCAAAGAAGATTGATATTATTTTATCCCCTCCCCATTTCATTTTAACGAAATGTCCGTACACTAACTGAATGTGATTTTTCATCACTTGATTGCCTCCTATAGTATAGAAACTTCCGGAAGGAATAACGTTATTTATAATGCTCTAAGAGTGATTACTCAGAAGAGCTTTTCTGTGATGAAAGTTTTACGTGAAGAGTTTTCAATCAGTGTTTTCTCATAAAAGCTTTTTTTCCGTCTTCGTGTTTTCAGAAAAGAAATTTCCAAACAAACAAAAAAAAAAGCCACTTCCTTCATGAAATATTTATTAAGTAATTGTTTTGTTTGGTTTATCATTTGTTCTGTTTTGTTTTATTGTTCTGTAATGTTTAAAAAACAAGTTAAAAATAAATTCTAGATAAAAAAAAAAAGTTATTCTAAAAATTTAATTTTTAAACTCATTTTTCATTTCTTCAAAGTAGTGGGAAGTTGTCAAGGGCTTGATGGCCGAGTGACTAACGCTCGGTGCCAAGGGTTTCGGGTTCGGTGTCCCGGTGTCCCGGTGGTGTCAGGGATGTTTGTAGTGGTTCAAAATCCCCTTTAAACCTATAGGTCCAGGTCTAATATGACTGTAGGGCATAATGCTGACAACCGTACCCCGTAAAATAGACAGATAGACTAATAGACAGACGGCCTTGGCCCGCCGTGTGGCTATTGCGCCAATGAAGAAGAAGAAGATATCTTTTATACACTACACTCAAGAGCCAAAACATTATGACCACCCCTACATTTTGCAATGAACTCGCCTGGATGACGTGGAAGGCACGTGATCAGGTGGAAGTGGTATTTAACTGGTATTAAGTGGTGGTATTAATCCATGCCAAGGCGAGTTGAAGCTGTGTTGCGCGCCAAAGGTGGGCCAACTCGTTATTGACAGGTGGTCATAATCTTTTGGCTCTTGAGTGTATTTAGAAGGATAAAATAATATAATTTAAAGTATTATTATTTACATTACTTTATTACATATTATTCTTGACTGGCCTTCTTTGGATATGTACGTAGTTGAAATATTTCAGAAATCTTACGGAAAAATTTCAAAGTGATAGAAATAAGCAAATAACCGAAAAATATTTTTACATTTGTATAAGATTTGGATAATATAATTAAGGTGGTAATTTGGATAAATTACGGAGTTTAAATATTTGGGTTCATTTGTCACCAAAAATAACGATATTATGCCAGAGATTATACAAAGTTAAATACAGGAAATTGCAGACGCCCATGGCCCAAATGGGACTGTTGCGCCAATCAAGAAGAAGGTATTGCAACGAATAGATTCTTAAGTGACGAAGAGATTGTAGTAAATTTTAAGGAATTTCTTGCCCGACTGAATCTCGCAGAATATTATTATCTGGCCAGGCTAGAATTTCACACGGAAAATGTTAACTCAAGCTAGAATTTCACGTGTATATATTATAATAAATGTTCAGGAATAGAAAGAAACTGATAACATTGAGAGGTTACACTGCTGTGATTGGTGAAAAAAAATTTATTTGCGTTAGTTTGTATAAAGAGATTAGTTCACTCTTTGAGCATTTACCGTGACTGCATTTTTAGAACATGAATTGAACTATGAGCATCTATCATTACCAATATGTGCATTCATCTATTAAAAAGTTACTAATAAATCCATGGGTATATCGACTAATGGGTATATCTAAAATTTATGTCTTATCTTATTATACTGCTAACTAACATGCATAACCACACAACAAGAGTAAAGTGAATTAGATTATAAGGTATAGTAAACATTTTCTTTGATTTTATATTTAAAAGATCCAACGTTATCTATTGACTATCAAGTCATTTATAAACATTATAGCTTTCGCGGTCTAGCAGCATTGGAAAATAACCCATAGTGATCACGGGGAACTTAATACATCATGTCAACTAGAGAAAAATGGTTTTTAATAGGAGAAACTTAATTATTAATCATTCCAAATTTGCCATAATAAAATATAACAAACTACCATGAGTATCGATGTCAGATTTTCAATGAAATTTCAATTTTTTTCTTTTTTAGGTTGTTGGCACTGTCCTTGATATCTGTGTGAAATTTGACGTCAAAATAGTCATTAGTGTTCTATGAGACGTATTGTTAGTATTGGCTTCTATGAGACGCTGAAACAGATTCTGGCGATTTTTGAAATGTCTGAATTAGTCGAGCAAAGAATTTGCATTCAATTTTGTTTGCGGAAACATAGAATGTTGCAGAAGGCATTCTCTGAGCCTTCCTATATCGGAATGAAATGTTTAGAAGTGGTATAAACAGTTCAAAGAAGGCAGCGAACGCGTTGAATACGGAGAGACCTCTGGTCGACCATCAACATCAACTGACGAAGCTCACGTACAAAAAATTAAAGATTTGGTGCTTGCAAACCGTCGATTTACAATTAGAGACCTTGCTGATGATGTTGGGATATCAAAAGGATCGGTCAATTCCATTTTGGCCCTCAAGCGCGTCAAATCTCGATTGGTACCGAAAACACTGAATGCGCCAGCTCACACTGCATTGATTCTTCGCGACCTTTTCGCCAAAACTGAAACCCATATCGTTCCACAACCACCGTGCACATCACACCGTGCGATTTCTGGCTATTCTGGCTATCCCTGCCTATAACTTTTTAGCATGCATTGAGGATTGAGGAAAAAATGTTGGCATCAGTGCAATGTGTCCGGAGGAGATTACTTTGAAGGCGATGAAATAAAAAAATTTTTGATGAGTTTTTAAAAAAAAAATAATTGGTCTAACTTTTTGGGCACAGTAGTATAATGCCAATTATCGTGTATAACCATACAACAAGTGTAAGGTGTATTTCAAAAGTTATATGTCATTAAGATAATCACAAAGTTAAACATAATTTAATTTTTAATGATCTATGTAAATACATGCAATTAGAATATTTCTAATATTACAAATATATATGTATATGATTTCATTTTCATGAATAAATCCGAATAGCAAAAGAAAAAAATAAGCAAGTATTATAAAAAAAATATAAAAAAATTTTAAAGACATATTCCAACTTTTTTTTCACTCTATTGCAGAAAGTCCTTTATAAATAATTTTCAGTTATTTTTTTAAGTTTATCTGGCGCCATCTATTGGTAGATATATGCTACTTAAATCTAAAAAAAACTAAAATTAATTAATTAAATTTAATGAAGGAATTAATATTTTAAAAAACTGTATTAACATCCAGTGTCATCCACTACAAGTTCAAAAAAAAATGTATTTGAACTCGAGTGCATGAATAAAAAGTATTTTATGAACGATTGAAAATTTGAACAAGATATATACAGGGAGAGTGTGAGCTAATAGAAGGAATTGAAAATATTCTCAAAAAAAGAGAAGAAAAGAAAGATCTTCAAAGTTTCTTCCACCCTCTGCTCTTTAGAAGAATGCTATCGACATCATTGATACCGCAGGTGGTTTTGACTTACCCGACAAATAGGGAAAAACATTAGAGGTATTTGGCAATGCACCTTAGGGAAATTTCCCTCTTTCGAAGAACTTTTTTTGTGTGTGTGATTAACACTTTTTTTTTTTTGCTGTTGTTGTTCTTGTTATTGATTTCATTTCAAAGCTGTTACTTACAGAAAAATGAAAGAATTCACTTTAATTAATCAGATTTTACATTTCAAAATAAATCTTGTAAAAGCGTAACATCAAAAATTTTCCTTCGGCTTGTAATTAAAGTAATGGCATATTTAACGCTTTGTTTAATTTGAGAAAGTTCTTAATATCCTTTGAGAGATTTATCATATTTTTTTTTATTACATCACATCTTTAGGAAAATCCTAAATAGTATAAATTTTATTACTTTTGTACATTTGCTATTTAAATATAAACAGCGATTACAACAGAAATTATAATTTTTATAAATATTATGAATTAGAATGGTAAATAATGAACCGTTTTTTTTAATAAAACTCCTAATTACAATACATTCATCAATATATCAAAAAAAATTTTAAAAGGTGGAAGTGATTTTCGCACGGTGCCCCAAGTTTCGGGTTCTAGTCTTAGTGGTCCCATGGTTATTTTTAGTGGTTCGGAATCTACTTTAAATCATAGATCCCGATCTAATATGATTGTAGAGCGTTGGAAGTAGGGCTGACAATCCTACATATAAAAAAAAATAAAGCATCTCCTGTCTCGAAATCTGCCAGCAAGCAGGCGGCTTGGCCCACCATGGGGTTGTTGTGTCTAGGAAGTTGAAGAAGAGGTGATTCTATTTCTCTAGTAGAATCAGTCATATTCAAATCCATCATATCAAAACTGGCAGATTTAGTTAGGATTATTATTGAAAATCTCGCAATGACAATTGAATTGCTTGTTGAAAATTTCATGATTTTCTTCAATATGCCCCGCAATAGTAAAGCAATTCCCTCTTAAATGTTCTTGAAATATATTACTTCTCCCCACATCTATCTAGGACACGAAATTGACACATTTGTCATAAAATAACGTCATAAACTTAGTGGACATATGAGGCATGTAGTGAGAGTATAATTATTTTTGGAGGGGATACCTGCGACATTACACCTATAAGTGATTCATTGCATCATTTACGTGTACACGTGAGAAAATCCAGGAAAAATCCCAAATCGACAAGCTGAGAATGGCGAAATCTGTTGCCAAAGCATATCTTATCATCCCTTTTTCAACCACAATGATTTCAAATCATCACAGGCAGTGGAAGCCGTTTTGTCGACAAATTTCTCTTTCTCATATCTGTCTCTCACGAATCAGAGATGTGCTCGAGTTTCTTTTCTGCCTCATTGCGTCAGACTCAGAAAAATAAATTCTAGAGTGATAAGAAAAATAATTACGAAGACGTCCAAAAGAAATTAAACCAAAAGCAAACTCTCCTCTTGACGATTATTTTCTCTGCAGGTATCTCAAATTACTCCGAAGGATTGATGATTAAAAAAAAGAAGGTGTTCAAATTTTGTCGGGAGTAATTTCCCCGATCTCCAATGATTTGACGCGAAAGTTGTAAACTTACAGTCCCAGAAGATAGCGACAGTCTACGTCTCATTCAAGCTGATAAATGAGTTAAATGGCCCTGAACGTACAAACGGGAATCAAACCCATGATCTCTTTCTCCAAAGTAATCATTTTTTTACTGAAAGTAAGTTGCTTGTTTGTTTTTTAAATTGATAGCTTTTTTTACGACTTTTTTATATTTCTACCCAGGAAATGAATTTTTTTTTCTGTAATTTGTATTAAGCACAATAAAAAAAAATTCTACATCAAAATGGAGATTTTATAAAACTTTATAGCCAAACTTCATTGTTATTTTATAATAAATTCTTCTAATTTCCGTTTTTTATGGTGAAACTGATAATAGGCTTACTTATGTCCACCCAGCCCAGCTTAGGACATATAGGCTTCATTTTCCAATTGTGTAGACCACGAACAATGCAGGTTTAATTGCCATGAAGAACTTCTAGGTATAGCTTACCCACATTTATGTGTCGTAGGACAGAAAACCCTTGAAAAATTCCACCAGGAGCAGGATTATGAATGTGAGGTGCTTAATACATATTGTTACAATCACCATCTCGATTCTGAAAGCAGTGGCTTCAATTCGCCCCTGCAGCGAATCTGAACCTTGCTGTATGGTTGCTGAGAACGTTATCACTCAGCGCCGAATTGAACAGCTTACATTGAAGCTCTAATCAACCAATAGCATAATGAATAAAGAGCTCGATTCATGGCTCAGTGGCAACGTGGCACATTGGCTGGAGGCTCTGTTGTAGACACAGTTTCAAAAAAAAGGAGACACGATGACATTTGCGATGTTCAGCATCTTGCTTCGTTAATCGGACTACTACTACTACACTACAGAATACCACTGTGCTTAGAGCAGAGTTGCCCTTCACAGTTTGGGAATAATGTAGGTGAGAAGTCTAGTTGGGCTCTGTGACGCTCTACGGTCATAGGAGACCGGGACCTACGGCTTTAAGGGGATTCCGAACCATTACAAACATCCATGGCACCGGCGGTACTCGAACCCGAAACCTGCGATAAAAAGAGTGAGGGCGCTAGCCACTCGGCCATTAGGTCCCCGTTAATCGTTAACCTATTGGAATTTTTCCGGGTTTTCTCCTATATGATACGCAAATTCCTCCCAGAAGCCACTGCCCTCTTTCTTCAGCGACAAAGAGCCAAGTCAGACTTCTACCTACTACAGGTGCTCCATCACAACAGAAGCTGGCCCTTTTATTCCGTCAACGAGTACCATGCAGGATACTGAGGATTAGTCACAACAATACAACATGAAGAAAGAAATTTATATAAAATTCTATTGTTGCTCGACTTAATAAAATATCTTTCAGACATTTCAAATTTCATTTTTGGATTATAATTTTATGCTTGGGGAAAGAATGAGACATCGATCGTATGCCGAGTTACTAAAGAAAGATTTATGGAAACTTTTTTATTGGATGTAATTTTTTTTTTTAATCAATACCTTTACTTTACGACTCTTTTTTGCATCTTTTCCTCGAATAATGAAAACTTTTTTCATGAAACAAATATGTTTTTGCAACTTGCCTTAAGCACAGTAAAATAAAATTCTACATCAACCTGTATTATTAAACTACATTATTAATTTTATTACCAATATAAATTTTTATTTTGTAATAAATTGTAATTTCTTTAATTTTGAATTTACAATTATATGCATAAAACTTGATTAATATTTTGGCAATAATAATAATAATAATTAGCTTGGTGAATTATACCAATAAAAATATTTTATTATTATTTATTAAAGAAGTAAGTTAAACAGCATTCAAATTATTTTATTATCCCAAGCTGCTTTTCCAGCTATTTTTACATGAAGAGTTTAAAATAGTGAACCTGAAATGTTCATAGATTACATGAATAAAAGAAAAACACTTAAAAATCAATGAAAGCAATTTTATAACAATCAATCGATTAAAACACACTGCATCATTATTTTTTAATACTAAACTAATATTAACAGGAATATGTTGCTGTTTTATGACTGAAGTTATGTGAAAATTTTAGAGTTTAAAATGATTCCATAGCGGGCCTGATGGCCGAGTGGCTAGCATTCTGGCACTCGGTATCACAAATTTCGGGTTCGAATTCCGGTGGTGCCATGGATGTTTGTAGTGGTTCGGAATCCACTTTAAACAGTATATCCCGGTCACATGATCGTAGAGACTTGCGGGGCTATTGTTATTCCGCGTCTGTAGCTTATCTTCAAGCTGCACGCACTTCCTGGATAGTGCTAAGTGAGTAACGTCGGTGCAGCGCTTGCCTTAGGATATCAAAGACAACATATCTTAAGGTTCGTTCCCACCGAGCAATGAGGCGTTTAAGCGTAAAACGTTGACCAATCCCTAGCCTCACCACGTTCGCCTGAAATCGGTTTGAAATCCACCGCTTCGAGTAGACCAACTTTCAACACGAAGCGGAACTTCCCTAGGCGTAATGCGATTTCTGACGTTTCGCTGTGAACGGATCGAAAAAACTTTCTTCCCTGTCGCATGTCGTGTCGCCGCCTCTCGCCTCGGTGAGAACGAACCTTAAGTGTTTGCCAGCTGTATTAGAAAAAGAATGATTCTATAGACATTTCTCCAAAATAAAAAATTATTATTTTGCGGGGAAAAATATCATACATTTTAATAAAATGGTCATAAATAGGTAAAATTACTACCAATTATCTATTGACTTCATTTGCTACTAAGAAGTTACTTTTAAGTATTTTGTTCAATAATAAAACAAAAAATAATTATGTATGATATGATGATATTATTATGTATGATTACATCGATCTACTCGACAAAATCAAAGTAGATCGATGTGGTCTGCTTAATAGCACATTCGATTCGAAACCTGACAAGAGATGCTGAACCGAAAATATTTTGCCTGTGCAGAAAATGGCATTATAAATCCTTCCTTTGCGTTCAAGGAGAAAATGAGATTATGAACACCAATATGTCCCCTTTGGAGAAGTTCATTCAAAATTGTGATGGCAAAAAGTGGGTGCAACGTAAAAGCCTTCTCAATGATGTACACTTGATAAAGCTGAATCTGCTACACATCAGTTAATTTGATGACAAAATGAACAAATAGCCAGCATTCGTTTACAACAACATGATCGAGAATTTATGTGAGCATATTCACGGGCCATAACCATAAAAGAAATAGGTACTTACGTATTAACGCTACCTTGGCTACAGATTTGGCGGTTTTTAAGTGTCGCCAATCAAACAGCTACAGATTTGCAGATTTTTGACGCCATTTTTTAGTGCTACGAAAATACGTATTTGGGATTTGCTAGAAACAGAACAAAATGCAATTTTATTTTTTCAGGAGCGAAATATTTTACCAAAAAAACGAAAATGTCCCAATTACCATGACATGAAAATTTATTTTGTAAACGTAAGTTTTGGAAATGCAATTTCAGTCAGTGTGCTTATCATTTGGGACTTAGAAAAGACAACTGATTTGAGGGAAGCAGAATTCCATTTAAAACCGCCAAATCTGTAGCTGCGGTTGGCGTTCACACAACACTTGTTGCGCGTGCGAACAACAAGATTGCTCTTTATTGGCGCAACTGTAGCCAAGGTAGTGTTAATACGTAAGTACCAAGAAATACATGCTACTTAAAATGAAATACCAATCAGCATCTTAGCCTAGTTTCCTTAGAACTTCATATAATATCAATAACTCAATTACTCATTGCTTATGCATTCATATAGTATGTGTTAATTTTAGTAATCATAATAACTATTTGAAGATTGGATGCATTTATACATAGCTTATTTGTATATATTGGACCTTCAAATAATGGTAGGCGCACTATATACAAATTTTCGAAAAAGCATGTTATAATAGTTAAGTCAAATATTGCAGAAAAAATAATGTGCTAAAAAAAATAAAATGAAACTCACCTTAAGTACTATATTTATTCGCTTATGAGAAACATAAGCCTGAAGTATCCTAGAGATTTCTTCAGTGTTTAGTCATATAATTGAAAAACAAACTCTCATTTTTCTCCTTCAATACATTGAAGATTTCCTCTCTTTTTACACTTAATTGTAGTGAGGGTAGAAAATCCTAATTCACATAAATAAGAACCAGTGGAATTTTTGTTTATGATCTTCAACATTCTGCTAGAATGCATTTCTTCAGTAACTTTTGCTTTGTAGATTATTTCGTTTCATTTGTTTATCACCGCATATTCACTTTCATATTTGCTATTATCTTCATCTTCTGATAATAGATTGCATATTTCATTGTCTAGTACCCTTCATTCAGAAGGAGTTATAATGTTTCGGCCTATGCTAGACCTATAACTGCTTCAAGAGGGCCACTTTCAGGTTCATGGTAACACGTTAATTTTTATTTAGAAGCATTATGGGTACTTACGTATTAACGCTACCTTGGCTACAGTTGCGCCAATAAAGAGCAATCTTGTTGTTCGCACGCGCACGCTGTTATCTTTTGAACGCCAACCGCAGCTACAGATTTGGCCGTTTTTAAGTGGATAATGCCGTTTTTAATCTACACTTAAAATCCAAGACACAGAATTCACGCATGTAATTGTTCCAATCTATAACAGTTTTATCCGATAAATCAAGTTGCTTTTCACAAATTTAATCGACGTCAACTCCTCGCACCAGCAGTATATGAATCTCAAAGCTGTACAAAAAGGAATTCTGCTTCCCTCAAACCAGTTGCCTTTTCTAAGTCCCACACGATAAGCACACTGACTGAAATTTCATTTCCAAAACTTACGTTTACCAAAATAAAGTTTCATGTCATGGGAATTGGGACACTTTCGTTGTTTTGGTAAAATATTTCGCTCCTGAGCGACGGTCGCACAGACAATCGCTAATTTCATGAGTTCTCATTATCCATGACACCGAATATCTGCTATCGGATTTGAGTGATAGGTTGTTCTCATTAGTACAAAACACTAATTTCATGTAATATAACTACCCACAACACTGCTTATCGGTTGTCAAATTTGATTGTTATTATGTGCTTGTCAAAGTATAAACATTTCTCTGCCTCCTTCCCATGCAAAAAAAATAATACAATACCATTTTTTATAAGTTGAAGCATTATTTTGGTTCGTAATGTGTTTCACAGGATTTTTTTAATGCAGCAGGTAAACACTTAGGCAGTTGTTTTTTATGCCTTAAGGCAAGCGCTGAACCGACGTTACTCACTTAGCACTACCCAGGAGTGGCGTGTAGCTTGAAGATAAGCTACGGATGCGAAGTAACAATACCCCCGCAACGCTCGACGATCATGTTAGATCGGGAATACGGTTTTAAGTGGATTCCGAACCATTACAAGCATCCATGGCACCACCGGGATTCGAACCCAAAACCTGTGGTACCGATCGCTAATCACTCGGCCATCAGATCTCTTTTACTTAATTATAGAAGGACATAATTTGTAATAATTTGATGTTTGTTTCAAGTACTTATTTATGCCTATACTGTAACATTTAATTACAAGGTATGTAATAAAAATTTATTTTAAATAATTATGCCATGATTTATTAAAATTTCCTTGCTGTAATGATGTTTTATGTAATATGTTGAAATGAAATTCAATTCCTCTACCTTGGAAAATGCATAAAAGGTTTCTAAATTTATTTAATGGAAATAGATCCGTTATAAGTAAGTTCTTCATTTCTTAAGAAATAATACATAGTTATTTGCAACGCATGACTGAAAATAAAAATTGATCCTAAAATCCAAATATTTTTATTGAAAATACTATATACTGATATTGATTAATACATGGATACTATAATGAAAATTTATTTGTTATAATAAAAACAAATTCTAAAAAGCTATTGCACCGAAAAAAAGATAATTGTTAAAAATTCGCATTCGCATCCAAATCCAGATGCAGCAGGGAGATGTATTTTCATTCTTCCGTCGCTCAGATTCCACAGACTAAAGCATGCTTTCAAGAAAAAGTCTCCGAGACTCACAAAAAAGATCTTATAAGTCACAATCGGGATAAAAAAAAAGTGACCGCAATCGATCATCAAAGTCACAGTTCAGGGTGAATTGTCATAATTGGGTAAATAATGTCACAATTCGTTTATAAATCTTCATATACACATAAAAGTAATGTCGCAGTGCAAAACAAAATAAAAAAAAGAGTAACATAAGAAAAAGGAGGCAAAAAAAGGAATAAGGAGAAAAGAAAACGGCAATCACAAACATATAAATAATAATAACGACTATATGCAAATATAATAAATATGCTCACTCACTTGTACTTTGAATGCTTCTTGTACTCATAATCAATAGTAAACAATAACTCAATTCCAAAGTTCGATGCAAATGTCTTTCTTTTATATGAAGATGCATAATTTCTCCTAAGCAAATTCTTGGTTGAAATCTAGAATGCCGTACCCCTGAGGAAATTGCCTAATCTTGCAACCCGGAATATTTCGCCAATTTCTTTAGGGTTACAATACTCTAAAGGAATTCGTAACTTCTTTTTCCGAACAATATAATGACTATTTATTTCTACTTTGATAGTTATTTGCAGATTTTTTAGTTATAGTAAATGAGGAACATAAATATATATTGTTTTAAATATTTACTCCGATAAATTATTAAATCCGCGAAACCTCCCTGTTACATTCATTACTATGCTTACTTGGCGGCTTGGCATCCTTGCGATACATTTGGCTCAAAGAGAACAGGATTCAAGATTTTTAGCAAATTCTTTAATATTGACGCAATGGTGATTATAATAGTGATGATAATGGTGATGGGTAGACCAACTTACAACTTATGGTAAATGATGATATTGAAAGGCCTGTTGACTAGAATCTTGTATATTTTACATATGGTCAGCGTTTCAAGCACTGTAATTTAGATTGAATCTTACGAATAAACTCAAATTTTCGTTTGTAAGACTTGAAATTCTTCCTTCTCAAGGTGTCATCTCCTTAAAAAGTTTCAGAGCAGCAAAAATCATTGTATTCTCCAATTCGGTGAATAAAAATCGGACATCGTGCCGTAAAAGTAGTTTCCAAAATTAAGTCTTGTACAGAAGGAGTCTTTTCTTTATATTAAGATGTACAATTTCTCCTAAACTAATTCTTTAATATTTATGTAACTTATGGGTAGACTAACTTATGGTAAATGATGATATAGAAAAGTCTGTTGACTATGTAGTATCTTGTGTATTTTACATATGGTCAGCGTTTTAAGCTCTGTAATTTAGATTGAATCTTACGAATAAACTCAAATTTTCGTTTGCAGCACTTGAATTTCTTCCTTCTCAGGGTGTCATCTCCTTCCAAAGTTTCAGAGCAGCAAAAATCATTGTTTTCTCCAATTCGGAGAATGAACATCGGACATCGTTCGCAAAAGTAGTTTCCAAAATTAAATCTTGCAAAGGTGCAGCAGGAGCTCCCGTTTCAACAAACATGTGTCGTTTTCTTCTGCAGTTTAAAATCCATGCTGTCTTTTTTTATAAGGGCATCAACCAAAACAGAATTATTACCGTTAACAGCTAAATCTACCGTACTGTATTTGTTATCAATTGGATTTGAATCAGGAATTGAGATCTTCTAACAAAAACACATACATAAAATATATTTAAAAAAAACATGGATTAAATAAATAATGGTCAGCGTTTAAGTGCGTTAATTATGATATATATATATATACACACTCAAGAGCCAGAACATTATGACCACCCCTAGATTTTGCAATGAACTCGCTTGGATGACGTGGAAGGCACGTGATCAGGTGAAAGTGGTATTTAACTGGTATTAAGTGGTGGTATTAATCCATGCCAAGGCGGGTTGAAGCAGTGTTGCGCGCCAAAGGTGGGCCAACTCATTATTGACTGGTGATCATAATGTTTTGGCTCTTGAGTGTATATATATATAAAGTTAAATTAATGTAATAACAAAGATTAATAATGGGCATTGCCAGACAATTTTGCTATTATTTCAATAATATTTAAGGAAAGCAGACTGCAAGCTCACTATTTCAAGTCATAAAATTCAAACATTAGACAAGTAGTCCCCAGACGTTTTGATTTGGTTTGTCGCTCTACGGTTATTTTTTGCACACTTTGGGCTAATTAGACCGGGACCTACACTTTAACGTGGATTCCGAACCATTCACAAACAAGCATCCCTGCCACCGCCAGAATTCGAACCTGAAGTCTGTGGTACCAAATGCCAGAGCCCTCGTATCGATATTCACGCTGAATGTTTGGTATTTTCGGAATATATGCTCCCATATGACATTCAAATGCGAGTAGTTACCCCTGAAAGTCCTCCTGGAAGACATTTCTCCGACTTCTTCATTGTAGGTGGGCTGTCCGTGGTATACATAAATGAAACTGGAAGCCCACCGATATTCCGAAAAAAAAGAGGTGTGAAAGATAAATATTTGCTGTTGATAACAAAACTGTGTTAAAAAAATAACATTTCGGAGGCGTTCTATTTATCAGAAAAAAGAACATTACTTTTAAACCTTAATGCGTAACAATTCACAACAATTCCTGCCACTGCCAGAATTCGAACCTGAAGTCTGTGGTACTAAATGTCAGAGCCCTCGTATCGATATTCACGCTGAATGTTTGGTATTTTCGGAATATATGCTCCCATATGACATTCAAATGCGAGTAGTTACCCTTAAAAGTCCTCCTGAAAGACATTTTTCCGACTTCTTCATTGTAGGTGGGCTGTCCGTGGTATCGTGGAAGCCCACCGATATTCCGAAAAAAAAGAGGTGTGAAAGATAAATATGTTGCTGTTGATAGCAAAACTGTGCTAAAAAATAACATTTCAGAGGCGTTCTGTTTATCAGAAAAAAGAACATTACTTTTAAGCCTTAATGCGTAACAATTCCAAGAAATAATCCTTTACAGAAAAAATTTCTTTACTGTTCTGCCTGAAAAAAAAATTTCCAACCATTTTCTTTGCAGCAAACGGAAACTGGACCAAATGGCTTCCCTTAACTTTTTCTTTCCGTTGAACATTCCCGGAAATTAAGCAAAATGCTTTCGCAAAAAACATTACCAAAGCAATCATTTGGTAAATAGGGCAAAGTTGTATAATATCAGGGAGTAGGTTATTAACCATTATCATAAAGTTAATTTTCTGTCTTTCCTGGCAAAAAAAAATCATCATCATCATCATCTGGCTTTTCTTTAATCTATTACACAAACTAATTTCAGATTAATTGGCATTTTTTTTTATTTCTTTCTAAAATGGATTTTTTTTTCTTTCTAATACAGCTGGCAAACACTTAGACAGCTTGGTCTCGGATGCCTTAAGGCAAGCGCTGCACAGACGTACTCACTTTGCATTACCCGGGGAGCGCGTGTAACTTGAAGATAAGCTACGGACACAGAGTAACAATGTCCCCGCAACGCTCTACGATCCTATTAGACCGGGACATACGGTTTAAAGTGGATTCCGAACCACTACACAGATCCATGGCGCCGCCGGGACTCGAACCCGAAACCTGTCGTACCGAGTGCCAGAGCACTAGCCACTCGGCCATTCAGGTCCCACCTAAAATGGATTATATTCTGTGATAAATCACGTTTTATTATTGTATATCCCACTTTTAAATTTAGTGAAAACTGTAGAATTTTTTATTCGATCCCTAACTTTTATTCGTTTTGGAAATTGCTGATTCACATAAAAATTACCTTCCTGAAATTAATAAATAATGCTGAACATAAATATCCTTACATTTTTAGTACACTTATTTTGCTGTAGTTGATCCATATTAATTAATCTTCGTAATTATGATATATTCAAGAAGAATAAGGATGCTAAAATAAATATTGGTTATTTAATAACAAGTTTTTAGTGACAAACTCCCTGTCAAGGACGTAATTTAAGTTAGCAAAGAAAGTGTCCCTATACATAAACTGAGGTTGAAATTTTAACAAGGATTAGAAAAAAAAATCCCATTTGAAAAACATTACTTGTTGGTATTTATTTATTTAGAATATATCTGCAATTTATAGAAGTCTTATTTTTGATACCTTAATTTGATACCTTTTTAAATATGAACTTATAAAAACTTCTGTTTCTTAAATTTAATTTCGATTTTATATTTTTTTTTTGTTCCAATGCAGCTGGCAAACACTTAGACAACTTGGTCTTGGATGCCTTAAGGCTAGCGCTGCACAGATGTTACTCACTTTGCATAACCCGGCGCTTGTAACTTTAAGATAAGCTACGGACGTGGAGTAACAATGCCCCCGCAACGCTCTACGATCCTATTAGGACCGGGACCTAAGATTTAAAGTAGATTTCGAACCACCACAAACATCCATGGCACCGCCGGGACTCGAACCCGAAACTTGTGGTACCGAGCGCCAGAGCGCTAGCCACTCGGCCATTCAGGCGTCGATTTTATATTAAAAAACGAAAATAAATTATTAGTAGAGAATTATTAGTCACAACAACAAAAATATTCATTTTGCAAAAATAGCTCTTATGCATTAGCAAGTTTGAAGTCAAAAGACTAAAGATCGCCAAGATGCCTGGTGGGAGTTTTCGAGGCTTTCTTCCATGTAACACACAAATGCAGGCAGTTATGCCTGAAATTCCTCCAAGGAACTAATGGCCTCCCTCATAACATACATTAGTAGAACACAAAGCCTACTGATGTTCAACAAGAAAAGCATAATATTTAGCAATAATGGGACGTTATTAATTTATATAAAAATTTCTAATTAGTATAGAGTTAGCAAACGTTTTCTCTTCAAAAAACTGTTTTCCATTTAAAAGTTGAGTTAGGTCGGAAATATGAAACTAAGTCAATATTGCATTTAAATATTAAGCAGAATAATAGTTATACGGAATAATATATGCTTCTTCCTACTCACTGGCAACAGCGACCCCTGTGGCGTCCAGGAGAAATGGTCAGTTGGTTTACAGACTTTCACCCTGTGTCGAAGTCTGTCTTTGCGCACCCTGCGCGTATCAGTGTTTCGAGATTTCGGCTTAGAAGTGGAGTCCTTCTACGAATCTATAATTATCTGTCTTTATATTTGTTAAATATTGTGTCTGCAATCGTATGTGTGGTGTGTGTGTAAATAAAACTGTGAGTTCACCACCCTGTGCCTCAAGTATCTTAACTCAACCACACCCAGTTACAATCGGGTTACCCAATCTGCACACCGCAGTATATATTATCAGTATCTATGTTTATACTTGAAATATTCTTATAACAGTGAATTTTCAATTTAAATGTTATTTTCTTTCTAATGCAGCTGGCAAACACTTAGACAGCTTGGTCTTAGATGCCTTAAGGCAAGCGCTGCACAGACGTACTCACTTTGCATTACCCAGGGGGCGCGAGTAACTCGAAGATAAGCCACGGACGCGGAGTCGCCCCCGCAGCGCTCGACGATCCTATTAGGACCGGGACCTACGGTTTAAAGTGGATTCCGAACCACTACAAACATCCATGGCACCGCCGGGACTCGAACCCGAAACCTGTGGTACCGAGTGCCAGAGCGCTAGCCACTCGGCCATTCAGGCCCTCAATTTAAATATATATTTGAATAAGAAAAAGAAAAAATACCTCTATGGACGCTAGAAAATAATACACGTATATAATATTTTTCAAAAGCCCTTAAAAGAAAATGTTTGGATTTTTTTTAAAAATTAAGTCACATTAGTTGCAAATTTGTTTAATTAAATAAAACTCATAAGTATATTTTTTAAATTTTTTATTAAATTGCAAAACAAATTTTATTATACATTTTGGAATTTAATTTTTTTTTTTTTTAAATGGTACAGTATTACATTATTAAAAATCTAATGTTGTGATTATAATTTGATATTTTATATATAACTATGAAGTTATTCATAAATTTTGTCCATTGAAAATATTTGAAAAGTATTCAAATACTCGTTGTTTCATTACTTCTTACAGAAGTACAGATTTAAAAAATAATTCTCAGCTCATTCCTGAATCTACAAAATGTCTTCTCTTGAATAAAAATTGCACTTGTTTCAGTATTATCGTTTCTTGTACTCATTCTCTCTATATATTTTTTTAATTTCTTTTTTTACTTCGTAAAGAAATAAAAATTGCGTTTTACTCTCTGCATCGATTTACTGATTCTGCATTTGTTCGTCATCAATCATTCTAGAGGTGCTTGTGAACTCTAAAAATGAATATTTAGCAAGGCTTTTAAGAGATCGGGGAGAAAAAAACATGTCGGTTGGATTTACAGCTATTGCATACACTCAGTAGAAAAAGAAAAAGTTCTTGCGATTGATGAGATAAATGCCAACATGCTGAAATTCTTTCCTTGTATAGATATTTTTTAAACACTGTCCTTATTATATATGTATATATACACATATCCAGTGATTGTATAAAGAAAAACAGAACAGAAAAAGATATATTTAAGATAAGATATCAAAAATGTATGAATACATATATAGTTATAGACAGATAACTGTAGGCATTATTTTATGAGCATTTTTACACCATTATACAATTTAAAAATTTCAATACGTGTCACGGTTAAATCAATTTTTTTCATGATGCCAGGTGCTTTGATTTAAATCAATAGCTATAAAAATAACACATACTATACGTAGCAATTTCAACATTATCCAAGGTTCCCCAAGCCAGTACTTGCTTTATTGTACCCACTTTCGCCACCATAATTAAGAACAATCATCCTCCCAGATGCATTTGAAACTTCGCAGGTTCCTACTTTATCTGTACTTGGTATCGTAAGTTGTTCTACGACTACTACTACACCACATCGCTGTGCCTAGAGCTGAGTTGCCCTTTTACAGTTAGTGGGTGAGAACTCTGATTGGGCTCTGTGACGCTCTACAGTCATATGAGACCGGGACCTATGTCTTAAAGTGGATTCCGAAACACTACAAACATCCATGGCAATGCTGGGATTCAAACCCGAAACCTGTGGTACCGAGCACCAGGGCGCTAGCCACTCGGCCATCAGGCCCCGACTCTTCAGTTCGTAAACTCAATGCGTTATCCATCAATACTAATAACTTACAAATGAACATCGAAATTATTATCTATAGTCTACCTAAATATACAAGGCCATAAATGAAATGATTTCATTTCAGGAAATTATAAAACAAATCCGAAAAAATATACAGAATGCATTTACTTGCTTTAAATTCTACCAAGTTACTAATAAATAATGAGGTTCTTCTCTTTCTAATGCAGCTGGCAAACACAGACAGCTTGGTCTTGGATGCCTTAAGGCAAATGCTGCACAGACGTACTCACTTAGCATTACCCAGGGGGAAGATAAGACTTGAAGATAAGCCACGGACGCAGAGTAATAAATGCCCCCACAATGCTCTACGATCCTATTAGATCGGGACCTACTTTTTAAAGTGGATTCTGAACCCCTACAAACATCCATGGCACCGCCGGGACTCGAACCCGAAACCTGTGGTACCGAGCGCCAGAGCGCTAGCCACTCGGCCATTCAGGCCCATATAAATAATAAGGTTGACAGATAAGATTGAACTTATAAAGGAGGTGATCTCCAATATCCATTTATGGATATCAGTTTAATGCCGCAGTGCACTGCTTTTCAACAAAGACAATGGGCTGTTGGTTCGAAACAGGGATTCATGTGCGGCTACCACATGTGCAAGGCTTCAAATGGTCTTCAATTAAACACAACACAGGGTTGTTCAGTTACTTAAATGAAACAATCAATTTTACTCATATGAGTATCAGACACCCACCGAATTTCAGTAATGCACATTCACAAATAAATATTTATGTATTTACAGTGTCAACGGCCATACCATACTGAATATACCGGTTCTCGTTAGATCACCGTAGTCAAGCATCATTGGGCGCGGTCAGTACTTGGGTGGGTGACCACCTGGGAACACCGCGTGCCGTTGGCATTCACAAATTTGGGACCTGAATGGCCGAGTGTCTAGCGCTCTGGCGCTCGGTGCCACAGGTTTCGGGTTCGACTCCCGCCGGTACCATGTGTGTTTGTAGTGGTTCCGAATCCACTTTAAGCCGTAGGTCCCGGTCTCCTATGACTGTAGAGCGTCACGGAGCCAAAGTCAGATACCTGCGGGTTCACAACAGAAGCTGCTTCCTTCCCCTTCAATCATGAGTACGTATGGGCTTGTGGGCTTGGGCAGCTAAGTGGGATAAGAAACAACAAACATGTATTTACAAGGTCGCTTAGTGGATAACGCCTTGGAGGTTAGTTCATAATTCGGTAAGCAATACCAAACTAAAAGCTTCCTTGTCTATACCGTAAATGTGCCTGATAAATCTGTAGGCATGCGAATCTTACAATTTATGTCGAGGAGAAGGGTGAAAGTCCTCATATGCCACCCTTAAAAGTGCTCTTCCCAAATTGCAGGTGAAAAATATGAATGCATCTCAGCAGGAACTATGGGTAACGTTAAGTCTGCCATTCTGATGGCGAGACACTCATCTCAAAGACTTCGAAAAGCAACAGTCTATACATTCACAAAAATTCCTATAGATACATAAAGTGATGGCCTCTGTGGCGACACTGCTTTCAGAAAAGGAGGAACTTAATCGTGTTTCTTTCTTTATTCGAGAGAAACTTTTTAATTTTTCATCTGTGAGCATCTAGGAATCAGTTGGCTACACGTTCAAATTCATTTCGATAGTGTTTCTCCGTAAGGTGCCTAGGTTTTAATCTTTCATAATCATTTGATGGACCCATTTCTTGAGACATTAACTGATATCTTCCGTTAGTTCACTACTTGCTTACAAACATACACTTTATGACACTTTATCTAGGAATCAGTTGGCTACACGTTCAAATTCATTTCGATAGTGTTTCTCCGTAAGGTGCCTAGGTTTTAATCTTTCATAATCATTTGATGGACCCATTTCATGAGACAATATATTCCGTTAGTTCACTACTTGCTTACAAACATACACTTTATGACACTTTATCTAGGAATCAGTTGGCTACACTTTCAAATTCATTTCGATAGTGTTTCTCCGTAAGGTGCCTAGGTTTTAATCTTTCATAATCCTTTGATGGACCCATTTCATGAGACATTAACTGATATCTTCCGTTAGTTCACTACTTTTACAAACATACACTTTATGACACTTTATCTAGGAATCAGTTGGCTACACGTTCAAATTCATTTCGATAGTGTTTCTCCGTAAGGTGCCTAGGTTTTAATCTTTCATAATCCCTTGATGGACCCATTTCATGAGACATTAACTGATATCTTCCGTTAGTTCACTACCTGCTTACAACCATACACTTTCTGACACTTTATCTAGGAATCAGTTGGCTACACTTTCAAATTCATTTCGATAGTGTTTCTCCGTAAGGTGCCTAGGTTTTAATCTTTCATAATCATTTGATGGACCCATTTCATGAGACATTAACTGATATCTTCCGTTAGTTCATACTTGTTACAAACATACACTTTATGAGCTTTATCTGCGCGAATCAGTTGGTTACACGTTCAAATTCATTTCGATAGTGTTTCTCCGTAAGGTGCCTAAAAATCTTTCATAATCAATGGACCCATTTCTCTGAGACATTAACTGTTATCTTCCGTTAGTTCACTACTTGCTTACAACCATACACTTTATGACGAAAATCGCTTATTTAAACGTGTTCTATCACTCCTTAAAGTTTTGAATAACCTTGTATAAGTGTGGTATTAAATAGAAATATACATTTCAAATAATACATCTCATTTTCATTTAAATTTGCGACAGTAGTGTAATTTTATACTACACAAGAACTAGCTCCTATTTACGTCCCAAAGGAGAAAAAACTAAAAAAATTCATATATCCAACTCAATTATTGAAATACTCTATACTAAATGACTCCTGAAGATAAGCATGAGCCAAATACATAACTTTAAATCTAAAATACTGCACTTCCTTGACTGCAATCCATATTATACGTCAAAATGCTTTAGTTCGTAAAGGAAATGGACCGTTGCCTATAATCTGCTGTGATTTTTTTTTCCTGGTATCACCAATAAAATTAATTTCCAAAAAAAAATCACCTAAGCAGGCGTTTATCCGAATATAATATATGAAACTACAATTCTTTTTTAAAGTAAGCGCTTTCTTTAAAAATAAAGTGGGCAGCTAAAGAAACATAGCTAATGATGAAAAATTACTGTGTTTTTTATAAGAGGCAAGATCAAATTCCTGTTATTCATCAATGTGTATACAAGAGGATAAAAAAGATTGGAAGTGAAGTGATGAATGATCAAAAATGGTTTCTGGGAGCTTACTTACATGCACTTCTATAAAATATGAGCAGTGCTACTGTGACCAAAAAGTAAGACCCATTTTCAATTTAAAATTCCCGGGGCTTATGGAATTTCAACGTTTTTCTTTTTTAGGTTACTGGCACTGTCCTTGACATCTGTGGGAAATTTAATGTCAACATATTCATTAGGGTTTGAGTTACGCTTAGCTTTGTGCGACACTAAAAGTGATTCCGGCGATTTTTGAAATGTCTGAATTAATTGAGCAAAGAACTTACATTAAATTTTGTTTGCGGAAACGTATAGAATGTTGCAGAAGGCATTCAGTAAGCATTCCTATCTCGGAAAGAAATGTTTACAAGTAGTATAAACAGTTCAAAGAAGGCAGAGAACGCGTTGAAGACGAAGAGCTCTCTGGTCGACCATCAACTTCAAGCGGCGAAGCTCACGTCCAAAAAATTAAAGATTTGGTGATTTCAAACTATCGATTTACAATTAGAGACCTTGATGAGGATGTTGGAATTTCAAAAGGATCGGACAATTATATTTTGGGCCTCAAACGCGTCAAATCTCGATTGGTACCGAAAACACTGAATGCGCCAGCTCACATTGCATTGATTCTTAATGACTGACTTTTTCGCCAAAAATGAAAAAACCTATATCGTTCCACAACCACCATATTCACACCGTGCGACTTCTGGCACCTGGGACACCGTTTTGAGTTGATTGAAGAGATTCGACGTAAATCGGCGCGCGCTTTGAAGGCTTTCCCTGCCGATGACTTTTTAACATGCATTGAGGATTGGAAAAAACGTTGACATAAGTGCATTGAGTCCGGAGGAGACTACTTTGTAGGCGATGAAATAAATTTGGAATAATAAATAAAAAAAATAATTGGTCCTACTTTTTGGACACAGTAGTAAATACCTTTTCTTTTTTTTTTATCGTAGGTCTTTCATGCATATTTCGTCTCATCAAATAACTCAGTTTTCATTATGTTAAATTTCTTTAAAAATTTTGGCGATGAAAAGTTTCTCATCTCAACCATGTATAGTTTTTCCAAAAAAATTAAGAGAATAAGCACAAATTTTTCCGTGAACTATACGCCATTGCCGATTATACAAGAATGTTTTTTTTACTAACGAAAAACGCAAGCGCTGATTATATAGACATCATCTGTAGATCATACTCAGCTGTGGATTACACAAGAATGTTTTGTGTTTAATGAAAGTTACTAGTACAGATTATATAGACACAAATAATCTGTGGATCATTCGCCGCTATAAATTACAGAAGGATTTATTTACTACCGTAAGTTACTAGCACAGATTTTATAGCCACAAATAGTCTATGGATCATATGCCTCTGTGGATAACACAAGAATACACAAGAATGTTTAACTTTACTAACGAAAAACGCAAGTGCAGATTATATAGACACAAATTATCTGTGAATTATACGCTGCCACGGATTATATAAAATTATTTTATTTTCGCTAACGAAAATTAAGAGTGGAAATTAAGCCGTTACAAATAGTTCCGCACATTATACAACAATGCCTTATCTTTTCTAGCAAAAAATAAAGAGTGCATATTATATAGACACAAATCATCCACGGATTATCAACCACTATTTATTATATAAGATCTTACATATTTTTTTTATTACTAACTGAAATTATAAGTGCAGATTATATAGACCAATCATCCACGGATATACGCTGCCACGGATCGTACAGAAAATTTATATTTTTACTAACGACAATTACGAGAGAAAATTAAATAAATACAAATCGTCCGCGCGTTATATAAGAGTGCTTTAACTTCGCTAACGAAAACTACGAGTGCAGATTCACATAAGGACTGTAAACTATTTGATAAGCTTGAAATTCCAACTTGCATTAACTGCGGACAGTCGGGACACACAGCCGCCTGGAGAGGTTGCGCCAAGTTTCCCAAAATAAAAGTTAACTCCACCAAGTACGCCACATACCCAAAACACGTATCAGCCAGACAGGTGACACCAAACTTTTCCTATGCTTCGGCAACGAAAAATCAAACACCATCTCAACAACCAGCCACTACTTGCCACCATCAACAATGACTTCTCCCAAAATCAATTGACTCACTTACGGAGCATCGCGGATCAAGCCCCCTTTATCCAAAATGCTTTGCTACTTATGAAAGAATTTGTATCCATTCTCTCGGAATTAAAAAACTCTGGAGAACTTCTCCAACAAATTAGAAACGCGGATAACAAGGTAGATAAATTGCAGGTCTTCATTAATGGCCTAGCAACTCAAACAACCCAAGTTTTCAAGTTCTAAGTTTTTATTTTTACTTTAAAATTATGCAATGTGTTTTACATTTACTATGAGCCTTGAGTCGACTGACAATATTTTTATGTTGCAACTAGGAGGTTTGGTCGCTTCGCGACCAAGGTACTCCGTTCACCTACACCGATTCAACTACGAGTGCAGTTTATATAGGCGCAAATCATCCACAGATTACCAACCGCTATTTATAATATAAAATTTTACATATATTGTTATTACTAATGAAAATTATGAGTTCAAGTTATAAAGACACAAATCTTCCATGGATTATTGACCACTGCGGATTATACAAGAAATATTTGTATTTACTGACGAAAGTTACTAATACAGATTATATAGGCACAAACCATCCAAAGATTACCAGCGATATTTATATAAGATTTTAGATAATTTTTTTATTACTAACGGAAACTATAAGTCCAGATTATAAAGACACAAATCATCTACGGATTACCAGCCGCTATTTATTTATATTATAAGATTTTACATATTTTGTTATTACTAATGTAAATTATGAGTTCAAGTTATAAAGACACAAATCATCCACGGATTACAACAGCTATTTACAATATAAGTTTTTACATATTTTTTTATTACTAACATAAGTTATGAGTTCAGATTAAAAATGCACAAATCTATCGCTGCGGATTATATAAGAAAATTTTATATTTACTGGCGAAAGTTACTAATGCAGATTATTCTTTTTTTCTTTCTAATGCAGCTGGCAAACACAGACAGCTTGGTCTTTGGATGCCTTAAGGCAAGTGCTTCACAGACGTACTCACTTTGCACTACCCAGGGGGTACGTGTAACTTGAAGATAAGCCACGGACGCGGAGTAACACTGCCCCCGCAACGCTCTACGATCCTATTAGACCGGGACCTACTTTTTAAAGTGGATTCCGAACTACTACAAACAACCATGGTACCACCGGGACTCGAACCCGAAACCTGTGGTACCGAGCGCCAGAGCACTAGCCACTCGGCCATTCAGTCCCCCTAGTGCAGATTATATAGACACAAATCGTTCACTGATCCTATGCCACTATAGATTACACAAAATTGCTTTATAACGAAATTGTTTTATTTATTTCTTACTCACGAAAATTACGAGTGGGAATCATAGATAGGAAATTGCGATACAATAAATGCAATAATTAAAGCAATTAGAATTTTAGAAAATTTTTATCTAATATTACCATTTATTAAGTTAATTTTATGAAGAAAAAAAGGTAACTGGAGATTGAAGAACTTGCATATTAAAACTAGTCTTCGTGCTGCTGAAAATCTTATTAAAATTATTATATCGTTTTAAATATCGAGTAGCAAATTGAATTTCCCCACCAACACTTGCTGATTAACTATGCTTGATTAAGAATCATTCACTCAAACGTGAATTTCGGAATTTCTTAAAACTAATTAAAGTAATGATCCGCACGCTCTGTAGAATGTAGCGCATTAAGCTACTAACTTAAATGTCTGTTAAATCAATAATCTAGTTATCGTCAGAAACATGCTCTAAATGATAAACGATATTTATTGCTTAAATGTTCACAGAATGTGTGTATCGAGTGAACAGTATGTTGTTGAAATACACATAATTTTTAGCATTTTATTGTCAGCTTAATCAAGAACTAAAAGTATAAAAATAGATTTATTACTTGCATTATTAATTCATTTTAATTAATTCTGTTTCATACAAGAATGTTTAATAAATTCTGTTTCATACAAGAGTGTTTAATTAAATCTGTTTCATACAAGAGTGAATTCTGTTTCATACATTAATTCTGTTTCATACGCTAAAATGCTTTGTTTTTATATTTAATTGCTAATTTTTATGGGTTTTTTCCACATTTATTTCATTTATTCATTAATAAAAAACAAACGTGATTTATGTTAGTAATTTTCATGCAGTAATTTTTTTATGCAGCATATAATTTTGATCATTTATGCATAATTAAATACCTTTTTATTCACATCGAACTCAAATCATGCTTAAAACATTAATTAACTAAAATTAAACAATGATACTAGACAAAAAAAATACTACTATAACTTTTTTGTGTGAAATCAAATAGAATATAAATTTCATATTCACCCTGTTTGGCGTTAGTTGAATGTTGCTACAGTATTTTAAATCTAAATTTCAAATATTATATTATTGTAATTTATTTATCGAACTTTATTAATTGATATTTTTCACTTATCTCAAATAATAAATATTAATTAATAAGGTTCAACAAATTAATTACAATAATATAATATTAATATAATTTATATTAATATTATTGTTATTATTATTCCCGTAATTAAGTTGTCGTTTCTTAATGTTTTCAGACATTAATAGAGAGTTTTTAGATGCTATTACAATGAATTATCGATAAATTTTAAATCTTATTCCTCAGCACGCTTGTATTTATCTAACTTTGCACGTCCAGCTAGAAAATTTACTGTAAAGAGTTAGCCTCACTGCGACGATATTGCAAAAACTCTCCCTTAATATCTTTTAAGTTACATAAAATATTCACAAACTGCATTTATTTTAAAATTCAAAATGCATTATACGCTAAAATGCTTTGTCTTCATATTTAATTGCTAATTTTTAGGGTTTTTTCCCGAAACATTTATTTCATTTATTCATTAATGAAAAACAAACGTGCATTATTTTACGCTCGAAAAAATGCTTTGTCTTCATATTTAATTGCTAATTTTTTAAGGGTTTTTTTCCACATTTATTTCATTTATTCATTAATGAAAAACAAACGTGATTTATGTTAGTAATTTTCCAGACATCAACTTCAACAACAATCATTTCTTATGTTTACTATTACAATGACACCATTGATAAATTTTAAATCTTATTCCTCATCAAACTTTATTTATATAATTGAGCACGTCCAGTTAGCAAATTTATTGTAATGAGTTATTATGACTGTAACTGTAATGTAAAAACTCTCCCTTCATTCTTTTTAAATTACATAAAATATTCCCAAGTAGTATTTGTTTTAAAATTCAGAATGAAGTTTTATTAAGTATATTCGTAATTTTTCTCAGAATTATATGTTGAAATATTTTGTTTTTATATTTAGTTGTTAATTTTTTTCCACATTTATTTTATTTATTCATTAATGAAAAACAAACGTGATTTATGTTAGTAATTTTCCAGACATCAACTTCAAGAACAATCATTTCTTAAGTTTCAGAAATTAATAGAGAGTTTTTAGATATTATTACAATGAACGCCATTGGTAAATTTTAAATCTTATTCCTCCTCGCTCTTGTAGTAATTTTCTAGATGAGCACGTTCAGCTAGAAAATTTATTGTAGAGAGTTAGCGTCACTGTAACTGCAATGCAAAAACTCTCCCTTAATTCCTGTTAAGTTACATAAAATATTCACAAACTGCATTTTTTTTTAAATTCAGAATGAAGTTTTATTAAGTATATTCGTAATTTTTCTCACCTTTATACTTTGTTTTTATATTTAATTGCTAATTTTTTAAAGTTTTTTTTCCACATTTATTTCATTTATTCATTAATGAAAAACAAACGCGATTTATGTTAGTAATTTTCCAGACATCAACTTCAAGAATAATCATTTCTTAAGTTTCAGAAATTAATAGAGAGTTTTTAGATACTATTGCAATGATACCATTCATAGATTTTAAATCTTATTCCTCATCTCTTTTGCGTTTATCTAACTGAGAACGTTCAGCTAGAACATTTATTGTAAAGATTTAGTATCACTGTAACTGTAATGCAAAAACTCTCCCTTAATTCCTTTCAAATTACATAAAATATTCCTAAGCTGCATTTGTTTTAAAATTCAGAATGAAGTTTTATTAAGTATATTCGAAATTTTCCTCACCTTTATACGCGGAAATACTTTGTTCTTATATTTAATTGCTAATTTTTTAAGTTTTTTTCCCACATTTATTTTGTTTATTCATTAATGGAAAACAACCGTGATTTTTGTTAGTAATTTTCCAAACAACAACTAGAAAGATCAAAAATTTAATATATTATGTTTGAATTACTATGAATAGCGTTAATTATTGCTTTTTATTTTTAATTATCGATCAAATTCAATTACATTTATGGTTTGGCTAGTTTTACAGTTTTTTATTTACATTCATACTATCGACAAGTTTGTAAACTAATTTTATTTTATTTTGTATCGTCCATCATAATCTGCAATAAACTTGAAATTTGTCGCTATAAATCCATTAAAAATATATTATTCAACTTGCAATCGAGAAATTTTTTAATATTTAAAAAATAATTTTGCAGTAATACAAGTATAAAATACGTTTGCATTAATATTCATTATTAAAACTAATTCTTTTTTGAACACATATATATCCTTAGAAAAATAGTTTAATGGTAAATTTAGCACTACAATTAGTATTAAAAAAAATTTTAAATTAATACAATAGTAATTATTTTAAATTTATATAAATATTTATAACTCAATAATTTCCTTATACTAAAAATTTTTTAAATACGTCATCTAAAAGTTTATTTATAAATTTCTGAATAAAATAAATAGATATTATTGAAGCATTTAAAATGCATCCTAAATTATTAATGTTTGGACCAGTATCATTTATTACCATATCTGTTTAGTTAATTTTACAGGATTCAATAGATCTTATAGCATTTTTATATCGCATTTCAGAATTTATTTCAGATAAAACTGTATATTTAATTCAAAAATTTGCCATCGGAAAAAAAATTGAATGTTAAAGTTCTTTTACCATAATAAATAAAATTAATGATCATACACGAATCAAATATCATTTAGAACAGGGGTGGCCAAACCGCGGCCCGCCTTGAACATATTTGCGGCCCGTGAGATTTATCACACTTTTACAAAATATGTTTATTTTACAATATGCAAAGGAGTGGAAAACAATGCATTAAAAACATACATTATATATGCATCCATATATTCAAAAATTAACTGTCGAAAATATGAGAAAAAATTAACTTTGATTTTAAAATAATATTCTTGCGAACATATGACAGATATTGCCTGTTTCATTTATGAGTTCGATGAATAATTAAATTATATTCTGCGAACTCATGATACGCGAGCATCTTAGAACATCTAATAAAACAGATTCTAAGTTTCACTTTAATTATTTTATTTCGTATATATTTAGATATTTTTTTATACTTCATTTTAATGTTATATCTTTTTTTACAATGTGCGTGTAGTATCATTATTACTATATTATCTATGTTTACATGTAATAATAATAGTAAGCAACGATAATAACAACTCTTTATGTTGCAATTTTTCACTGCAAAAAAATGTTTATAATGGGTCTCAATCTAATATGGGGATATATAATTTATATGCGGCCCGCGGAGTTAGAATACACTTCTAAAGTGGCCCGCAAGATCATTTGGGTTGGCCACCCCTGATTTAGAACAAAAATTTTATAAACTTAAATTTTATCTACACGTTGGTAAGTTTTGTACAACAAACTTAACAAATTTATTTTATTTTCACCATTATTGACGAGCTCAAAATAACAATTAAAAAATATAGTATAAATAATTATCTTTTAATTAAAAAATAAACATCTTTTTTTCATAATTTCAGACTGTATATTATTTTGAAGAATCGAATCACATTTTAAATTTCTACAAATATTACATTAAATATCATAACACTTACCTTTAAAAACTTTTCAAATAGTTTATTAAGTCTTAAAACCTTGAAAACATGCGGTAATCCTTCGCCTTTATTAGGTTATTTACAATAATTTATCACAGAGTCAAAAAATAGTGTCAAGTTCTTTTTCTTTTTTTAATTTAAGCGCACTAAACGATGAAATGAATAAAACTAGAAGCTCTTATCATCGTCCGCACTCTCTCCTCCAATGAGAAGGGTTCCTTGATACTGTCACTAAACGCAATGAAGGCAAACACGAACAAGGTGTTTAAAAAGTCCGGCGCACTGTTACGTGTCCGACCGAGAAGCACGCTGTCCCGGCGTCAATTGAGACTCCGCTCTCGTGTGAATGGGAAGCCCGACGAAAGGCGCAGCTTTACGCACGCTGGAAGGGTCCATTTTTATGGGTGGGTTTCTACGCTCCTGGATGCGGATCTAAAAGTGCTACTACAAATGTAAAAGGGAAATTCTAGAGGTAAACTTGATATTCTTGAGTACACTGTGATAACAGTTTCTTTTATCCAGAAAAAATAAATAGTTTCAATATAAAATATAAATAGTAATAAATATAAAATATAAATAGTAATAAATATAAAATATAAATAATAAATAGTTTCAATATCAATATAAATAGTTTCGATATTTCAACATAAATACATTCAAAAATAAATAGTTTCTAAATAATTAGAAACTATAAATTTTTTCACTAAATTTTAATTTAAAAAAAATAAAAACATTTGCTTAGTGTAAACTTGTAAAAAAACTTGATATTCTTCAGTACATTGTGATAATAATTTCTTTTATCCAGAAAAAATAAATAGTAATAAATGTAAAATATCAATTGTAATAAACATAAAATGTAAATAATAAATAGTTTCAATATCAATATAAATAGTTTCTAAATAATTAGAAACTATAAATTTTTTCAATAAATTTTAATTTAAAAAAAATAAAAACATTTGCTTAGTGCTAATCTTGATATTCTTCAGTACATTGTGATAATAATTTCTTTTATCCAGAAAAAATAAATAGTTTCAATATAAAATATAAATAGTAATAAATATAAAATATAAATAGTAATAAATATTAAAAAAAAATAGTAATAAATATAAATAATAAATAGTTTCAATATCAATATAAATAGTTTCGATATTTCAACATAAATACATTCAAAAATAAATAGTTCCTAAATAATTAGAAACTATACATTTTTTCAATAAATTTTAATTTTAAAAAAATAAAAACATTTGCTTAGTGTAAAACTTTTATTCCTTAATTCTCATTATTTTTTTGTACATAAAAACTTCATAATTTTTTCCGCATCAAATTTTTCCTCGTTATAGTAATGATGGGTTTTGACATAATAAATTAATTTTCTATTAACATTATTTATCATCAGTGGCGCAACAGCCCGTTGGTGGGCCAAGGCCGTCTGCCTGCTGGTAGATTTCTAGACAGGAGATAGAGATGTCATTTTGATGTCATGTCTTTAGGATGTCGCAGGCATGTTTTTTATGAGGTTGTCCTCACTACGCCCAAAGCTCTACAGTCATATTAGACCGGGACCTATGATTTAAAGTGGATTACGAATCCCTACAGACATCCATGGCACCCCCGGGACACGAACCCAAAACCTGCGATACCGAGTGCCAGATGTTTAATTCAGTAAAGTTAAGATATCGACATTTTATAATTACTTTTATAGACATAAATTGTTTCGACTTTTAAAAATAAGAAAGCAAAATAAGAATTAGAAATAAAAATCCGATCCTTAAAGATCGATTTCAAGTTAAGTATCTGTTCTACAAATAATAATGGAAATACTTAGAAAAGGTATTCACCTTCAATGGTGTAGTAGTAGTAGTCATATTAGACCGGGACCTACGGTTTAAAGTGGATTCCGAACCACTACAACAACCATGGAACCGAGCTCCAGAGCACTTGTCACTCGGCCATACAGGCCCCATTAGCACTATTAGCACTATTCAAATAGTAGTTTTTTAATTTAATTCATTTTTACGAACATATGTCTACCTGTGTGTGTGTGTGTGTGTGTGTGTGTGTGTGTGTGTGTGTGTGTGTGTGTGTGTGTGTGTGTGTGTGTGTGTGTGTGTGTGTGTGGATTAATTACGGACTATGGAACTACGAAAATTTCAAAAAGCCATTTTTATCTACTACATTTCAACATCACATACTTAAAAAACTTTCTTCTCATTTGAGGAAAAATAGCGCTAGCCGAAAAATGCCAAAAAATTTAATAAATTTTTTTTGAATAACTAAGAAAGTAGAGCTCAATCTTATCCAATAATGTGCACAAATAAACATAGAGTAGCTCATTATCTTTTGCCAACAGAAAGACCTGTAAGTTAGTGAGGTCTTTATTTAAAGAAGTATAAAGATTAATTAAAAAGTTTTTATTGGTATGTATAAAAGCTTTACAATAAGTTTTTTGTAAAGTTTTATGCTTTTACAATGCTCGTATTTTCATTACAAAACACTTTATGTACACAAAAAAAAATTTCAATTCCTTCTATTAGCTCACACTCTCCCTATATATATCATCGTTCAAATTCTCAATCGTTCATAAAATACTTTTGATTCATCCACTCAAATTCAAATACATTTTTTAACTTGTAGTGGATGGCACTGGATGTTAACACAGTTTTTTCAAATATTAATTCAGTAATTAAATTTAATTAATTAATTTTAGTTTTTTTTTAATTTATGTTGCAAATATCTACCAATAGATGGTGCCAGATAAATTTAAAAAAATGAATGAAAATTACACTTTCTGCAATATAATGAAAAAAAATTAGGAATTGACTTTAAAAAAAATTATTTTGTTCTTACTTGTTCCTACATTAAATCTAATTTGTAACAAACTTCAGCACATGTATTATTATTTCAAATGTTGTCTAAGTTATCTATTTTAATTACAACTTCCTGAATATTTTTTTTTTTTTAATTTCTTGTAATATTTGATAATCTAAATTTCACCTTCAGTTACGAATGTGATTATCTGTTTATATCAAATTTGTGGTAAAGTTGGTAGTTCTTTAAATTGGAAAGTACTGTAATTGCCTCTTATTACTTGCAAGCATCACAAAATACAAAAGAATTACCTAAGATGCTACTGAAAAACTTCATTTTAGGTTGCAGACTCAGTATATTTAAAATACACAGTCCAGTTACATTAATGTGACCACCTGTCAAAAGCCAGAATAACCACCTTTGGCAGAGCGGACCGATTACAACTCGATCAAGGTAATTAATGATTGAAATGCTTTCCGATGCCCTAGGACATCCTTTATATACACTCCACTGCAATGTGCTGCCACCTGTCTTTTGTGATTGGTTATTTAACGTTGACGTCGAAAGTAGGGATGGTCATATTAATGTGATTGGACTGTCTATATTTAATAGTATGTTCTAAATATTACAATATCCGACTCGTGGCTCAGTGCCAACTTCCGCCGCTGATGAGCATTAGAGCTGAGGTTCACTCCGCTTTGTTGCAGACACTGTTTCAAAAACCGAGGAGACTCGATGTTGTTTGTGATGTTTAGGATCTTGCCTCGTGAGTCGAACTACCTGGTGGAAATTTTCCATGTTTTCTCCCTTTACGATACGCAAATACAGGGTAGTTCCCCCTAAAAAAGTCCTCTCGGAAGGTACTGCCCTCCTTCTTCAGAAACACGGAGCCAAATCGGTACTCCATCATAAGAGAAGTTGTCCCTTCCCCTCCATCCATGAATAGATTACTCATGGGATGTCCGCCCCGCACTTCAGGACACTGAGGATGAATCACAACAACAAATATTACAGCTTTAGACGCACTGAAAGTTAAAGACTTTTTTTTCAATTCCTTCTATTAGCTCCCACTCTCCCTATATATATCTTGTTCAAATATTCAATCGTTAATAAAATGCTTTTTATTCGTCCACTCTAGTTCAAATACATTTTTTTTTTTTTAACTTGTAGTGGATGACACATGTTAATACAGTTTTTTCAAATATTAATTCACTCATTAAATTAATTAATTTTAGTTTTTTTTTAGATTTAAGTTGCATATGTTTACCAATAGAGTGCTCCATATAAACTTAAAAAAATGAATGAAAATTATTTATAAAGGACTTTCTGCAATATAGTGAAAAAAAAGTAGGAACTGACTTTAAAAAAAAAAATTTTATATTACTTGTTTTTTCTTTAGATCCAAAATGTTACATTTTCCTTACATTTATGTATAATGTATGCATAAATTAATCAGTAAAATTGATATACAAATGCTTAGTCTCCCCTTGTATATGAATCTAATAGAATGAGGAATAAATGATATATGAATCTAAATTCAGTGTGATTAATTTCTTCGTTTTTGAGAAAATTCCAAGTACGCCTTGTATACTGTTCCTAACACTTTATACAGTACTTCTTGAACGATTATTTAATTCCATGTATGCTAAACAAATTCGGATCATGTTGTGTTCTGATCATAATCCTTTGTCTTACAATGTGGGACGGACATCTCACGAGTAGTCTACTCATAGATAGAGGGAAAGAGAACAGTTTAAGTTGGGATGGAGAAATCTGACTTGGCTCTGTGTCGCTGAAAAAAGAGGGCAGTGCCTTCCGGGAGGACATTTGTAAGCGGAACTATCCCGCATTTGAGTATCATATGGGAGAAAACCCGGAAAACTTCCACCAGGGAGTCCGACTAATGAGGCAGGATGCTGAACATCACAAATTCTATCGAGCCTCCTCGTTTTCTGAAACAATGTCTACAACAAACCGCCAGCGGATTGAACCACAGCTTTAATACTCACCAGCGGTACACGTTAACATTGAGCCACGAGTCAGACATTCGAATCATTAAAATATTTTTAGAAACAATTGTCGTTAACAAATATTCAAAAAAAAATTTCAAAGCTTTCTAAGGTCCAGAAACAAGAGTCCGTAACCCCCAAGGAGAGATCAGCACCTTAATTAAGAAGGAAATTGACTAAAACCAAAGGCTGATTATGAATATCTCTTACCAAAAATAGTTTCATAATATTCACACTTTTTTTTAATCAATGTTACTTTTTCATGTAATGTGCCTACATGAAGTCATAGATTTTATTAATGAGCTAATTAAGCGATGCTTGTTTGTTATAATAAATTAAAAACTAACTTTATTGAATTTTTGAAGGCTCATTAACCATGATTTTCTTACTGTAGCTTAAAAAAGTATTTTATTTTTGTACTCGATTATTTTCACATTCAAGACATTTTAGCACAGTTGTTATTTATTGGCAAATATTTATTTGATTATATCGTTCGTACCTCTCTGATGCTCGATGCCACAAGTTTCGGGTTCGAGGAGTCCCGGCGGTGCCATGGATGTTCGTAGTGGTTCGGAATCCACTTTAAATCGTAGGTCCCGGTCTAATATGACTACTACTACTACACCAATGAAGGTGAATACCTTTTCTAAATATTTCATTCTTTTTATCAATTGAAATTTTATATTTATCCCTTTAAAAAAAATTTAATTAAAAACGTATAATATGCTGACAATTTTATAGGATTATTGAATTTTGGTGATAAGTAAATATTTAATTCATAATAATTTTATATATTCATAATATATTTCATTCACATTTCCTTCATTTTTCAAAAGAAATGTTCAAAAAAAAAAAAAAAAAAATTTTCGTTTTATTTTAATATTTTTGAACAAGATTTTTTTTTAATTTAATTAAATAATAAAACAATAGTGTTTTAAAAAAGCTTTATATTCTTTCCATTTATTAAATGTTCGTAAAATTATCAAATTTTAGCTATGCAAAAAAATAATAATGGTCATTTTTTTTTAAAAATTAAATAAAATATTCATTTATTTATAAAATATTTATGTATTTTAAATATTGAAGTTAAAATATTTAAATTTTAGTATTTTCGAACAGAAGACATGATATAAAAAACAGAAATTTTCTACTATACTTATTTGCTGGATCTTGTTCGTCTTCAATAAATAAAATAAAAAACTACAACTAATGTTTATTACAACTTTATGTATCCTTTCGAAGGCATAACATTATAAATTTAAAATTATTATTAGTATATTCCATACCTCAAATAGTACAAATTTAGTTACCAATGTTGTTGTTGTTTTTTTTCCAATGACAAGTTAACAGGAGAACATATATTAATAAATACAAAAAACCAAGATAGAAACAATTGACATCAGCTAATCCATCCACTTAAATCTGGCAGTCCAATAAGGCTTTCATAAAGAAACAGGAGGCAGTGCAGAACATAATGCAATGCGAGACATATACATTTCTCCCTGGTTATCACACAGGAGACAGAGAGGGTCAGGAGTCAGTTTAATTATGTGAAGATGCTTGCGAAGACAATCGTGATTAGTGAAAAGTCGTAGCAATGCCACCGATATTTCTCTATGCCATTCAGGGATACCATGAGTATGATCGTACCAGGGCGTGTGATTGTTTCTATCTGCAACATCCTCAAAGAAGGAGCACCTAAGGGTCTTTTAATTATCCTCTCTCTTGTTTTGGGACAATCACCTGCATTTCACTGCAGAACTCTAAGAAACTATTACACTGAAGTGACAAAAGTCATGGAATACCTCTTAATATCGTGTCGGCCCTCCTTTCGCCCGGCGAAGTGCAGCAACTCGACGTGGCACGGACTCAACAAGTCGTTGGAAGTCTTCTGCAGGAATATTGAGCCATGCTGTCTCGATAGACGTCCATAATTGTGAAAGCGTTGATGGTGCAGGATTTTGGGCACGAACAGACCTCTCGATGATGTCCCATAAATGCTCGATGGGATTCATGTCGGGCGATCTAGGTGGCCAGAACATTCGTTGGAATTGTCCAGAATGTTCTACAAACCAATCGCGAACAGTTGTGGCCCGGTGACATGGCACATTGTCATCCATAAAAATCCCACCGTTGTTTGGGTACATGAAGCCCATGAATGGCTGCAAGTGATCTCCAAGTAGCTGAACATAAGCATTTCCAGTCAATGTTCGGTCCAGTCGCACCAGAGGACCAAGTCCATGCCATGAAAAAACAGCCCACACCATTACGGAGCCACCACCAGCTTGAACAGTGCCTTGCTGACAGTTTGGGGTCCATGGCTTCGTGGGGTCTGCGCCACACTCGAACCCTACCATCAGCTCTTACCAACTGAAATCGTGACTCATCGGACCAGGGCACGGTTTTCCATTCATCTAGGGACCAACCGATATGCTCACTTGCCCACGAGTGTCGCTGCAAGCTATGTCGTTCTGTCAGTAAAGGCACTCGAGTCGGTCTTCTGCTGGAATAGCCCAAGAAAGCCAAATTTCTCCGCACAGTTCTAACAGACAAGTCCCTTGTACGTCCCACATTGATTTCTGCGGTTATTTGACGCAGTGTTGCTTGTCTGTTAGAATTTACGACTCTTTCCAGACGTCGCCGGTCTCGGTCGTTAAGTGCAGGCGGTCGACCACTGCGCTGTCCATGGTGGGATGTTATGCCTGAAATTTCATACTCTCGGCACACTCTTGACACAGTGGATCTGGGAATGTTGAATTCCCTAACGATTTCCGAAATGGCATGACCCATGCGTCTAGCTCCAACTAACATTCCGCGTTCAAAGTCTGTTAATTCCCGTCGTGCGGTCATCATCACGTCAAAATCTCTTCACATGAATAACTTGAACAGAAATGAAAGCTCTGCGAAAGCACTGCGCATTTATACCTGTTCTACGCGATGCTACTGCCATCTGAAAATTTCCATATTGCTATCCCATGACTTTTGTCACTTCAGTGTAATTACCAATGTAATTGTTATTATTATTCTGGGATTTTATAAAATATGATAAACGAATAGGTCAGTTTTTAACATCATTACTACAAACAAAGATAAAACTTCCAAAAATTCAATCACCTTATTGCAACGATTCTCAAACTGTGGGGCTCGGACCCTTTAGGGTGGAGGCGTGATAACACAAAATGCGGGCCCGAGCATATTGAAAAGAAAGTATTATTAAAATATTGATTTATTTACTGAAAGGAATGCAAAACAAAATATATTTCGACATAGTATAAAATTAAATACACATTTATACTGATACAATACACTCATAAACAAGATTGTATCAGTACTGCACAACGTATTTAATAATTAACTTAGCTGTGGTAAGTTAGAAACAAGCTCAATAATTATTAGTGACTTCTTTGGGCTTGTCTTTCAGATCAAAGTTTCTCGAAAGACGATTTTATATGAGAAATAATCACTGTGAATTCTATATTTAGTTTAGATCTATGTTTTGTCTTCAAAGCAGCCACAGCAGAAAATCCGACTTCGCAAAAGCAGAATGTTGAAGGTAGTAATAGTATACGAAATGATCTTGTTCTCAAAGCACAAAACTTATCATCCGTCCATACTTAAAATTCAAAATGATATATTCCTATATTGTCTTTTGGTTTCACTATTTTCTGCGAAATCTATGAAAATTTCCTCTTCGGCAGCTGGGAAATTTTCGGGAATATTTTGAAATGGATCCATAACCCACTAATAATTTGCTACCAAATTGTTTTCTGCCAAAATATATTTTTTTAAATACTTTGCCAGCATGTCTAAATGATTTTCAAGAGTTACAAAAACAACTTTCATGTATTATTCTTCTACCTGGTAAATGTTAACATAATCATTTAAATTTGCAATTATATTTGCATTTATATATGCAATTCCTTACATTTGTAAATTTTCATTTTCATTTACATTCATTCACATTTCTAGGTTTTTTTGCTTTAAATTTCTGTTACACAATTCCAGTTTTATACAAAAGGCATTAGCTTCTTAACTCAAAAATATTAGTATGGAGTTAAAAATTCAGGTATTTAATTACTCAAATATGTCAACCAAGTAGTTCAATTTTTTCACAAATAACTCAATTTTTTTACTTCTAGAAAAATGTCGATTTCATTTCTTAATTCAAACACACGTTGTAAAAATTTCCCATCCGATAACCATCTCGGCTCGCAACAAAATAGAAACTCTGGAATGTTCTGCACGCACGTCTTTATAAGTATAACATATATTATATTTGTTACAGAAAATATTCTTGATTTTTAGGGGTCTCATTTTTATATAATTTACGACTATTACAATCGTCGTTAGCACAATATTCAGAATTAAGACTAATTTCTTTGAAAACCAGAGTTTCTTTGTGACATGTTCTTTGTAAGGGTCCAAACACACTGTGAAGATATTTGTTTCACAAGTGCTTGTATACATTGAAATCATCCAGACATTTAATGAGCACCATCATTACCTATTCCAACGCAATTTTTACACTCTATTTTTGCTTAGTTTATAAAATTATTTAAAATAGGAAATAGCGCGACTGCGGTTGCTTTGAGTTCTATATGTTTGTAGAAATATAATTTTCTCCTCACAAATCATCATGTTCGACAAATGGGAAGAATTTCTTATGAATGGATTTACAAACTAAAACACCATTATTTGTATCAAAATATACTTGCAAAACATCGTCATCAATAAACTTCATTAAAAAACATTTTCCATTAGCTTACCATTTCCTAAGATTCTCCACTCTTTGGGATTTTTTCTTACATTTCTACTTAGAAATAGTAAGTCATTGCATCATATCATTGCATATATATGAGATATATATATATATATCCAGGATCTCATATATATATATATATCCATATATATATCCAGGATCTCATATATATATATATATATATATCCATATATACATTTTTTTTTTCTAATGCAGCAGGCAAATAGACCGTAATCTTTTTATGCCGTAAGGGCTGGACTGACGTTACTCACTTTGCACTACCTAGGGGGAGCGTGTAACTTGAAGATAAGCTACGGACGAAGAGTAACAATTCCCTCGCAACGCTCTACGATCCTATTAGTACCGGGACCTACGATTTAAGGTGGATTCCGAACCACTATAAACACCCATGGCAACGCCGGGATTTCAACCCGAAACCTGTGGTACCGAGCGCTAGCCACTCGGGCATCAGGCCCCACATATATATATATATATATATATATATATATGTATACAGGATCTCATAATTAATTACTTTTGCATTTTAATAAAAAAATTTAATTTTATTAATTACAATTACGTTTTACGAATTTCCTGGACAATACGTTTCATACATTGTTTTTTGTACATTTTGTATAAATTTTACTTTTTTTTTTATGTACCAATTCAGTTATTGCTGCTCAACCTTTTGTATTTCTATTTGTCTAATGATTTTCAGTTTCGTTGCTGCATCATATACGTAGATTAGATCTCGAACAATTTCTTCTTCTTTTTCTGAGAGATCTGCATGTGAGGTACTGCAGAAATTTTTATATTGAGAATGCTAAGATCGTTTTGTTATACAATTTATTATTATTTATTAGTACACCAAAGTGTTTCTTAGAGTTTAATCCATAGTAAATTACTGTAAAAGAAGATTAAGTCTCACAATTATTTGATTGCTATATAATTTATGTTGTGTGAAAAAAAATTTCTTCTGTTTTCTAATGGTATCATCTCATATTGTTGGATCAACTAGCAAGGTGGAAAAAAAATCATATGCAATTTCTGAGACTTTCCTGAAATTTTCAACGTATGACGAATATCGGTAGTGGTTATGAATGAGCAAAATTGTATGTGTTTTTAGCTCACTCCTAAGACTTTCTTCGCTTTTTGAGTTGATGTTTGTGCTCTTTATGTGTGTATATTGGTTTTTTTGTTCTAATGCAGCTGGCAAACACTTAGACAGATTGGTCTTGGATGCCTTAAGACAAGCGCTGCACAGACGTACTCCCTTTACATTACCCAGGGGGCACGTGTAACTTGAAGATAAGCCACGGACGCGGAGTAACAATGCCCCCGCAACGCTCGACGATCCTATTAGGACCGGGACCTACGGTTTAAAGTGGATTCCGATCCACTACAAACATCCATGGCACCGCCAGGACTCGAACCCGAAACCTGTGGTACCGAAAGCCAGAGCGCTAGCCAATCAGCTATTCAGGCCATGTATGTATATGTATGTATATATATATATATATATTATACTATATATACTTTATATATATATATACACTGAAGTGACAAAAGTCATGGGATAGCAATATGCAAATTTTCAGATGGCAGTAGCATCGCGTAGAACAGGTATAAATGCGCAGTGCTTTCGCAGAGCTTTCATTTCTGTTCAAGTTATTCAAGTGAAGAGGTTTTGACGTGATGATGACCCCACGACGGGAATTAACAGACTTTGAACGCGGAATGTTAGTTGGAGCTAGACGCATGGGACATGCCATTTCGGAAATCGTTAGGGAATTCAACATTCCCAGATCCACTGTGTCAAGAGAGTGCCGAGAGTATGAAATTTCAGGCATAACATCCCACCATGGACAGCGCAGTGGTCGACCGCCTGCACTTAACGACCGAGACCGGCGACGTCTGCAAAGAGTCGTAAATTCTAACAGACAAGCAACACTGCGTCAAATAACCGCAGAAATCAATGTGGGACGTACAAGGGACTTGTCTGTTAGAACTGTGCGGAGAAATTTGGCTTTCTTGGGCTATTCCAGCAGAAGACCGACTCGAGTGCCTTTACTGACAGAACGACATCGCTTGCAGCGACTCTCGTGGGCACGTGAGCATATCGGTTGGTCCCTAGATGAGTGGAAAACCGTGGCCTGATCCGATGAGACACGATTTCAGTTGGTAAGAGCTGATGGTAGGGTTCGAGTGTGGCGCAGACCCCACGAAGCCATGGACCCAAACTGTCAGCAATGCACTGTTCAAGCTGGTTGTGGCTCCGTAATGGTGTGGGCTGTTTTTCCATGGCATGGACTTGGTCCTCTGGTGCGACTGGACCGAACATTGACTGGAAATGCTTATGTTCAGCTACTTGGAGATCACTTGCAGCCATTCATGGACTTCATGTACCCAAACAACGATGGGAGTTTTATGGATGACAATGCGCCATGTCACCGGGCCACAACTGTTCGCGATTGGTTTGAAGAACATTCTCGACAATTCCAACGAATGATCTGTCCACCTAGATCGCCCGACATGAATCCCATCGAGCATTTATGGGGCATCATCGAGTGGTCTGTTCGTGCCCAAAATCCTGCACCATAAACGCTTTCACAATTATGGACGTCTATCGAGACAGCATGGCTCAATATTCCTGCAGAAGACTTCCAACGACTTGTTGAGTCCATGCCACGTCGAGTTGCTGCACTTCGCCGGGCGAATGGAGGGCCGACACGATATTAAGAGGTATCCCATGACTTTTGTCACTTCAGTGTAAAGTGAAGTACATTGCCATAATTGCATATGTAGGTGTAGATAAGATACGAAATAGAAAATGTTGAAATTCGACCTATACATTAAAACTGATATCATTGCTATCCCAAAGAGAGATTCTTGTACTGATGCTGTATTTGCTCTAAATCTTCACAAATTAATGTAATTCATTAGAATTTCAATCAACCAATACTAAGTAAAAATCCTTTAATAAAAAAAAATTGTGCTATTACTTTTTAGAAACAGAAAAAAAAAAGCATCATCAATATATATGATATAATTTGCATCTAATACATTATCTATCAGATATATAACTTTTTTTGGGGGGGGAAGGGCAGTTGCATTATTTAAATATATATATCTTTTTAATATTAACTTATTAATTATTACATATTATTAATTATTACATAAAGAACCAGATTTAATTTAATTTCTTTATTATTATTATTTGTATCACTCTTTCTGAAATTATTTATAAAGCACATTTATATTAGATGTTTAATTTTTGTGTGAATCCAAAATAATAACGTTTTTAGTAAAATCATTGCAAGTATTGATTTCATAATCTAAAATTATGTTTCATGTTTAAAAACTGTTTTTAGAGTATAACAAAATTTGCTGAAAGTCAAGATTTTCAACGTTAAATTAATACTTATTTACACAATTTCAAATGTTTCTAATCGAACGGCTGGTTATTTTGAGTTGATATTTATAATATACAAGAGAAATTTCCTTAAGTGTTATAAAATTGCATTCTATAATCTAATTTTATACATAAAAGATTTTGCAAAATTTCTTTACTTATAATGTTGCTGAATAATTACTTCGAATGTATTTTGATGAAATAAAAATTTTAAAAAAAAAAACCCACAAATTATGCTTTTACCTCATTTTGTCTCAAAAATATAATAAAAATTAAACTAATATATTTTTCCCCATCCCAGTTATTTAATTCGTTCTTTGTCGTTGTAGCAAACCAATGCTACTCTATTTAAAATGCGAGTTTTTTTAATACATTTCACCGAAATTTATTATTTCCTGAAAGCGTAGTGTGCAGGAAAAACAACCAGATTGTAACTGGGAACTGCAACCAGATTGTAGAGATACTTGGAAAGACAGTTTTATTTACATCCGCACAAACACACACGTACAATTACAGGCATACAATATTTAGCACATTAAAAGACAGATAATTATAGATGAGTGGGACGACACTACTTCTAAATCGCGCAGGGTGCGCGAAATATACTTTCTCACCTGGTGAGAGTCTGTAGGCCAACTGATGGCCCAGCATGCGCTAAATATATTTCCTCTCTTGATGAGAGACTATAAACTAAATGTTTCTCAGCGGAACTCCTCCCTCCTCTCGAGTGGGAGTCGACTAGCCATTTCTCCTGTACGCCGCAGGGCGGCCCCCTTGCCAGTGTATAGGAGGAAGCACGGTTACAAAAGTAAGTAATTTTTATTTTATATGTACTTATATGGAGTCTGATGGCCAAGTGACTAGCACTCTGGAACTCGGTGCCCTAGGTTTCGGTTTCGAGTCCCGGTTGTGCCATATTTGTAGTGGTTCGGAATCCACTTTAAGCCGTAGGTCTAATATGAATATTGGGCGTATTGCTGACAACTCCAACCCCGTAAAAAGAAAAACATCTCCTATCTAGAAATCTGCCAGTAGGCAGCCGGCCTTTATCCGCCATGGGGCTGTTGCGCCATTGATGATGATGTATGTTTTATTTCCTATTCTTTAAAATTTTGTGGTGAAAATTGCCTTGTTTTAATCAATGTGGAATTCTAAATAATTATAAACATTAAATATCCAGATGTGAAGAAAATACCAGTGGCAATGAATGCATCCTACCCATCAGCGAGTATCTATTGCGAAACTTACATTGAAAGAAAATTCTTTACGTGGGGAAATTACAAAAAGTACTTCGGCAATTTGATACAAATTTATAATATACTCATGTTTGTGAAAATTGCAACACCATGAAGGAATCGTCATAATTGAATGAAATTTAATACACAGTTGAGGGGTAGTGGTACAAATAAATGATTAAATGTTCAAAGCAAACAAACAATAACAAGAGATCGGAATCAGTATTTTGTTTAGCCACCACGCGCCACAATAAGTGCTGCTACACGACGTGGCATGGAGTCAAGCAAATTTTGAATGTCTGCCTGAGGAAGAGCATTCCATATTGTTTGTATGCGCACCCAAAGTTCGTCTGCAGAAGCAACAGGACGAGGATCACGAGCGAGACGCTGACCAACGAAATCCCACACATGTTCAATCGGCGACATATCCGGGGAATACACAGGCCAAGGAAGAAGCTGTACCTGCCGCGTTGCAAAGAAGGATTGAACAGTCCTAGTGATATGAGGGCGGGCATTGTCCTGTTGAAATACAGCGCCTGGCAAGCTTTGAAGGAAGGGAACAGCTTGGGACAGTAGAACTTCACTGATGTACCGGTTGCTGTTCAGATTGCCCACAATTCTTAGCAATTGAGATCGTCCATGATATGTTATGGCACCCCAGGCCATAACTCCGGGTGTTCGTCCACTGTGGCGTTCGATAATGCACTTCGGAAGGTGGCGTTCACCGGCATAGCGTCTGACACGAATGCGGCCATCATGGTACCACAAATTAAAGCGGTATTCGTCAGAAAACACGACATGCTGCCAATCAGTAGGCCAGTCTCTATGCTGAGCGGCCCATTGTAGCCGCAGGCGGCGATGGTTTAGCGTGGGAGGGATCCTGTATAAAGGAGTCCTTGCGCGCAGTCCACGCTGTAGCAGACGTCTACGAATTGATGAAGCACACAATGAAACATCTGTAGCTATTGACCACTGTGCTGCCAATTGTCTAGAGGAAGCTGTACGGTCTGTCAGCGCCATGCGGACCAGGTGTTTATCATCGCGAGCTGAGTCACATTTCGGGGTCCACTCCCGGATTTCCGAGTTGTCCGACACTCGCCCGTCCACTGCTTCCAAAGACGCATCACTGTGCTGCTGTTACGCTGCACACGATAAGACAATCCAGCTTCACGAAGGCCGATGATTCTCCCCCGTTCAAACTCTGTAAGTTGTTCAAATCTCGCTCTCTTTCGTCGAAGAGGCATAAGTAACGATTGAGCTAACGTTTACCACTAGCAGATAACCACCGATAACCATACACGCCTCGCTACAGCCGTCTATTTATTCGGATCCATCCGCCGTTCAGAGGGCGCTGCTCAGCATACGCATGCGCTACGGATTTGAAATTCTAACAATTTGCATATCATGCGCTAATTTGCATTTCCTGAAAATTTCAGCTCACTCGCGTAAGTCCTTCATGGTGTTGCAATTTTCACAAACGTGAGTTTATATTCAGATCATTTATAGACTGTTAACAATTCGAAGCAGTAGGATTCATCTTTCAATAGATTACAAGAAAACTGAATTCGAATAAAATTTAAAAGTTTTTATGTGGTTAAATGTCCTCTTTAACCGGTAACTAAATACGGCAATCAGTAAAAGCAATTGATATTCAGGTAGAAGTCGCAAATTTTAACTTCACTGAGAGGAATATAAACTTTCCCCTATATATAAACAAATTTAGCATTGTGCAGAGTAAAAAGGGTTTTAAAAAAAATTATTATCAAAGATGAAAATGCAGTGAATAGTCACATTTTTTCAGCACATTCACTCCCCCAGTGAGAATATCGACCACTTTTAATAAAACCATCGTTCACTTAGCATCATCTGCACAAAATTATCTACAGCCGATAGACTGTGGACTTCAAATAGAAGGAAAGAAACGATAACTATTGCCATCAATGGCCTGAATGGCCGAGTGGCTAGCGCTCGGTACCACGCTAGCCACTAGCGCTCGGTTTTCGGAATCCACTTTAAACCGTTTTCCACGTTACTCCGCGTCCATATCTTATTTTCAAGCTACACGCACTCCCTGGGTGGTGCTAAGTTTGTAATGCCGATGCATCAAAGATAACTGTCTAAGTGTTTGCCAGCTGCATTAGAACAAAAATAAATTAATAGTTTAAAAAACTAAAAAACACGCTTTTAGAGTTAATCAAATTAAAAAGTAAAAAATAATTGTTAACATAAGAATAAAATGACTGACGAGAAAATGAATGTCACTGTTCTAAAAGCGTGGGGTACTCGATATCAATCGTTATAATTTTTCACTAGTTTCATTCCGAAATGCAGAGTTAGTTTTAAAATGTCATACAAAGCACCCCACGCTTTTAGAACAGTGACATTCATTTTCTCGTCAGTCATTTTATTCTTATGTTAACAATTATTTTTTACATTTTTAATTTGATTAACTCTAAAAGCGTGTTTTTTAGTTTTTTAAACTATTAATTTATTTTTTACTTTTTAGTTTGATTAACTCTAAAAGCGTGATTTTTTATTTTTTTTTAAATTCTAAAAGCGTGTTTTTTAGTTTTTTTTAAACTATTAATTTATTTTTTACTTTTTAGTTTAACAGACAAACAAACATTCAGGTGAAATAACTGTTTTCTTTCTGAAAGATGCCTGTAAATGTTTCTTTGCAGCATAAATAGTGTATATGAGGAGAAACAGATCTCCAGGGGAAAAAGTCAGTTACATACATACATACAAACATACAGGTGAAGCTAATAAAAGCGTATTAAAAAAACTATTGCCATCAAATCAAAGTGGTAATATTTATTACCCACCAAAAAATTTTATTGACAGTACCCGCCAATTCTTGCTAATAATGTATTTTTGTTTCGAAATAAGGAACGTAAGAATTTATTTCTCAGTTTTATTTTAAAACATTTATTGAACAAATAAAATTTGGATTTTTAATTTCCATTGAACAGCCGCATGCTGATGTTTCTTTTATTAAAAATGTGCATAAAACAATAAGAAATTCAACTCACATAAAAAACTAGAATGTGTTAATAATATTTTTTTTATATAGTGCTTTTTTTTTCTATTTAGTGCTTAGCAATTTCTCATTGCTCATACATTATTATACAAAAAAAATTTATTTGCCTTGGTTTGCTCTCATGCTTCAAAGTTTTTTCTTTGATTTTGATTTACCTTGTAAAATATTAAGGATCCCTCTTGATATACTTGATCCCCCAAAAAATACTGTAAAATCCTTTTTTTTTGGTGCACTAAGCATTTAATTTGTAAACTGCCCAAAATTGCTTGTTGAACATTAAAAATTTCAGTATAATTTAGGTCTTTTATGATATTCCATTGTGATTTTCAAAAAAAAGTTAATTTAGAATTTTATCACATGTTGAATTTTAACATTTTAATATTAAATTTCCTTTGCAAGGTAAGATTAAATTATGCTGGTTAATTCTTGTATTTTAATACATACATTAAGTATTTATAAATAATAAACGAATTTCTTATTTAATAATATAATTATATAATTAATATAATATTATAATTACATAAATTATAATTTAAAAATTTAGTTTTCATGTATTACTCATAAATAATTGAATAAAACGTTATTAAATAATAAACTTAATTCAAGTTCCAGTAGCGTAGCACATATTAATGCCATTTGAAACTGATAAATACTTCATTTTAAACAACCGTCATTAGGCTATATTTAGTATACGACATTTTCGTTCAGGTAGAACAACAAAGCTTTGAACATGTTGAATTTTTAATGGATTGAAAAAAAAGTTATTTTTGAATACATTATAGTGTCAAAAAAACAATTACATGACGTTTTAGTTTCCTATTTTAATTAGAAGAAAAATACAATTGAAGCGCATCGAATACTTGTGGAATGTTTACGAGTACCAACTGAAAGAACTTCTCAAAAATGGCGGTTTTGATTCGAAAATCCAAGAGCACCTTAATCAGCCGGGAAAAAAAATTATGACGCGCTAAAGCCAAGTGAACCATTACTGCTATTGATGCATTTGAGTCGACCACTGAAAAAAAGATATTTAGAATAGCATAAAAAACACAGCAAAGTCATTTTCAACATTAGAATGGTTGACCACATGTTTCGAAGAAAGTCAAAAACTATTAGCAAATGCTTCGACGGGAAGTCCTATACGACCTGTCATATTCTACAGTCATTGATTCTTCAATTTCCACTTGTTTTGATTGATGTCGTATGGCCGGTCTAAAAAGCACTTTTCTTGAGAAGTCAAAAGTTGGTTTCATTTGAGAATAGCTTCAATAGACGAGTCGTTCTTTCGACAAAGAATTCGCCAGATACAGGGTGACTTTTAATTAACCTACAATTTTTAACTGAAATAATTTCTCAGCGTTTCACTAGGTGGCATAATAAATGCGTGCAGTGAGAGAAGGCATTGTTCTTCGTCAGTTCCAAGCCCTTTTGAAAATGTCCTATTCAATTGAAGATCGTATTTTTATTGTTAAAACTTGGTATTTATATTCAAGAGCCAAAACATTATGACCACCCCTACATTTTGCAATGAACTCGCCTGGATGACGTGGAAGGCACGTGATCAGGTGGAAGTGGTATTTAACTGCTGCTGGAGAGTGTGAAGAATCATTCTTTCACTTACTTCTGTGTGTGATGGGAACACACACAGAAGTAAGTGAAAGGTGACAGGTGGTCATAATGTTTTGGCTCTTGGATTATGTAATATGCTGAGGATAAAATGAGAGACTTTTTATTTTCCCAAATTCTTAATTTGAGTATGAACATTGGGGAATATTGGTTCATGCAGGGAGGTGCCCTTCTTCATAGAACACACAGTGCGTTTGAAGCCATTATCATTGAGTTTGGAACCCGAGTTATCGCTTATCAATACCCAAACAGTTATCCTGGTATATTGCATTGGCCACCTTATTCATCAAACATGTATCTCTATCTTTGGGGTCATAAGAAAGATTTGGTTTGCAAGAAGAAGCCGACACATCTTATTTGCCTCAAAATTTTCATAGTTAATGCATTTGTAAGCATTAAAAAAGAAACTCTTGAATTTGCGGCAGACAAATTTGTGACTAGGGGGAGGGGCGGGCTATTGATAACCTCTGAAGGCTATTACTTTGAAAGCCTTGTCCATTAAATTCCTTTTATCATATTCCTTAATCCATTAAATTCCCTTCTTTTCAATAAAAACATATTTGTAGTGCTATCTGAGTGACACGAGAGTTATTTCAGATAAAAGTTATAGGTTAATTAAATGTGACTCTGTAAAGGGGAAATATACGGCCTTGCTATGTACACTTTGATTAATGTATTAATGAATTTTTTTAATGATTGAAATGCATTTTTAAGAAAAATTCGCAGGAATTAAATTTAATACTTAATAATATGACACTTAGTTTAATAATCGCTTCTTTCTTTTTTTTTAAGAGAAAGAATAGAAATGAGGAAATTGAAAATCATTTATTTAACGGTAAACCAAATTTTTGTTTGCTTCATTAGCTTAACTGGTAAAAGTTAAATAATGTCGTGATTTTAAATCGAGCACAAGGCTATGGAAAGGCACTTTAGGCGATTTACATAAGGAACACGCAATTTGACGCTCATATCGCAAACGGAAGGGGGGGAGAGTTTAGAAACGTAATTCATATACTAATATACTAATAGTAAAAACAAGGCATTACAAGTCTGATAAGAGTAGTTAAAAAGCAGCAAATGATGCATACATGCAATATATAATGCTAAGGAAAGAAAGAATGGAAGTGTCTATTAAGGACAATTTCTGAAAACTCAAGTGAGTTGCATACATAGCATGAATCATCTGTATCTAACTTTACAAAAGTGGGGAAATTATGTGTAAGCTTGAAGTGTGCGATGTATAGTGTGATGTATATACACTAAGCACTTGATATTAATCCAGTGTCGTTCCATTCACTTGGAAAGCTTATCAAAACATAGATCTGGTTTGTGGGAAAGATTGGTGATTGTCCTAAAAAAATATCACTACATGATCGGCATATAGTTTTACAGGTGATAGTTCACTTATCAATCAGTGGGTAACAGTGGGCTTAGCAGCTATGTGTGATAACAGGATGCCAAGTTCCATATCTTACTGTAATCAGGCACCTTAATATTTACCCTCGTAATGAACATTGTATCCCATCGACCATGCTATTTGGATATGCAAAACACACAAATACTGGGCATTTTATCAATGGAGTCATGTTCTCCACAGATGATAATCTTTTCGTTATCACAAAGAATTCTGGAATTATCTCAGAGAGATAGTCACGATGTTTCATCCTTGTAGCTTTCTGTACTATCAAGTATGGTAAACTAGATACAATCATTTAGTTTTTTTAATATTGCCCTGTAACAAATTGTTAATTATAAAGACTAACATTGTTCATTGATTTAATTACAAAATTTGAAATATGGTACAACAAAAAAATGTAAAAAAAGCAAATAAGATTATTAAAATTCATTATTATTATTGCTTCTGAATATTTAATTTTATTTTCTATAAAATGAAAGTCTTTTGTCCCAAGACACCGACAAAAATGCGACAAAATTGTTGCGACAAAAATTTGAATGAAATAAAAAAAAAATATTTAAAAAAAATAGGATTCTTATGTGCAGTTAAATAATTTAAGAATCTATAGAAGAAAGAAAAAAACAGCAATGAAATAGAAATTAAAAATTATATATCCCACACAATTAACTTTATATTATTTTAATTGAATAAATGAATTGATTTCCAACTGCAAATCTATTTATTTAATTCATATATATACTCCAATTTAGCGACAGCGAAGTATTGCCGGGTCCTCTAGTATTTAATAAAAGGTAGAATAACAATGCTTTAATGATATTGAGCTCATCAACAACAAATACGTTCCTTTAAAGCGATGGAAACATGATAGAACTTCATGTATTATTAATGATCCTATAGTAAATAATTTTGTAAATGTTGCAAGTACTTTAATAAAAAAATTTATTTTACATATTATTTTACAAAATTTACAGCAATATGATGAACTATAATTCACATGTAAGAAATATTTTCTTTTACAATTATGGAAAACGCTAGATGATAGAAACTTAATGTTAACTTGGAGATAAGAACGTGAAGGAAAGAATGAAAATAGACTTCTGATTGGCTGAATTGTTGCGATTTGAGTTCGTAGTATCTTATCTGTTTGTCTACGGAAGTATAAAGATGAATTGTGCAGTAGAAAAGTAATTCAGTAGAAAGTAATTCAGTAAATAAGTAAGTAATTAGATAATAGTGCAGTACAAAAGTACAATGGATCCTTCCCCAGGTGCAACTTGTCCTGAGATATTCTTTGGGCATTAGGTTTCTTTATAGACAATAACCTTCGGGTCGTAGGTATAGTAATAGTCATGTTGAAAAGTGAGAATATGGATATAACGAGAACCTTTTTTTTTATTTATTTAAATCTTAAAAACATATAGAATGCTTTTGGAGGAACGATTTTAGGAATGACTATAATCCCCAGATAACATCCAATAGATGCTTTTGAAAGAATTAGTGCTTTAATTTCAATAACTTTTCAGTTTGTTTATCTGTATTATGGAGACTATTGCAGATATCTTATTATTACGGGACATTTATTTGTTGCACTTTCTTTTCAGCTGACAATCATTTATATCTATCTTTTAAAATCACTCTTTCGATGAAATCTTATTTTTGATTCTATCTTGTATTTATTCTTTTGGTTTTTGCAATAATTTATTGTGATTTTCTTATGTGCCAAATAAATTCTTGCAGAATTAAAACGAAAAAAAAACATTCCATTTTTAAGTTTTGCTTTGTATATCACAAAAAAATAAGTCAATCATGTATAAATTTTATTTTGTGTTTTTGTAGTACTGTTAAATATATGGGGAATGAAATATATCAATTTACTGTAGTTATATATGAAGCGAAGTGAAGTTGTTTTTAATTTGCCTGCTACGCAAACGGTAATTGTGCTTTCGTTTCTTGTTTTATATTTTGCTTTTACATTATAATTTTCTATTTAGTTTAGCTTATTATTATTATTTTTTTTTAATTAACTTGAATGAAGCATTGAAGGGTTTTTTTTTTTTTTTTAAAAAAGGAATGATTATTATGAGATGTTTATCATTCAACCGGCTTTTTGAATTATGACAAGAAAAAGCTTAACTAATTTAAGTTTCATGGGGTTTCTTTTTTTTTTTTTCTTTCCCCCTTATTTATTCGGGTTTTTTTAAATTCAGCTGTAAAAAGATTAAAACAAAATATTTTAATTTGTCTAAATAATTGGTTTATATAACCAGTTGTGATGTTTGCTTGTTTGACTTTTTCTCACATTTGTGTGTTACATCGTTAATTAAATGTCATTCAAAAATATTAGCAGTTCAATTTATTGGAATAAATCGTCATGAATATGTGATATAATAACATTGGAGTGAGAATCTTAAAAAAAATAATAATAATAATTAATTAATTAATTGAACTTATCAAAAATACTAATGGGTTGACAAGATATCTTATTCAAAATAATTATAAAGTTCATATTGATTATTTGGTATTCTCTTTTATTGAGTCTTTAATGAAATAACTGCTGTAACACTATTAATACAATGTACATAATTTATTAACTTCGTGGTTAAATTTATATCAGGAAAACAATATTAGAAAATCAATATGAAAATATTAAAATTAATAATATCGATCAATTTTATGAAACTAACCAATTATACTTCATGCAAAAATATTTTAAGTTGGAAGAGCTAAATTTATCTTACAACAATTTCAATATTTCAGATGGCTCCAGGTCCTAAGAGAAAGAATTTCAATAGACGAGGAGGTGAAAACCTTCAGGAAAATAAAATCAAACCAAACACTGAATCACAAACCAAAAATAATGATGCTAAATCTACTTTGCCTGATGTTAATGAAGATAATTTAATTCAAGATAAAAGGTATAGCAAAAGATCTGTGACAAGTAACTGGACAAAATATGATGAGCCTATTAATGATCCTCATGCAGATACTACCAGAGGAAAAGATTTTGAAGTTCTCTTGAGCTATGCAGGTGGCTCGCAATTGCAGCTACAAGATGAAAAGGAATGGGATGAAGTTTGCATTAATGACAAATCTCTCAGTTTAGATCTCAAAAATTTAGCATGCATTTTGAAATGTATTCCTTTTCATAAACGTATGAATTTGCCTGAAGATATATTTGATGATACCCAGTTAAAAAAATTTACGTCTTATGCAGAAAATTGGAAATCATCATATACCTCAGAAGATGAATTGCCAACATTTTCTGAACCTGAAGAAATCATTAAAAAACCTGAAATAATGGATTCTAATTTAAATATTATTGAAAGCTATGAGTCAGATTTAACAAATGAGTTAGATGTTAAAACAAAGCCCCTTGTGTTAGAAGAAAAAACAGAAAATATAATTGAATCCTTAGCATCATGCTTATCATTAAAAAGCTCAATTCCAGAAAAAGTTGTTGATATCCAAAAGAAAAATATAGATAACACTTCTGACGATTTAGACTTTCTGTTATCTTTGAGCAAGTCTTCTATTACACTTAAGCAAGAAAAACCAAGTATAGAAAAACAGACTAATGTAGATGATTGGTTGAATAGTATTCTTGATGATTAGAATACTAAATATGTTTTTCCTGTGATATATATTTTTTATTAAAATTATGTGCTATATTTTGTTTTTGAGTAGAAATTTATTCTTAAAATGATTTATATATATTTATGTAAAGAATTGGCTTTACTTTAAATATAACAATAAAAGTGCATTTATATTTGAGCAATTAATTTTGGTCTCTAAGTTATTGCATTACAACATGAATAAAATATAAATGGATGTATTAAAATTTCATTAATTACATAAAATATTTTAATAGCAAAAAAAGTTTAATTTTTTTCTCCCTGTGAAGTAAGAATAGATTGTGGTTGTGTAAAATCAAACATTTGAAAAAAAAAAGATCTTTAGTATTTATTTTTCTTATATCTAAATTAAAAATTAATATTTTTAATGAAAGAAATTTATAATTTCATTCTATATCTAATTACTTCAGTTATCTTAAAAATATTCATTTTATTAAATATTCTTTTCTACCTTATCAATATTTATGTAAAATTTTTGCTGACTCTCAAACAATATTTATAAATGATATTTTCATTACCAGAGTGGCAACAGAACCAGAAAGTCAAGAACAATTTATAAGATTTTATGTCCGAAAAATTTGCAAAAATATCTAAAAATCAGGGGAAATTGCTGGCGAGAGTATTTCACGTCAAGCATATGTGTTGGTGATTTTGTTGCCAAACATGCTTGGCGACATGGATTGTTTTCTCATTTTGCAGCAACCTTACATCCTGGTGTTTTTTTATAGGATGAGCTGTCCAGTTAATGATCTCATATTTAAGCATGTCTTACACTACCACGTTTTTTAACTATGCTGACTTATGCTATTTGCTTTAACTGATTTAGAAAAGAAAGGATTTTAACATTTTATTATTAATAATTATTTCTTGCTCAAGTTTAAATTTATTTCTTAAACCTAATTTCACAATCTTTTAACATCTGTGTTGATTGGTATTTGTTACCTATGTATTTAATTACTGAAAATTAAGTCTAATAAATTACATATATATTTTAAGTCTGAATTATATCAATTATCCTTTAATTACAAATTCTGCTCTTTAATTGGGCTTCCATTACATGTATATAAGTAAATGGAAGGAGAAAAAACAAAATTCAATGGTACAATGCCTTTAAAAAAAAAAAAAAAAAGCATTCAATAGAATTGCCATTTCATGATATTTTACTATTTCTTTTCACTGGTTTCTTAAGGCAGTTAAATAAAAAGCTTAAAAAGGGTTTACATAATTTATTTTTAAGTCCCTCTTAAAAATTGTGTAAATGAAATAATTGAACTGTATTTTAATAAGAATGGTTATTTGGAGGTTTTACAGTAATATAGTGTTTCAATTTTTTTTTTTTTTTTTTTTTTTTTAAATAACTGGTAAACTTTTTTTAATAATGTATATTACACACATAATGGTTCTGAGTTGGGTGAAAGCCAGGAAACTAACATAATTAGTAGCCATAAGTCAGGGAAATTTTTTCAGTTTCTGTAGCTATCTTAATTAACTAATTTATTTCAGAACTAATGCAAGTAGAGTTTTTAATTTTGAATATAGTATTGACTTAAAATAATCTAATTTAAAAAATCTTATTTTCCTTGTTAAATTGAGTTTAATAATTGGAAAGATGATTAATAAATAAAAGATATTACATTTTTACAGAAAAATCTGGATTCTGTTAGATATAATTAAAATTTACTGCTTTAAGTTCCTTATGGAAGGTTCTAATTTAATGCTTCAATTATTAAGATTATTGCTATCTAATCTTAAACAGTTTCTTTCATAAAAATGGAACAAATTCTGTCTGTTATATAATAGAATGCATGGCATTCCTGAACATTTTTTAAACAAAAAAGCACCATAGATTATTCAAATTTCATAAAGCGAGATGAAAAAGATATTGAACAATTCATACTTGAGCTTGGAACGAGGGATCAAAGGATTAATAAAGTACCCATTTTGTTTTGTTAAAACATAAATTGACAGGCACATAAGTTTATAAATTACAATCCAAGTAAAAAAAAAATTAGTCCTAGGAAAAGAAACATTAAATTGGTAATTAAACATATTATTGGTATATAAATTTATTTACCATATGTCACTGTTATTTTAAATACAAATTTTAAAGATTAGAATTATCATTACTTTAATTTTTTTTTTTTTTTTTAATACTAACATCTTAAGTAAAAAAGCATTAATCTACCAATAGATTTCTAAAGAATTTTACAATCCCAGTATCCATATTTAATAAGGCAGTATATACACGTAACCTAGTTAATATCTTTATGTCATAACTATTAATAAATACCCCCTCTCCCGTTATTTTATCAAAAAATTAAATCAAATTGATTCATTTTCAAATTGGCCTCTTAACACTTAATTTTATGATAATTTTTAGAAGCAAGTTTTAGTGAAATTATTTATTTAGAACCAAGATGATCTTTATTTTAAAAATAAGCTTCATAACCTATATTCATACAAATAATTAGTTTATTCCGTACATAATAGTACTGAAACTTTGTAAATCAAATATTCATTAAGTTAATAGATACATTTATATCCGACAATTAAATTGAATTCAGTTTAATTTTTTTAATAAGATTTGTGGTAAAGTGTTACAAATCAATACTTTTGCAAAAAAATTACAAGAGATTATTGAACAAGTTAAATCACCATTATAATATTCATCTAAGTATTTTGGCCAAAAGATAATGATAGAAAAACCAAAAATTAATTTATAAAGATCAAAATAATGTAAAATTAGAAAATAAAACTTCTTACTTTAACTTGGTTTAGAAAGTTGTTTTCTGTCTAAATGTTAAAAGTTTGGAGAAGGGGAAGGTGAGAAGCTTAAGAAATGTTATAAAATAATTTAGATGAAATTTAAGATGCCTATTTATATTTATAAATAAATGTTTATTCTTAAAACAAAACTTTGCAACTTTTAGAAACAAATATAATTCAATACTTTTATAAATAAAATAAAACATTTCAAAAATATTCTTTATTGAAAATAAAAAATCACATAAATTTTAAAATATAAGAAAAGTTCTCATTTAAAAATATAGATAGATTCAGATTAAGTAGTAGTAAATTTTATAGAAAAGTAAAAAAGTTAATATATACATGCACATAGAAATATATCTTAAGTTTTATAATACAGATAGTGTTAAAATATCCCAGATTTTTTTTAATGGACATCAAAACTGATCATTGTACAAAGTAATTTCATTTTAAAAATGAGTCATAACAATGTTTCACTGGAAAGTGTTTCATAAAATATATAACATAGCATTAGTGTATATTTAAGGAATTAATAGAACAATTTATATGTTAATGAAAAACTGAAATTTTCATGAAAAAAACATTAAAGATTAAGTATTTGTAAATTAAATTAAATTGACAAGTTTAAACAAAAATTAATATGTTAAATGCAATCCATATTGAAACAACACATCTTTTTTCATATAATTTAAAGAATTAAAACTTGGATCAAGTTGTAAGTTTTAACCATTAATATGTAATAAAGAAATTAAAATTAACCAATGGAAATCACAAAAGAAACTGTTAACATATGCACAAAAATGAACATAAAAATTCAAACAAAAATATGGCATTAAATTTTTTTTTTAAGTCTACAAATTGTTTAATTTTATACTTTTCATTAAAAATTAGTTTTGATACGACTCCACTTTTTCCACATTGTCCTCTTTCTTTGGTACAAGAATAATTTTGCCAATATTTTTTCTTTCCACCATGCATTTAGTTGCTTCTATCACCTGTAACAGGATAAAAAATTCAACTTATTTATATTTAAAGTTGTGTAGAATTGTTGATTGATAGCATAATAAATAATTCAATGTAAAAATGAATTTCTTTCATAATTATTACTTTTGTCTTCCTATTATAAGTTAGTTATTAAAGGAACTTTAAATTAATAACAAACCAATTTAGCACTGTATTTGCTGTATTAAATATTTTTTTATAAGCATATAATTTTTTAAACACTTCATATAGAAACATGCAGATATTTCATATTCTGTCATGACAATCATGGCTTCTGTTAAACAAGCTTAGTAATAAAGAAACCCATATAGTAGAAACCATTAAAGATTATATTGGCCAATAAATTAGAGATTTAAATATTCATTTAAAGTTTCATTCAGATTTTTACATAATTGGCCCTGCATTTCTGTAATGTCAGGCACAGTCAATACTATACAAGTAAAATGCACATTTAATTCACAAGGAAAAAAATAACTCTTTCACTATTTGAAAATATCTATTACTGGCCTCATTTAGCAGAAGTTGCAACAAAAGAACTCTTCTCAAAAGCTGAAATTTTAAAGAGGTTTAAAAGTTTAAACAAGATCTGCATTCCTAATCCAAAAATAACTGTAGAATGAGGACTATTAACTTTAAAAAGTGGAAAAAAATTCACTCTAATATAACCGAGAGAAATTTAAAAGACTCGCCCAAATTGATTACGACAAACACAGATGAGGAATATAGATGTATATCCATAAAAAACATTTTAACTTCTACAATAAATATTACAGCAACGTTAAAAAAGGGAAATATTTAATGATTGGGAAAAGTGATGTCAAGTAAATTACTCAACTCCTTACTCTATATGGATAGAAAAGGAAGAGTTAGCAAGTACCAAGCAAAATCATAAGTTTCACCTATTCATGCAATTGATTTGCCTATTCATGTAATTGCATGCTTGGCGAGAATGTTGTGGTATGAAGTACATTCAGTTTAAAATTAGGCTGCTAGAAACTGAACAGTAATATTTTAACATTAACAAAATATTTAACATGGATGAATTCCACCCAGTTATACTCAATTTTTAATAAATCTACAGGGTTTTCATTGTCAATAATATAATCATACCACATACAAATTCATACCAAACATTTGATAATTGTTTACAGAATATTAATGATTTTCAACATTTTATACAACTTGTGCAAAAGACTCATCTTAACATTTGAGACAAGGGCTTAAAACAGCAATCTGCTGCATTATCCACATTAAAGTATCTTAAATGGTATTGAATGCATAGTATTTTCTAGACTTGCATAAATGCAGTCCAGAATATTAGAATCTAGAATATGAATATGCCTAAATGAAAAAAAATTACCTATGCCACAAGAAGTTATAAAATATTGATTCTAAATTTCTAATTCATTAGCCAGTAATATATATAATATACAGAATAGAATTTTAACAGTATTTTATTTATAATTTGGTTTAAAATACAGTTATTTTTTAAAATTATATTCAAGTTATACAACAAATACATTTATTAACCAAAATGAATTGCATTTATTGTTTTTTTTTTTTTAATATACAAAGTCTGTCTTATAGTAATGGGATCGACTCAAAAAAGATATTTACAACTTGTGACATTATTTATCTCCTTCAATGAATTCCCCTCCCTCATTGACTCATTTTTATTTTTTATTGGCCAAAGGGTGCTGCTGTCCATTTTTTGATAACTGTTTAACAGCCATGACGTTTTCTTTTCAATAGTCACTAACAAGTCAAAATCGGTTCTTTTTAATACAGATTTTATTTTTGGAATAAGGAAAAAGTTGCAGGATACTAAATCAAAGGAATATGGTGGATTTTTAAAGTGTTGCAATTTATTTTTCCCCCCACTAAAAACTGCTTCAAGGAAAGCATTGTATACAAAAGAGTCATTTGTTATGACATAAGAACCCTAGGAGCCATTTTGGCACAAACTTTTTTTGGTGTCCAGTTACCATCGCAAAATCTTCCCCCTACCGATTGTTTTCGTTAGTAAATTCAGACATCATTTTGACATTCAGTTGACAGCCTGCTCTGGCATTCCCATCCCAAATTTTTATTGACAATTAAAATTTTAGTCATCCTGAATGTTGATTGTTTTCCCAATTCCTGACGACCTTAAATTTACCTTTCTTTCACACAAACACTTGAATACAGACATATAATCAACTTCCAAGCATCTATAAAAACTTTTGTTCAATTAAATTAATAAAATTAAACAAAATGTAATGTTAACTTATTATTTAACATTTGAATAAAAATTGAATTTTTTTTTTTTAATTTAAAACAAAATACTTTATGGTATATCATACTTATGGATTTTGATTCACAAGAATTATATGCAACATTAAAGTTCTTTATATTAATTTAAATGTGTGGGATAAAAAAGAGAGCAAATATATTTTGAATTAAAAAAAACAGCTTGAAAATTACTTTAAGAAACTGACCTCATCAAAAGACCATATTGAATCAATCCTGGGCTTGATTTTACCTTCTTGATAGAGATTCATTATTTTATCTAGAGTTGTTTTAAACATATTCGGATCAGTTTCAAATATATTGTTGATACTTAAGCCACATATTGCGTGATTATTTTGAACTATGTCTCTAATGCTTATGTTTTTAGTTTGCCACCAAACCTTCAAACTCTTAAGAATATTTACTTTCTCTCCATCGATCATGCTACTAATTCCTAAAATATAAGAAATATTGATCAGAATTATTTGTTATTATTACATATAAAATTATTTCAAACCTATATGCAATTTTATATAAACACAAATGTATAACATCTAAATTTATAAAACTCATAGAAATCCTTAATTCAAAGTTTTATTAAGTTTAATTTAAAAAAGTAAATGAATATTTATGTAATGAACTTAATTTTTTTTATATAAATGCCAACTTGCGTACCTATATGAATTAAGCGTCCCATGTGTTTTAAGCATTTTTGAGATCTTGTAAAATCATCACCCGAAAGACAGTCTAAAATTACATCAACACCTATAAACAAATAAGAAAAAGAATTATATAACAAGTTTTAATTGTATGTTATACAAGAGGATGTTAATAAAAATGATTACCATGAGGAGCAATTGTTAAAACTTCCTTGACAAAGTCACTATTATTATAATCAATAGCATGAGTTACCCCATTTTCCTTAATAATATCATGTTTGTTTAATGATGCTGTTCCAAATATTTTAACATTTTCCACACTTTTAGCAATTTGTGTTGCTGCCCAACCTACACCACCTATATAAAAATAATCATTTACTATAAAAATTTTACTATTCAATCTTTAATATAAACTAAATAATACATTCAATGTATACAGATCTAAAAGAAATTTTTTAATTGATTAAAAAAATTTCCAAAATTATTTATTGAAAAATTAAAATTGTAAACAAAAATGTTAAAATAACAAAGTTATGCACAACAAATATTTCTTAAGAAAATTATATATTTGCAAAATAATTAAAACAAAAATAAGTTTTATGCAATGTATACCAATACAACGTTTTTCGACCATTTAACACCACCAAGCCAGCATTGGCGAATCAAAAACATAGATTGTAGTTTTATAACACTTGATTGAATAAAATTCCATTTTTATTAGCCTGACATCTGTTACCATTTCTTTTTAAACAAAGTTGAAATGTATGATTGCAGAGTCATCTCCAAGAAACAAAGCAGGCACTAAATTTTCATTTAATTAATTCTAGTGTAGCTGAAAACTTGTAAATAGAAAATCTAAAAAATGAAAGATGACAACTTGATAGCTTAATGAAAGAGCAACTCAATTTTAAATCTGGGTAACAGAATGACATCAGAAGATAATTCAATCAGCTTTATTTTCATGCAAGGATCAAAACTGTACATGATTTTATATCTTTCAAAAAAGGAATCATTAATTCAGAAGCTACTTTTACATTGTTAAAATTAGATAATATTTATGAATGTTAATCATTAACTTTAATAACAGCTTATATTGAATGAAATCCGAATGGTTTATTGGCATTTTACAGAATTTTAAAAATTATACATAAAGGAAATATTAACTTATTACTAGTGATTATAATAAAATAAAGCATTAATTATCCCTTATCATAACTGATATTTTCTTTATGGTTTCTATTATGCATTCCAGAGTTTCAGGATATTTCTTTTTCCTAAATTTGAAGCACTAGTACTCAGCATAGTTTCGGGAACCATTGTCATTTTTTCCCCCTGAATATTGCCTTTATTAAAAAAAGATTTAAAGATTTTTTTTATGTTTACGAGCTTGATAAAAGAATTCTAGCATCACATCTTTAACCAGTAAACCCATGCAATATTATTCGTCATATACAGCACCAAGCCCCTAATCAACAGCTAGAATTCTCTAAAGCATGACTGATGGAAATCTACAGACCACTATAGTGACATACCTTTCATCCACTTATAAAAAAATGTACATCAATATATTTTTAATAAAGTATAATTAAAATGAATTCTTATTTTAAAATTTTTATATTCACTAAGAAAGACTTTTTTCTTTTCGACAGTGCTTTCATTTTTAGAATAATTGTAATATAAATTTAAAACACAAGAAAACGTAAAAAATATCATACCTGCAGCTGCTTGAATAAGAACATTCTGCCCTGGTCTTAAATTCCCAAAATCCATTAAAACCAAGTAGGCTGTTAAATAGTTGTTCACAATACCATTTGCTTCAGCAAAAGTCATATTTAAAGGTATTGGATAGCATTGAGACTTATGGATATGAACATATTCAGACCACATCCCATAAGTGAAATTCCAACATAACACTCTATCTCCTATCTATATAAATTAATAAAATTGTAAATAAATAACTTCTTTCCACTTAATATGATACAGTTATAAATTTTATACATAGAGTATTAAAAAAAAAAAAAAGAAATTAAAAAGTATATTTACTTGAAATCTACATTTTATCATTCATTCATTCATTAAAGGCTGAATTAAAAAGTTTCAAAATAAGTTTAAAGAATTAACTGTAGTAGTCAAAACTGAAAAACATTTAGTACAAATATAAAATTTAATAAAATTCATTTGATTAATGAATATTAGTTTCTTCTTCAGTATTTATCAACATGAAATTATTTATAGATTAATGGTTATAGATAGAATAAAATTGCAATTAAGATTCCATTACTAGATGAATATTTTTATTTAGAATTACAAATATAGTTTTATAAATAAATAGATGCAGAAGCATATACAAATCTATCAATTTATTATTGAACACACACATTTATTTCTAATATACACAATATTTATAAATTAATCTGTCAGCCCCTGCCCACTCATACACACACTTAATATAAAATGAGAAACAGTTTGTATATTTTTTTCAGTATTAATTCATCTCCCACCCACAGAAAGGGGGAAAAAAAGTTCAGTTAAAGTTTTAAAAGTTCCTTAGTTATAATACAAGATTTTTTTTTTTTTTTTCTGAAAAAAAAGAGTCTTGGAAGCAATTTACATATCAAAAATATAAATTTCAACCATTACCAACACATTAAAAAATGAATTGGGGATTTTAAAAATATCTAAAGTCAATTTTAAATAAAGAAAGAACCAAGATGCATATACGACTTATTAACCTCAGAAATATTGCAGCAGAATTTTTTTGGATGTGGGATCTACTAGTAGCACATTTAAAATTGCAAGTTACTTATAAGGGAAACATACTAGTTTATAAAATTCTAGGTAATATCAGAAAGTTTCATTATAACTACCAAATTTTTTTTTTATTTTTATTTTATTTTTTTTTTTTTATGATATCGAATGCAAAAAAAACTATAATATGAATCTATAGATAAAGTCTCATTTTTAAATAATCCAGAAAAAAAAAAAAAAAATTCTTTAATTAGTAAGAAATGAAATAGTATCAATTCAGAAAAAAAAAAAAAAATCTAATACCATAAAACTTACTGAAAAATTAATGTTTATTATTAATTTCTATCCAAGTTACATTTATTAATAATAAATAATGCATTCTCTTCATGCTCTTTAATTATAAGATTTTTTTTTTTTTTTGTAGTAACTAGAAGATATTCATAAAACAAAAAAAAAAAAAAATTCTTCCCTCATGTTAAAAGTATCGAGCCTCCTTTTATAACAAAAGGAACTTTAAAGCATTGCCTTAAAATCCACCTGCTCTGAATCATTAAAATATTTCTAAATTATTGTACCAATACTTTTCACCTACAAAAAATTAAAATTATGACAAATTATTAAGTTTATAGATACATATAGCATTATTTATAAATAAAACAAGGAAGCAAACAAAAACAGCAAGCAATGGCAAATATGAAATATGAACTAATCAAATCTAAATTTCTTACTTTAAATTCGGTAACATTAGGCCCTATTTCTGACACAATGCCAGAGGCTTCCGTTCCTAGTACAAATGGAGGTTTTATGCCTTTGTATGTATAGATTCCTTGTCTCACGTATAAATCAGAGAAGTTCATTCCACATGCTTTTATGTCAATAATAATGTGATCTTTTTCTGCACATAATTTAGGAATATTTTGTATTTTGAGCTTGTCATATCCACCAAACGCAGTTAATATTATAGCACGACCAGTTTCTTTTTCAGAATCTATTGGTAAAACATCACAACAAATAATTAATTATATATTACAATAAATAAATGTAAACATATTAATATATTATATACCATTCGTATATAAATATAAGCCATAATAATTTATTAAAAAACAAAAACAATAGTATTAACATTTACCTGCCATTTTATAAATTTATTCTGATAAAAACAGAGTTACTATTTTCTAACAAACCCAGTTGCTTGATTTTCCAGACTAAGATAAACAAGTGTATTCCGTCTGCTATAGTTTCGTATTTAAATCCTGTCTGAGAATGCCGGCAGGCAAATTCCAGTTTCATTGGATCACATGGTTGTGTTGTTATTTTTTCTACGGCGTTAAAAAAAAAAAATTGTATCGATAATTGAAAAGTAAATTTTTATATAATAAAAATTATAAAAAACTGAAAAAAAATGTTATATATTTTCATAACTTCTTTTTTATATGCCTATCAAATAAAAATACATTGATATGGGAAACAAACTGTCAAATTTATTGTATTACTATAAAAAAATTTAATCGTCTTAATTTAATGGCAAAAACTTCACATATCAGAAAAATAAATATAGTAACTTTTAAATTTATTTAACTACTGTTTTTTTCTGCTGTTGCATGTAAGAATGGATGTTCAACATTTGAATTTATCTCCAATTTACGTTATCAAGAAAATAGAAAGGTATATCGAAATACTGCGAAGTACTCTACTAAGTTGAATAAAGATATAAAGGGTCATTTGCATTTGTGTAAATTATTCAACAAATTTTTGGAATGCTAAGGCTTGATAATAACAAAAAAAAAAAAAAAAAAAAAAAAAAGAGGAAAGAAAATGAAGTGAAATAATTTCAAAGTATTTTAAAATTCGACTTCTTGTTTTTAAGGTATAAACTTTATTTCATAATTTTACATTTTTAAAAAATAAATTGCCTCTGATGAATAACTGTAATTATAAGCACAATAATTTAAACTGTTGTAATTCGGGAAAAGAAATTCTATCACTGTGCGTCGAAATTTAAATTTTGCTCTTATATAGTGGCTCCCGAGAATTCGTACACCTACGAATTTCAATAAAATACTCGTTTATCCATTAATATTTCAAAATGAGAATTTTTACAAATATTTTTTTCTTAATAAAACCACATTGAAATTTTTAGAAACGTATTAACTATTTCTCTTTAGAAACTCAAAAGTTACCTCACAAAAGTCTTCTAATACATGGAAAAACTCTCCGCACACTAGTAAATATAGTAGCATTTCAGTCAATTAGTACTTTGTAAGATATTCTGCAGTATCAACAAATTTTAAATGTCTGGCTTTTGAGTTTGTTTTTAATTTTTGCATTAGTGTCCTTCCATCATTAATATATTTAATTTGGTTTTCATACTCTGACCTATAGCTCCCTCTAAATGTGTTCTAATGAATTTAAATTCAACAATTATGATGCTATATTCAGAACTTGTGGACAGTCCTAGACATTATAGTTGAATGTTGACAGCAGTTTGCTTAGGATCATCATCTTCATATGTATTTCCAATACCTAAATTTTGAGCTGATAATTATAAATTGTTTTTTAAATGTGTAAATAAAAGGCATGATTCATTATGCATTATTATTATTCCACCAATATATATCAAATTGCTTAGCTCTGATGCTGATAGGCACCCCTTCACACAAAAAATCCACTGCCATACTTTACTATTCTCAGTAAGTTCTTTTGATTAAGTTTCTCTTTTATTCTTCCCCATAAAATTATATGTCCATTGAAACCAAAAATATTAAAATTCACCTTCATCTGCAAATAAGACATTCCAATGTGTTTAAATCTAAGATATTTCAAAGTTTAACACTGATTTCCCTAAGGAAAGCTTAAGATTTCTATTTTTCACTCTTACAAAAAAAAAAAATTGTAAACCAGAAAGCATCCATGTAATCCTGTTGTTCTGAACACTCGTTGAACAATTTTGCAAGAAATTGAATGGGGAAAAATATGCAAATTAAGAAGTACTAGAGGGCCAATATTAAAATTCATGAATTAGAACATAAATGTTGAATTCTTAATTGTAATATTTTGTCCATGTTTAAGGCTGTAATTTTTACTGTATTAAAATTCTTTTCTTTCATTTTATTTTAAATCTTCATTAGTTCTTTTTTAGCTATTACATCTTAAAATGATATAACAACTGTTAGCACATTTAGGTTCTGCTTTGTAATCAGCTCTTTTACTATAAGTTTTTTTGTGTATACATATGCATATCATGCCTTATGGCATCTATATAGACATTTCACAAATGTTAGCCATATCTATGATCACCCATGTCTCTTTAGTTTAATCCAACTTTTTGATTTGTATAGTAAAAACAGTTTTTTAATGTTATATAGTTTTTGTTATTTACAAGTTTATAAACTAAACCTTTTCAAAATGCATTTATTTTTTTTATTTGTTTTAGATTGGAAAATGACTAGATCGAATGCTATTAAGCTGTATAGAGATTTGTTTAAATATTCCAAAACATTGAAATACACAGATAAAAATTATTTTCTATGTGAAGTTAAAAAGCAATTCAATAAAAATAAGAGCTTGACAAATTCAGAAGAAATTAATTATCAGTTCAAGGTATGTTTTAGTTTCATCGTTATTATATGCTTTATTCATATTTTAAATAGTAGAATTTGGATTTTAATACTTAAAAATTAACTAAGTAATGATTTCCTGTCTGTAACCCACAGGCAAAATTTTTGGCTAGATAAAATAAATTTGGTTTAATACGCAGGTCATTCATGGCTGTTTTATAATATGTCTGTCAAGTTTCTGCAGTCATGGCTTAAAATTAAAAGGCTTTTTTAGATTTAAGAAGTTTGATGCCACAATTATATTAAAAAAATTAAAGTAATGGATAAATGAAGAAGATATGCTTTATAAAACTATGATAAAAACAAAAGACTTTTTTGGGGGGGTATTTAAAGTCTTTTTCAGTCGAGAGATTAAGTTCTTGATTAGTATTACAGTTAATTGTTAATTTGACTTTCTGTAAAAGTATTTTTAATTTCTATAACTGTATGCTAGTACCTTTTCTTCCACTTCCATCCTTTTTCCTACACACTAATGTAGAATAATTTTTTGTATAATTATGACTCTCGTCTATTGTTCACACAAGTGGGGTTTTTTTTTTTTGTGTGTGTGTTAAAATTTTTTTTTTTTTAACAAGATTTTGTCAGTATCTTTTGGCAAAGTATTTTTAGGTGATGGTTTTATATAATTCATTTTTATGAAACTTCTGGGGGAAAATGTTGTTTGTAATTGTAGACATTGGCCTATAATCCTTTTTTTCTCAACACCTTACCCTCATGCTAGCCACCCTACCAGTCAGAAATATTGAATATTGGTGGGCCTTATGTAGACCATGAACAGCCAATCGTCAGTGATGGAGAGGATAGCTCCATCTGAGAGGATTTTTAGAGATTATTACCTCACATTTGCATGTCTTATGGGAGAAAACCTGGAAAATTCTCATCAGGCTACCTTAATTATTGATTTAAGCGTTTTACACAAATTGTCATGATCACCACCAAGTCTACTCGTTCTACAACAATACTGCCAGCGGATCGAATCTCGGCTCTCCTATATTCTAGCTGCTTATATGTTGCCCCAAGTTGCGCTGGTCTGTAATATTAAATAGACCTCTATAAACTGAAATATTTTAATATGTAATCCACAAAGTATAGAAAGGAAATTATGGTATTTTTAAATCAAAAAGCATGCTTAATTTTTAATTAGAGAATTTATAGAGATGGTATATTTTCATATACATATTATGCCAAATAGAGCTCTATCAGTAGACTTTGATGTATGCCTATGAAACTAATCATGTATAAGCAAAACAAGAAACAAACTTAAATAAAATTGTGAGCTATTTTATTTTCTTTCGATTGAAAAAATACAATAGCCTCTCATTTTATTATACATTTCAAGGAACAAGAAAAATTATACTGTAACTAGCAACTCTATATATGTATGAATTTTAGCAATGGTATTTAAAATTATAAAATGAGGTTTGAAAATAAAATATCTAGTTTCTTCTTTATAATTATTTAGGTGTTTAAAATATTCAGGAAATGGGAGGGAGGTGAGGCAAATACTATAAGGATTTTTCAGCAAATTATATCAAACCTCTTTTCTATTACATGCTACAAAAGTGACATCTTATTGGTAGAATTACTTTTATCTGCTGTCCATAGATTTCTTTTTATGTTAATATTAAAAATAAAAACATACAAAAAAATGTGATTTTAAGCATGTATTGTGTAACAAAGGATTTCTGTAGTATAAATTAGCATATAAAACTCAACTAAATAATAAATATTTTCTACAATCTGGAGAACAATTTAGTTGATTATTTTAAAATCTAATAAAAATTTGATTGGTTTGGGATTATTCATAAAAAAATATAAACAAAATTTTAACTGTTATTAGACTGATAAAAAAAAAATCTACTAAAATAGTGACATCTATAAATTTTACTTTCAATTGAAAAAATTATTTATTTATATTTTTAATCTTAAGCACTGTCATAAATAAATAATATATATATAAGTTGTTTTTTCCCCCTTCTGTACAAATTATTACTTTATTGAGGTAATACATAAAATTCAAAATTATTAATTTCATTTATGATTTATTTTTGTGTTTGTTTGCTTTTTATTTGCTTATTTAGTAATTTGCCTTTCTTTCCAGAGAGGAGAAAACTTTTTAAAAAACAAAAGGCTTCTTTGAAAATTTAAGAAAAATTATGTCATTATTACGATACTGTTACACTATAAAAAAACAGCCCATTGTAACATTTCTTAGTTTTTACAAACAGAAGAGTACCATAGATTATTCAATATTTCCAAAATTAGATGAAAAAGATGTTGAAGAACAATTCATACAAGGACATGGGCCTGGTGGTTCTAATGTTAATAAATCTACAAATTGTGTTTTGTTAAAGCACAAACCTACAGGTATGTAAATAATAAATATAATTACATTTGAATGTTGTCTATTTATTGTAATGAACTTATATATTTTACAGGGCACAGGTATTTTCACTAGTATAATGATTTTCTGAAAAAATAATGCACCTCTATATAAAACATTTGAACCAGAACAAAAATATTTATTATTTTGAAAGTATAACTGTTATGTATGAGAATGCACAGAAAAAAAAAATCACAAAAATTTAAAAGTCAGAAAATTTGAGCAGGTTTAATTGTTGTAGTGTAATTTGTTGCAACACAATAAATTCTTTTGTTTTAGTTCCAGCTATAACATGCTAATGAGATACCATAATTTCTTGTCTCCAACCCATTCGTGTATTTAAAAAATATATAAATATATATCTTTTATAATTTTTTTTTTTGCCAATGGCCGTACCATGCTTAATATACCGGTTCTCGTTAGATCACCGAAGTCAAGCATCATTGGGCACGGTCAGTACTTGGGTGGGTGACCACCTGGGAAAACCCGTGCCGTTGGCAAATTTGGGACCTGAATGGCCGAGTGTCTAGCGCTCGGTGCCACAGGTTTCGGGTTCGAATCCCAGCGGTGCCATGGATGTTTGTAGTGATTCGGAATCCACTTTAAGCCGTAGGTCCGGTCTCCTATGACTGTAAGAGCGTCACGGAGCAAAAGTCAGGCTTCTACCTACGGGTGCTCCATCACAACAGAAGCTGCTTCCTTCCCCTTCAATCATGAGTACGTACGGGCTCGTGGGCTTGGCCAGCCAAGTGGGATAAGAAACAACAACAAACATAAATTTTTTGCTGAATATTATAAGCAATGTGGGGATGTTTGGTTTTTTAAAAGTGTTTTTCTTAAAGTACCATCTAAAAATATTTTTTGAAATAGAAGAAGACTGTAAATTCCAGTGCAAGAAAAATACAATACAATCTTTTTAAAATGAATTTGTACTTATGAAAGCTGCATGTAATAAAAGGTAGCTTTACTTTTATTGAAAAAAAAAACAAGATTGGAGGCATCTTGGGGAAAAAAGACTCAGAAACAAAATAGATTTAAGAAAGCCAAATTGTATGCAAGATTAAGATTTCCATCTCTTTTATAAATATAAACACTGTAAAGATATGTTTTTTTTTTCTTTTTATTGTGATTCATTCATACATATATATATTATTTATATATGTGTAATAAAAATTTTTTTGCTTTTATTTTCTAATCTTAGTTATTGTAATAATCTCTATTATTCTTGAGTTCTACATCTTCTCATAACAACCATTGTGCCTTTCTATAAGTAATTGCTTCCTTAACATTTCTGTTTATAAACTCTTTATATTTCTCAAATTGTATAAAATACTAACCATAACATTTATCATTTGTTTTTGTTTTTTTATTATTATTTCATTCACTGTTGCTTCCAGTCACCTCATCCTTCAGATGTACTGCCTTTCTCTCTCCTGCCTTCATCCATAACTGGGCCAAATTCTTTAAGTCTCCATGTTGATAAAATGAAGTAAAAAAAGACTCATGATTTTTATGTTCAAAATCCATTTTTCTTTCGATTTCAATTTGAAGCAGTTCCAGGTTTAGTTTCTGTGTATCATCTCACCAATCTCCACCAATTTTATTGTTCAATATGTTAATCTTTCATATTTTTGGCCCCCCCAAAAAAAATATCTTGGTTCAAAAATGTTATGTTAGTTTAATAACTTAACCACAATTTTTTAAAAAAACAACTTCAATAATTCGAGAATTTCAAATAAGATTGAAACAGCTTCTAATCCACAATGCTTTCTATTAAATTGTTCCTTCTATATTACCTTTTAAGTGCCAACTATCCTAGCTCATACCTCTTTTATTGTAATTTTTTGAAATTGTCTACTACTTTTTATCATGATTAATGAATTACCAGAAAAAAAATCCTTTCAAAGAACACTTCACAGATTTTATTCCAATGATTTTTTATTTTTCAAAGCAATATTATTGCTTCATTAAATTTTGCTTTGAAATACCATCTGTTTTTAGGGGAAGAGGACATTTTAAAGTGACTTTTTTAGGCATTTTAACTGCTACTTTTAAAAGATAAGAAAAGACTGTAGACTATAAGTAGCAGCACATAATCTGCAATTAGCTCTTATTGGCCTTGGCGTTTCTGATATTTGATTATTGAATTTGTTAGTAAGTATTCAGTATGACAATAATATGGCACAACCGTATTTTTACAAAAAGAATCGAGAGCTGCCATGTGTTCTATTTAATGTATGGTTATTATTTTATTTATTAAATTCCTTACTTTGTTGTCATTTTATTAAAAGTAGATATCATAAAATTAAAAGTGAATTGTCGAAAGTTATGCATACTAATGTGTCCAAAAAGTAAGACCAGGTTTGAATTTAAATTTCCCGGGCATATGGTATTTCAAAATTTTTTTTTTTTTTTTTTTTTCCCCTAGGTTGTTGGCACTGTCCTTCACATCTGTGTGAAATTTTACATCAAAATATTCATTAGTGTTTGATTTATGCTTGGTTTTGTGAGATGCTAAAACTGATTCCAGCGATTGTTGAAATGTCTGAATTAATTGAGCAAGAAGTTGCGTTAAATTTTGTTTGCAGAAACGTATAGAATCCTGCAGGAGGCATTCGGTGAGCATTCCTATATCGGAAAGAAATGTTTTGAATTGGTAAAAACAGTTCAAAGAAAGCAGAGAACGCATTGAAGACGAAGAGCCCTCTGGTCGGCCACAAAACTTCAACCGACGAAGCTCACGTACAAAAAATTAAAGATTTGGTGCTTGAAAACCATCGATTTACAATTAGAAACCTTGCTGATGATGTTGGAATTTCAAAAGGATCGGTCAATTCCATTTTGGGCCTCAAACGCGTCAAATCTCGATTGGCACCGAAAACACTGAACGCGCCAGCTCACACTGCATTGATTCTTCGTGACCTTTTCGCCAAAAATGAAACCCATATCATTCCACAACCACCGTATTCACCTGATTTAGCATCGTGCTACTTCTGGCTATTCCCTAAACTCAAAAGATCACTCCGGGGACACCGTTTTGAGTCGATTGAAGAGACATTTCAAAAAACGCTGGAATCAGTTTTAGCATCTCACAAAACCAAGCGTAACTCAAGCACTGATGAATGTTTTGACGTAAATTTCACACAGATTTCAAGGACATTACCAACAACCTAAAAAAGAAAAAAAAAATTGAAAACTGGTCTTACTTTTTGGACACAGTAGTGTGTTTGAAAACTAGCTTTGTAAAGTGATAAGAAAATTTAAAAAATTTTTAAAGGAATTGTTGTGAAGTGCCATGAATCAAGACTTCTGCAAGAAAATCAAAAAATTGCAAGAGAAAGATTACTGAATAAGCTGGATGAGCACTATAACAATGATATGAGTGTGGCTGCTCAAAAGAGAAGAATAGAAAAGGCAAAACAAATCTCTCGGCAATTAAAGAGTCAAAAAGTAAGATTACTGAAAAAGAACTTTCTTGAAAGTAACTCTAAAAATAAATCTTGATGTATTTTTATTTATTTTTGTACCTTTTGAATTATGTTTAAAAGTTTGTAATTGTTTACTATTTAAATTTTTAAATAAAAATCATACTGAATGTTTATCAATTTGAATTCTATTAAAAATGTATATTCATTCTGTAAAGCAATAGTTTCCTTACCTATTTTACTTATTGCCACCTTTTCAGAAAAAATTACTATCACCAACCTAGAAATCACTCAACGAACATACAGATACACTATTAAAAATAAAATAGAAATATGACACCAGGAAGAAAGGCAGTAACAGTTAGTTGAGAAGAGAATTGCAATCAGTGCATAAATTTGTTGTGTTTATTAATAAGATTAATTGTGATTGGCACTGAAGTCAGTATTTCATAATTTATTTAATGAATGAATTGTTGAAGGCTTTAAATTAATGCAAGTTTGCAAATTAAGTTATACTCTGGCATCATCATTCTTAAATAGCAACTATTTATGGTATCAAATTCTCAACAAGTCATTACGTACGCGTTTTTGCTGATGTAAGCCATACTCTTGACAATGCACGACAAGTTCGTCTACCAATAATAGCTTGTTTCGGTCTATTGGTGATTATAATGTGATCATTGATCGATTATAAATATTTTGTGTGTTTACCTGGAAAATATTACATACCGGGTGTAATATGTAGGAATAATTTTTCCAAATTCTCTTTCTACTTCCGCTTTCTTCTTTTTATAAAATGCACCTAAGACTGATATCACCTTTGAATATTGCCTAAAGGGTGTATTGCCCACTTTGGAAACTATTGTTGCAAGATATTATGTGATTTGATATAAAATACACTCAAGAGCCAAAACATTATGACCACCTGTCAATAACGAGTTGGCCCACCTTTCGCGCGCAACACAGCTTCAACCCGCCTTGGCATGGATTAATACCAGTTAAATACCACTTCCACCTGATCACGTGCCAGGCGAGTTCATTGCAAAATATAGGGGTGGTCATAATGTTTTGGCTCTTGAGTGTATATCAAATTTTCAATACACATTTAATGGTAAAAGAAAATAAATTTAACTCACAAAAATTGAAATGTATTTTTCAATTTGAATTCTTCATTATTTATAACGATTGAAATTTGAGGTTTGAAATACAACATTTTGGATATTTTAAGCTGTTAAAATGAAATTTATCTATTCAATTTAAGATTTTTTTATTATTTTATTTAAAGATGTGAAAAAAGTTAATATTTGTTGATACATAAATTAATAATTTAAAAATATATTATTGAAGGAGTGCTGACTTTTTTATATGAACACTTCTATAAAAATCAATCTTACAATCTCTAAATTTTGTTAGCATCAAATAATAAATGGAATTCAGTTGTATCTAATGATACTTGATGTAGAATTTTAAGAAGGCATAATCAAGAGAAGCTATGTACAAGGCATTATTCGTGTAAGTATAAATATGTCAAAATGAATTTAAACTGATTCTTCAGATATGGTATTGGCACAAGTTGTGACTTTAATTTAGATATTTAATTATAATAACACAACACTTAAAGTATAACAAATTTTTACAGGCTAATTTAATTTGTTACGTAGTCGGAGAGATATGCTTGCTGTTGGCACATTTTTTCTGAGCGTCGTCGTTCGGGAAAGGGAAAGCTTGGAGAGTCGACTTCGGAAGCTGAGTTCCTAAAGGCTCGTTCCCACCGAGGCGTGAGGCGCTTAAGTGTGAAGCGTTGAATAATCACTAGCCTCACCACTTTCACCTGAAACCGGTTTGAAATCCACCGCTTCGAGTTGACCAACTTTCAACTCGAAGCGGAACTTCACTAGGCGTAATGCTATTTCTGAAGTTTTGCTGTGAAGGGGTCGAAAAAATTTCTTGCCTGCCGCGTGAATCTTCAACGCTTTGTGGGATCAAGCCTTAAAACCCGGCCACAAGAGAACGATTGAGTCAGATTCGCTAACCAATTATAAACCGGTTTTTATAACCCTCCGTCGTATCTCTACCCTGCTTTGTCTATAGTCTGTTTCTTCCGCGCATCTAAGGGATTCTCGTTAACCCTATTTATAACCAGCTGTCACTCACACCCAGAAATAAAGTTTCTCGTGATCAAATGGAGACCCTCGGGGTTGACTCGACTGTACTCTCATTTGGACGCTACTTTACATGGACGTAATCCGGATTTGTTTCCAGGACTTAAGATTCATATTTTGTGGCCCGAACATAATTCATAAAGACGGATCCCGGTTTGGTCAGCCATGTTGGTAGGGAAAGTCCATTGAAGGTCTCCTCTGATGTGTGAACATCTTTTCGTGATGGTTGGCATTTGTTGCTAAGTGTAGCAGAGGACGTATGGAATGCTGAGTGATTTGTAACACGTATTCCGACTGATTTATTTCCTTCCTTTTCGATTTCAATGCTAGCTCTATCGTCTTCCATATAATTCTATTGTACCTTTCAACCTGGTCGTTCCTTGAGGTTTGTAAGGTGTTGTACGACTAGTTGCTAATCCTAGAGAGCTTAGATATGATTATAGCTCATGGGTCATAAAAGAGGCTCCTTTATTTGAGTGATGTATGCAGCATTCCAAAAAGTGAAAATATGCTTTGAAGAAAAATCACAATAATAGTTGAGGATATATTGCGGGAAGGGAAGACAAAAGGAAATCTGTCGTCATTAATCAACTATAATTGGAAGGTAGCGATAACCGGAGTTTGTTAGTATTGGATGTTTAAAATTCAAGTTCAGCCTTTCAAAATGTTTCTTGTTGAATATATTGATTTTCTCTTGATTTTGCATTTCTAAACTTCTACGAAATGCAAAATCAAGAGAACCACTTAACTAGGATTTATTCAACAAGAAATTCAGGTAAGTATAAATATAATATAATAATGAATTTAGAGTGTTTCTACACATATGAAACTAAAATGGTGTTGCCACAAGTTGTGACTGTTATTTAGATATTTAATTCTAGTAACACAATAATTAAAATGCATGAGAATACGACATTTATTACTAGAGTTTGATCGCAGGGGAGATGGAAAGTGGTTATTAATTTTAAAGAGTATTTGAATCAGCCGACTCATGTTGCTGGGAAAGGCGTGATTCAATGAGAATATGGAATTCATGCGAATTTTTTTTCTCGTTTAATTCATAATGAAATAGCGGTATGTTGCAGAGTGTGTGAGGCAATGTTTTAAAACACAGAACTTAACCAATTTTTAAGATATATTAAAAGTTAAAACAGATTAACAAGAGATTTTATATTGACCCCAAAAATGTATATCAAGTGTGTAAACAAAACCAATTCATTTTGGTTTATGTCTATACGATCACTGCATTATTATATATCCAGAGTTCCTTGGAGCGTAATTATTTCATAATTAAAAAAAAAAACAAGGATCCAAGGATCATGTTAAAGTTTTCTACATTATTGTCATTAATATTTACCCAAATTTCAAACCTTAAGTTAAAGGAACATTATAATAAATGTCATTTCGAATACTTTATCAACAAAAGTTCAGAATTGTAATTGAGAAGAATAGCAATCGACCTTATAATCCAAAGGATGGAATTAGAAAGATTAAAAAGAGTTGAGATAGGCGTGCACAGACCTAGCCCGCCAAGTCATATGTCCATTATACTTAAAAAATATAATTAGTGGTGGTGGTTTTTTTTTTTTTTTTTTTTTTTTTTTTAGATTAAAATAAGAAACATGACCCAATTTTAATTTAATAAAAAGGAAAACATTTAAATATTAAAAAAATATATTTTATTCCTTGTTTTCTACAAGATCAGTTAAATTGTCACAGACCTAATAACCTGGATATGTCGATGTAATTTTATTTTCTTCGCTGTTTATCGGCAAAAACATTGTTCCTTTCAAAAACAGTTTTCAATACAGTAGATGGTAGATGTAATTATGGTAAATAATATAGTAAAATGTACAAAACTGTTTAGATTAACACACATTTGTGATCAAGCATTTTTAGGCAAGAGTTAAAAAAAAAACATTTAACCGATTACTTTTGCGTTTGGTTCGAAAGAATAGAGTCAAATATTAAAGAACTTAATAAAATGATGTACTATCGTTGATGAAATTATTTGCCTTTTTTAATTATATTATATTCTTCGCATCCCCTGCGTCAAGTTTCTGGAATTTTTACAATAATCTGGAAAATTCTTCAAAAGTGGTTTTCTGTAAAAATTGTCTTCTAATTAATGCTGTATTTTTAAAACTTGCGGCAGTTATTATCTAGATAAAATGTTTTATTGATAAATTTCGCACTGTTAAAAGAAGCAAATGAATAGCTGCAGTTATGATTCTGTGAACTACAGATTACCATGCTGAATATACCGGTTCTCGTTAGATCACCGAAGTTAAGCATCATTGGGCGCGGTCAGTACTTGGGTGGGTGACCACCTGGGAACACTGCGTGCCGTTGGCAAATTTGGGACCTGAATGGCCGAGTGTCTAGAGCTCTGGCCCTCGGTGCCACAGGTTTCGGGTCCGAATCCCGGCGGGGCCATGGATGTTTGTAGTGGTTCGAAATCCACTTTAAGCCGTAGGTCCCGGTCTTCTATGACTGTAAGAGCGTCACGGAGCAAAAGTCAGGCTTCTACCTACGGGTGCTCCATCACAACAGAAGCTGCTTTCCTTCCCCTTCAATCATGAGTCCATGTGGGCTTGGCCAGCCAAGTGGGATAAGAAACAACAACACAGATTAAAAACTTGAAAGTAAGAATTAAAGATGAGCAACAAATCCACACTCAGAGAAGTTTAAGGCAATTTGAAAAATGGGTGTGAAAAGAAAAAATATAAGTTATCTTTGTCATTTAAAAACTGGCAATATAGAATCAGAGATACCAACTTCTATGCATTGTCCGTAATTTCTACGTAAAATAACAAAAAGTTTAGGTTATCTACTAAATACAAATTTAAAACCCGTTTTTTTTTTTATTAACTTCCCAACTTTACGCATTTAAAAAAACCTCTGTCAATTTCGAAAAAAAAAGTGCTAGTTATCACAGTACAAACATCTTATGCATTTTTTAATAGCTAATATTCAATGATGTTTACAAATAAATGTAGCGGTGCTATTACATTTTCCTTTGTTATCAAAAAGAATTGTCAGTCTGTAATATCTTTACTTAAAGGAGAATAGAGTTCATTGAAAAAAATGTTGTTATGCTGAAAATTATCTTTAAATACTACTGAAAAATTTCATTTAAGGTTGACTTCCCTGTAAAATTATACATTTTTAAACTCGATATAATTTTTTAATGACCGATTTCGTATAATTTAATATATTCTTGTAATGAATCCCGTGTTATCTGATAATTTGTTAGAAAGTTTAAAGAAGAAATATGGAAAATTATCTGGAAACGACTGAAAACTTATTTGAAGTTGGCATCTCTATAGAATAAGACATAATTTTCGACATAAAAAGACATAATTTTCGAGAGACCTAGTCTTAAAATATAATGTATTCTTGTAAATATTCTCGGTTGGCTCCTTGAAAAGTAAAAGTTTTCTTTACGGAAAATTATCTTACGATACTACTGAAAACCCTTGCTTCAGATTGCTATAGCTGTAGAATTAAACGTTTTTGAAAGACTGATTCCTTAAAATCTAAATATATTCTTATAATGCAGCATTTTCGAATAGCTCGCAGCTTAATAACTAGTACAGCAAGCTACTGACTGGTACGATGTCCATTGATAAACATTATTCATTGGTGGATATTGTCTACTGTTCACAACTGCCTAGATCGAGGCTGGTTCCAAATTGTTCATTGGTAAAAATGACGCGTAACACTCGTTTCATTTGGAATTCATTCATAACAAGTATACGTTCTGTAACTGTATTTGCATTTGAAAATTGCTAACGATCAGGTTATATATAATTTTGTAACTATTTCGGAAATGTTGAATAACAAATTTTGTTATTTAAGTGTTCATTTCCATTGTTAAGTGTTCATTTTTATATTGATAAGGGGCTGAATACTTTAGTCTAATCCCGAAATTACTTCAAAAATTCCAAAGCATAATAGATATTCTCCGTTGTAACCAGCTTCAGTGAATGTTTCAATGCATAAAGTTTACGAAAAACTCTAGAATGTTCTTTAGTTTGAGCTTGTTCTTGTAAACGTGAGTCATGGACATGGAATTCCACTAGAAAAAAAATTATGTAGCAGTAAATATTTAAAATTCTGAAGCCCTAATTGAAAAATTGTACATGTTTCTTTGGAAATCTTAAAAATTAGGAAGTGTTAAATAACAAATTGTTTTGTTATTTAAATGTTAATTCTTCTTATAAGGGCCAGAAAACTTTCATTCAATTATTCCAATTAATAGCAGATAAAAAAAGAAGAAAATAAAAGTGAATAATAAAAAAATAATTAAAGAGAATAAGTGAAGATTGCAAAATTAAGGAGCATCGTAAATAGATGTAACAAAAAATATTAGTACTACTGTGTCCAAAAAGTCAAACTAATTTTCAATTTAAAATTCCCGGGGCATATGGAATTTCAATTTTTTATTTATTTATTTATTTTATTTTATTTTTTGTTGTTGCTGGTACTATTCTTGACATCTGTGTGAAATTTGACGCTCAAAATATTCATTACTGTTTATGTTACGCTTGGCTTTGCGAGACATTAAAACTGATTCCGGCGATTTTTGAAATGTCTGAATTAATTGAGCAAAGAACTTGCATTCAATTTTGTTTGCGGAAACGTATAGAATGTTGCAAAAGGTATTCGGTGAGCATTTCTGTATCGGAAAGAATGTTTAAAAGTGGTATAAACAGTTAAAAGAAGGGAGAGAACGCTTTTAAGACGAAGAGCCCTCTGGTCGACCATCAACCTCAACCGACGAAGCTCACGTCCAAGAAATAAAAGATTTTGTGCTTGCAAACCGTCGATTTACAATTAGAGACATTGCTGATGGTGTTGGAATTTCAAAAGGATCGGCGAATTCCATTTTAGGTCTCAAACACGTCAAATCTCGATTGGACCGAAAACACTGAATGCGCCAGCTCACACTGCATTGATTCTTCGTGACTTTTTCGCCAAAAATGAAACCCATATTTTTCCACACCCACCGTAATCACACCGTGTGGCTTCTGGCTATTCCCTAAACTCAAAAGACCACTCCGGGGACACCGTTTTGAGTCGATTGAAGAGATTCAACGTTAACCGCCGCGCTTTGAAGATCATCTTTGCTGATAACTTTTTAGCATGAATTGAGGATTGGAAAAAATTTTATCATAAGTGCATTGTGACCGGATGAGATTACTTTGAAGGCGATGAAATAAATTTGGAAGAATAAATATGCCTCGCTAGTCAGACTACCTATTGAAAGTTTTCTGGGAATTCTCCTATGCGATAAATAAAGAGTTTTTGAAAAAAAAAAAATTGTTCTTACTTTTTGGGCACAGTAGGGCATAATAAAAATAAAAATTTGGCCTTTATATATTAACAGATTTATTTGCCCGACTTGTGGCTCAGAGGAAACATACGCCGCTGGTGAGCATTAGGGCTGAGGTTCAATCCGCTGACGGCTTTGTTGTAGATGCTTTTTCAAAAAAATGAGACTCGATATCTTTTGTGATGTTCACCATCTTGTCTCTTTAGTCAGACTGCCTACAGGGAGTTTTCTGGGCATTCTCCAATGCGATACATAAATGATGGGTAGTTCCACCTAAAACTTATTCCGGATGGCAACGCCCTCCAACTTCAGCAACAAAGTTTTCTACTTACCTATGCTCCACCACAACAAAAGCTGTCCCTTTCCCTCCATTCATGAATAGATTACTTATGGTAAGTCCATTCTTCACTTCAAGACACTGAGGATTATACACACACACATCGATTTATTTTTGTGCATTGTAAATTTAGATTAATTGTTTTTTTATGAACCATTGATTAGCACGATATGGGCGATGTTTATGGGCCTTTATGTTTTAGTAGGCTATCAAAAGAAACCAACTAATCTATTTAATAACCAATTGCAGTAATTAGGTGTTTCAACAAATCTTTTGGAATTAATTTCTTAATGTACCATGTTTTGAATGAATTTCTTTCAAGGAAAGGCCTCCTTCCTCCCAGTTTCTAAGTGTTTGCAAGTTTTAGACAGGATGAGATAAAGCGAACGAATGTATGTGGTATTTTTGTTATATATAATAAATATTATTTTTAAGGTATTGGATGTCAATGTTATTTTCATGTTACTTATTTTCATATAAATGCACCCAAATAAAATGGATAGATTTCTCAAAAAGAAGTGCCATATTGCATTCTAGAAATGAAAATTCCTTAAAAAGTTTAATGGTTCAAATCGCTTCTTATTAAGTCTCAGAACTAATAGCAGAAAATTCGAAAGCCATACTTTAGGTGAGTCACTTATTTAGCTTGCAGTTAAATGTAAGTAAGGAAGCAAAATCTCAGCCTATTCACAAATATAAGGAAACTTATTTAAGCTTTACTTTCCCTTGGACTGGAAGTGAAAATCCTCCTTTGTCGCTATGATTAGTATATGTATGTTTAAATGGCAAATGAATCATTACTACCTACCAAATTGCGTGAACATTTCAAAACTATATACACTGAAGTGACAAAAGTCATGGGATAGCAATATGCAAATTTTCAGATGGCAGTAGCATCGCGTAGAACAGGTATAAACGCGCAGTGCTTTCGCAGAGCTTTCATTTCTGTTCAAGTTATTCATGTGAAGAGGTTTTGACGTGATGATGACCGCACGACGGGAATTAACAGACTTTGAACGCGGAATGTTAGTTGGAGCTAGACGCATGGGTCATGCCATTTCGGAAATCGTTAGGGAATTCAACATTCCCAGATCCACTGTGTCAAGAGTGTGCCGAGAGTATGAAATTTCAGGCATAACATCCCACCATGGACAGCGCAGTGGTCGACCGCCTGCACTTAACGACCGAGACCGGCGACGTCTGCAAAGAGTCGTATATTCTAACAGACAAGCAAAACTGCGTCAAATAACCGCAGAAATCAATGTGGGACGTACAAGGGACTTGTCTGTTAGAACTGTGCGGAGAAATTTGGCTTTCTTGGGCTATTCCAGCAGAAGACCGACTCGAGTGCCTTTACTGACAGAACGACATCGCTTGCAGCGACTCTCGTGGGCACGTGAGCATATCGGTTGGTCCCTAGATGAATGGAAAACCGTGTCCTGGTCCGATGAGTCACGATTTCAGTTGGTAAGAGCTGATGGTAGGGTTCGAGTGTGGCGCAGACCCCACGAAGCCATGGACCCAAACTGTCAGCAAGGCACTGTTCAAGCTGGTGGGGGCTCCGTAATGGTGTGGGCTGTTTTTTCATGGCATGGACTTGGTCCTCTGGTGCGACTGGCCCGAACATTGACTGGAAATGCTTATGTTCAGCTATTTGGAGATCACTTGCAGCCATTCATGGACTTCATGCACCCAAACAACGATGGGATTTTTATGGATGACAATGCGCCATGTCACCGGGCCACAACTGTTCGCGATTGGTTTGAAAAACATTCTGGACAATTCCAACGAATGATCTGGCCACCTAGATCGCCCGACATGAATCCCATCGAGCATTTATGGGACATCATCGAGAGGTCTGTTCGTGCCCAAAATCCTGCACCATCAACGCTTTCACAATTATGGACGTCTATCGAGACAGCATGGCTCAGTATTCCTGCAGAAGGCTTCCAACGACTTGTTGAGTCCATGCCACATCGAGTTGCTGCACTTCGCCGGGCGAAAGGAGGGCCGACACGATATTAAGAGGTATCCCATGACTTTTGTCACTTCAGTGTATTTTAATTTATAAAATAAATCTGTAAGTATTTTTTAAGAGATTATCTGAACAACAAATATACATGACTCATTCTTTAAAAAGTTTAATGATTCAAATCACTTCTTATCAAGTCTCAGAACTGATAGCAAAAAATATGAAAGTTCATACTTTAGGTGAGTCACTTATTTTGCTTGCATGAAGAAAAATGGTCATGATAATGTTAAGAAATGAAGCAGCAATAAAAATAAATTAATAGTTTAAAAAAACTAAAAAATACGCTTTTAGAGTTAATCTATCTAAAAAGTAAAAAATAATTGTTAACATAAGAATAAAATGACTGACGAGAAAATGAATGTCACTGTTCTAAAAGCGTGGGGTGCTCAATATCAATGGTTATAATTTTTCACTAGTTTCACTCAGAAATGCAGAGTTAATTTTAAAATGTCATACAAGCACCCCACGCTTTTAGAACAGTGACATTCATTTTCTCGTCAGTCATTTTATTCTTATATTAACAATTATTTTTTACTTTTTAGATAGATTAACTCTAAAAGCGTATTTTTTAGTTTTTTTTAAACTATTAATTTATTTTTTACTTTTTAGTCTGATACACATTGATAAGCATGAAAATTATATATGTATAAGGCATGAATTATATAGGCATGAAAATTATATATTTACAAGAATAAAATAAGAAAAAGTAAAATTAAGGAATAAAAAATTTAAAAGTTTATGAGAAATACAAAAAGATAAATACAATGCAAATAAAAATTAATGAAAAAATACTAAAAAAGCTAAGTACAATACAATTAATATAAGCAAAAAAAAGAATAATATAAAAAAGTTGGAATATACTACAAAGTAGAGTAATTGCTGCTAGAAAGGATGACTAAAGTCTAGGTCTGGTGCAAATTATGCAGAGACGGTACCTTGTCGTCTTTACAGGATTTCGGAGTGCCCTGGCCCCAAAGGGACCTAAAACTCCTATCTGCATCTGAGAAACATTGGTGAAGGAAAAAACATTGATAGTTAAAAGGAGGTGAAGTTATTTAAGAGCAATGTCCCATGTTAAAATATATATTAAAAATATAAGCAAAGAAAAAATTAATAAAATAGCTAATAACAAGGAGAAAAATAAAATAAAAAACAAAAATTAATAAAATAAACAGAACAATTAAAGAATCCAAAATTTAAAAAGGAATCTACAGTAGGATGGGATTTTCGTTGCTAGGAATGAAGACTAAAAGCACAGATGTCATGACGACAACTGAGCCAGTTCGTCTAGGAGCTTTGCAAGTTGTGAAGAACAGCCCTTGGGCGTTTAGCATTTTCCGGAAGATGGAAATCGTATCTCGGAAGATTACGGATTTCATCATTCGGGATGTGTTCAAGATTTGCATAGAATTTTTCTGCAAGCTTGAGCATGAATTTTTGAATAGAGGGGAGGGCAAGACAGTGACGAATGTCATCATTCCTAAAATACCAAGGAGAATCAGTAATCATTCTTAAAATTTTATTTTCTATTCTTTTGATGTAGTTGATGTGGTATTTTGCAGCGGAACCCCAAACTGGGCTAGCATATGTGATGATGGGACGCAAATAGTACATGTAAATAATTAGTTTATTATCCAAGGATAAGAGGGATTTTCTATTAATGAATGGATAAAGCATGCGTATAGAAATATTATATTTACGTTTAATGTGGTCAATATGATTAGAATATGTTAGCTTACTATCAAGGTATACTCCTAAGTATTTAGTATTGTTAGTCCAATTAATTCGTTGGTTAAATAGGGAAACATTAGGCGGAGGAATTTTGCGTCTCGTGAAGAGTACAGCTTGTGTTTTTTCTACATTTATTTTAATTTTCCAGCGAGTAAGCCAAGCTTCAAGTTGCTTGAGATATTGATTTAATTTAATAGTGAGATCCTGAATGTGGTTAGAAGAGACAGCGATTGCTGTGTCATCTGCATATAAACTGAGGTGTACGTTGTTAGTAATAGGAATATCATTTATGTAAAGATTAAACAGAAACGGACCAATTAGGGAGCCCTGGGGCACGCCTGCATTGATACCTCTCTGAGAGGAGAAATAGTTATTGATTTTAACAGAGAAAGATCTATTATTGAGATAGGATTGGATTAAAAGAATAATGTAGAGTGGAAATTTGTAAGCGTGTAATTTGTGAAGTAGACCATCGACCCAGACCCTGTCGAATGCTTTTGCAACATCAAGGAAAACGACTCCTGTTAGCATTTTATTAGATAGACCTTCAGAGATCAATTCCGTTAGTCGTAGTAATTGATGAGTGGTGGAAAGTTTAGGGGTGAACCCGAACTGATGAGGAATCATGATAGAATATTTAGTCAAATGAGCTTTTTTTTTTTTTAGAATGATAAATTCGGTTAATTTACTTAGAGTGGATAGGAGAGAAATGGGGCGGTAACTAGAGGGGTCAGAAGGATCTTTACCTGGCTTAAGAATGGGGAGCACTATGGCTTTTTCCAGATAGTAGGGAAATAAGTAAGATTAAAGATTGCATCAATTAATTTAGCTATTCTAGAAATAAAATTATAAGGAAGATTTTTTTAGCATTTTATTAGTAATATTATCAGACCCGGTGGCTTTATTAATTTTAAGATTGGAGATATAACCATAAATATAATCAACTTTAGTATTAGTAATTTTATGGGGATTCGGAAGAGAATTTAATTTACGAATTGAATTTTCAACAGTAATATTAGTAAGATGATTAGAAAGATTATTTGGCTGGAATTGACTCTGAAGACTATCCGCGAGAATTTCAACTTTAATTTCGTCCTTTGTAACAGGAGACGAATTCGGCGACTTAAGCGCGGTTATATTATGCTTTTTACCTTTTAATTGTTTTATAGCTTGCCAGATAGAGCCATCAGCAACGTCCAGTGTCTGAAGACGATTGGTCCAGGTGTTTTGGGTGAACGCGTAAATAGCTTTACGAAGCTTGGCTTGTGCCCTATTGTAGACGGTTTTAGTGGAGTGATCGCGATAGAATTGCCAGTTTTTACGTGCTCTGTTTCTTTCTCTAGAGAGTGTTTTAATATGTGGAGGAATGAAATTTATATTGTTCTTTTTAATTGGGTTAGAAGAGTTAGTGTATGCTTTATGCATTAGTTCGGTAATTCTATTAACTTCGGCATCAATGGTTAGTGTAGAATCTAAATCAAGATTTTCAGGGGGAGAATTAGCAAGTAGGTTATGGAATTTAGACCAATTAGTAGAGATATTTCTCACAAGATTTAAGGGTTGATAGGTAATAGAAAAATTTACAATAACAGGATTATGATCGGACGATAATTCAGATAGAGATTCAATAGTGAAGGGAACATGAAAGTTATTTAGAAGGGTTAGGTCGATAGTTGAGGAGGAGGAGTTAGTAATCCTAGTGGGAGTGGTAGGAGCAAAAATTTCTGCACCAGATTTTAAAGCAAAATTGACAATTGCATTGCCCGTGCTATCATCACGTTTGCATCGCCAGGATGTGTGATGAGCATTGAAATCACCACATAGTATGGAAGAATTGTTAATATTAAGTATGTTATTGAGATCATTAATTAAATTAGTGGGATTAATTTGACAGGGGATGTAAACAGAGGCTATTGCAAGGTTATTGAAGTGATCAGTTTTTACATTTAAAACAGTGGTTTGAATGTCGGTTAAGTTATTGGGTGTGATATTAGTATGCGGAATATTATCTTTAATAAAAATGGCTGTACCTCCACGAGGTCTAGGTGATTGATTACCATCATTTCTGTGAAGAATATAATTAGGAATATAAGGATTACGATTAGGGGATAAGTGAGTTTCTTGGATTAGTAGTAAATCGGGGTTGTGAGTATTAGTGAAGTTAATTAAATCATTCATTTTAGACATAATACCGTTTGCGTTCCAGTAACATATTTTTAACCCAGTAATCAGCACGACCATTAATTATTGCTAGAACCAATATTTTCAAAACATCTAAGAACTATTTGCATCTTCTGAAAATCAGAAGTACAGTTTTTTAAACTATTGTAAACATTTTCGATTCCTCCTAAGGAGTTAAATATAGAAATAAATTCATTTATGATGTAGAGAACTTTACCGAAGGAATCTTTATCATTAGAATTAATATTAGGAGCACTTGAGTCGTGCTGATTTCCTGCTGTAGTGGCCATCGATGAAAATTGTTGGGGGGAACTCCTTTCACCATTGAGGCGAAGGAGATACCTTCCGTTATTTTCTTACTTTGGAAGGGTTTAGTAGAATGACTAACTGTGCTGGAAGCGTCCCTATTGGGCTGCTGCCTTGGTTTGGGAAATTTCGGGCACCCTCTCCAAGAAGCGAGGTGACCTGTCTGCTGGCAGTTGATACATGTGGGGTTTTCTAATCGTTCTTTGATTGGACATTCCTTAACGTAGTGATTTTCGCCACATTTTAGACAACTCTGTTTAAAGTTACAATTTTGACTAGAATGATGAAATAAGTTACAGGAGAAGCACTGGGTGGCACCAGGCTTCCTGTTAAATTTCTCTACGCGAACTGTTAAATATAGTAATTTAGTAACCTCAAGGAGTTTAGCATTTTTTTCGGATCTCATATAGGTGAGTTGCCAGACAGGCATGGGCTTTTTGGTCTTCAGGTTGTTCAGTTGGATGATTTTATCGATCTCAAAGCCAAGTTCTTTGAAACCTTCAGCTATTTCTGTAGTTTCATAGATAACTGGTAGACCTTTAAGGACTGCCTTCAGAGGTCTTTGATTTTTTGGAGTTATAACGAAAAACTCCGTATTAGTGGCGCGCAAGAATGCAGTAATTAAACGATGTTGGGCAATATCTTTGGGGAAAATCTTAAGATATTCTATTTATGTCCGCAAGTTTAGTTTTTAGGTTATCACCTGGTTTCACCATTATAGGTGGAAGTTTTGGTTCTGGGGGAGCGTAACTCGCGTTTCCATCGGAGGCCTCATCCACTTTTAAGTTAGAGAACTTATTATCTACACTTATAGCACTATTTCCCTGATTAACATTAATTTTCGCAGTTAGGCGTTTAGCAGGCAACTGAAATTGGTCAGTAACGTTATTGTTACTGCTACGTTTAACCTTAGGTTTTAATGTGACTTTAGCCACACTATGCCTAGCGCAATTAACAATGGGACAAGCTCCAATATCATTCACCCCTTTCTGGTACAGTTCCAATTCCGTCCGGGCATCGTCGGTCATCTTCTGTGCATTGGTGACATCAGTGACAGTTCGTAGTCCAACGTCAAAAGAGGCGATGACACTCTTTAAGTCATTTTCGGCATAATGGAGCCTTTTCCGTAAGAAGGCGAGGTGCTCGTTCATCTTCATGAGAGCTTGACACAATTCTGTTTCGCTTGAGTAGTGCTGACCATCAAAGGTTTCATAGACAGCGGCAGTACTGGAACTCGATAAGGGTACTTTCGATGGGCTCCTAGAAGAGCCTTTCCCCGGCGCAGAACAATCCACAGACACATCCATCTCCATCATACTAGAAACTCCCGCATAAATACTCATCACACACCTTAGGAAGAGCGCAATTCGACATGATCGCACTCCTATGCCTTTGAGATCCGCCTCTTTTTAGCCACGGAAATTTTCGGCCAATAGGAAGAGCGCAATTCGATCGCGGATAACTGAATTTCTACCCGGGGTGAAAGAAAGCTGGGCAACGGGCGTACCGGTTAAAAAGAATCACAAAAACCTCCACATCTTAAATTAATTGAAAAATTAGCATAAATTGTAGTTTCTTAAATTAATGATTAGAAGTAATTAAAAATAAATAAATGAATTTAAAATTTAGGAAAAACATCTGCTTGAGAACAATTAAAGCATGAGATCAAAAAAGCTAAAGCTATCGGTACAATTAAGAGTTCGTTGACGATGCCCAAAAATAAAAAGGTTAAAGTTAAAAAAAATGAGAATTTTAAGATAAAAGTAAAATAAAACAAAAGGAATTAAGATTAAACAAAATAATTATACAAAATAAGTAGGGTTTGATCAGTTGACTGACTCGCCAGTAGATGGCGCCATCAGTCCCAACATCGAGCCCAAAAAGTGAGTTACATACAAACATACAGGTGAAGCTAATAAAAGCGTATTAATAAGCAAGATTCCCTGTTCAACAATACAGTTAATAGGCATGTTATAGAAATGCCTTTTAATATCGGGAAAAATCTATGCAGTAATGAACTTCAACATACAAATTGTGCATTGCAAGTTGATGAATTAACAGACATTACCTACAAGACAAAACTCTTAACATTTGTCTGTCTAATTAATGCTCAAATAACAAGTCGGTTTCATTTTTGCAAAGAACTAAGTGTGTCTCCAAAATGTGAGGATGTTTTAAACTTTTTTAATAATTTTCTTGATAGATGCAGTAAACATGGAATTCGTGTTGCGATTTATATAAATGTAGTTTCGTTCATGGTATTCTGTGTTAAGGGACTGACATCTTTTATAAAAGAAGTAGAATGTTATCGTAGCACATTGTTTTATCATAAGGAGTCATTAACGGCAAAATCATTGGGGAAAAAATTAAGAGAAGTTTTCCATCAAATAATTCAGAAGGTAAACTTCATTAAAAAACTCTGTCAAATCCCGTTTATTCGAAAAGCTTGGTATCAATGTGGATTCTCAATACAGATAGCTGTTTTTACAGATTGAGAGAAGGTAAGAAAGTTCTTGCCAATGTACAAGAACTGACATTTTCTTGCGTTTTTTGAAGGGAGGATACAATTACATTTTTGTAATCTTCTTCTATTCAAATTTTGTATTGCCATATTACAATAGTTGGACAATATATTTTAATAGCTCAATATTTTGATCAAGCGAAAGAAGAAAATATTCTGATATTCACTGGAAAAATGAACGCATTTCAGAGAAAACTATATCGAGCTTTTAAAATCAAATTCAAATAAAGACGGATATATTTTCAAGTCAATAACTAGTCTTAAACTTATTTCAATATTCATTTTTAATATACGCATAAAACAAGAACGCAATTTCGACAAGCTCTGTGTTCATGAATAAATATTTTATTGCTTTACAACTGGATTCTGGTTATTTTTGTTTAATTGCTGTCCAGAAATTCAAAACATTTTTTTTAAAATCAGATTGTAAAGAAGAATTAGTCAAAATTACAATCTTCATTTCTTTTTCAGAAATTGTTAATTTTTTCTTTTTGTAGAGAGATAGAGAGAACGATTCGTCACATGCCTTCAAAATAGGCCTATTTTCTCTTCGCTTCGGAAAAAAAAAACTGTCTGAAAGACACTTTAAATTTTTTAAGGGAGTTATTGCACTACTTTTTTCGACAATTCCAGCTAGTTTTTAAATAAGAAGTATGTGTTTCAAAAAATTCATACTTGCATTTTTCGATACAAGATTTCTAAAAATCCAATCTCTCGATAATAGACTCTTATCACTCAGATTAAAGAAAGTTATAAAATTGTTCTGTAATTCTAAGTTAAGCTTTTTTTTTTTTTTTTGAGAAAATATTAGACTAATATGTAAGCTATTAAAGTGACTCGATCTCATGGAACATAAAGTTCAACTGAAAAGAGGGTCTTAAATAATGGAACTTCGAAGAATAAAATATATATAAAAGCCATTCCCTTTATTGTGCAAAAATAATGTTTTGGAAAGACTGTCTCTTCCTCTCCGTATAAATATTTAAATAATCTGGATTTGTGTAATTGGCCTTAATAAAAGTAAAATTTTTTACAGATTCATTGAGTACTTTCTACCATGAATGTGTCAAGGATTTGGACGCTAAAGCTTTGTCTTCGCTTGGAATATAGAAATAGTTTCGAGCTATATGGGGAGCAACTTTTTTATTGCGACAGCGTAAACCTGTGAAACAGAAAGTCATAGATTTTCCACCATCAATGCAAAAAAACATAGAAATTAGTACGATCTGTTGGAAATACATGAACATAATTAAGAAATTAGCAACAGGTTCATATAACTAATTTAGTAAGTTAACAAGCATATGGGATTAATTATTAAATGAAACTTTAACTTATTTCCTATGCAACTATCAACAAGCTATACCCCGAATCGGAGTGGTTGGGAATCTATACCGATGGCTCCCGGATGGAACAGCGAATAAATGCCGGGGCAGGAGTTTTCTGCGACCTGTTTTCTGTCTATGCCCCTGTCGGCTGTTTTGCATCTGCTTACGACGGTGAAGTCGAAGCTTTACGTATTGTCCTAACTCAATTGCAGTACCGAACCGAACAATTTACTAGAGCAGTCATCCTATCTGACTCTAAGGCAGCACTTTTGGCAATCAACTCCTCCCTAGCACCTCAGTCTACTTCCATCGAGAGGTGCATCTCTTGTCTTGAAGATCTTGACTCAAAGGCAAGGATATCGTTTTGCAGTGGATCCCAGGCCATTGTGGGATCTTGGGTAATGAGAAGGTGGATTCTCTTGCCAAAAAAGGAACAACCATCACCCAAACCTTTTGTAAAGACATCTCTTTTCACTCGATGAAACTGATGATCCGAGACTTTTTTCGGAACACTCTATCTGATAATTCATTTGAAGGCAACTCATCTAAAACCTGATTTAACTTTATTCTAAACATCCCTGATCAGCCAAGGTTTAAAGCTGTTGCCCTTTTCCTGACGGGCCATGATTGTATGGCCAATCATCTTTTTCGTATGAAAATATTTGCAAACCCAAAATGCATGCTCTGCAGTCTTGGAGAGGGCATGGATTCATCTCACCTTTCTGTTTGCCCAGCACTTGATGAAACTGATGATCCGAGACTTTTTTCGGAACACTCTATCTGATAATTCATTTGAAGGCAACTCATCTAAAACCTGATTTAACTTTATTCTAAACATCCCTGATCAGCCAAGGTTTAAAGCTGTTGCCCTTTTCCTGACGGGCCATGATTGTATGGCCAATCATCTTTTTCGTATGAAAATATTTGCAAACCCAAAATGCATGCTCTGCAGTCTTGGAGAGGGCATGGATTCATCTCACCTTCCTGTTTGCCCTGCACTTGTTTCCTCCACTGTGTATGGTCATTACTGGGAAGCTAGGGCCCTTATGGGCTAAACATGTCACTATGTGATTTCTTTCATTTCTAGTTGTTGTTTTCATGTTCTTTTTCTTTTTTCTTTTATTACTTATTGTAGCCTGCCATTGGAAATAAAAAAAAACTTTAATGTAACTCAACAATGTTGCATAATTGGAGAAGATCATTCACAATATGATTACAACTACAATTTTCGTCAAGCTTCTAAATCAGAAAGAGAAAAGGTAACCAGACATTCAATTATTTTTACATAGAAATAACCTTGAATTAAATTAAATGCATTAAATGCATTCTTCATACGTATTTCAATGAGAAAATAGCACAGTAATATATTATCGCCAAGCACATTGCCTATAAATATTTCACAATAATAAACAAAATTGCAAGAATGACTGGAAGAATAAATACTTTTATATACCCGTACTAAAAAAAACGACTGCTTTTTTTTTAATTCTTATAAATTCAATATCGTTAATTCATGGAAAAACTATTATTTAAGATGGGAATAGTATTAATTTTTTAGACATGGTCTTCACCTAACATAAACCGCACAGGATCTCTAATACCATGATATAAAAATGTTCAACGATTGCGGGATTTTCATCGCTTTTAGTAATGTGCAATACTTTAACACTATTCTCATTTTGTTTGCAAATATTACAAAAGATGTTACAGTAGGATAGTCACCGAAAAAACGTTTCTATGTTTATAATTAGAAGCTATGTCTCTAGAAAGCATATTAATAAAGATTTCAAAAAGAAATGATAAAGATGGTTCGTTTGACCCAAATTCTCAACAAATAGTGGTTTGACAATCTCCATGTCCCAATTTTGAGAATCCGTATGACAAGTACTAATCACAATACTGTTTTTTGACGAGTATCTTCATTGTGGCTTTTTTGCTTATTGCTCCCTTGCGGTTGTAAATCTTCAGACTGTACTTGCAACTTTCGTTTCAGCGGATTGAATTTCAATGTTATGTGCAGCTCCCTTAAGTATGCGTTTTCAACATACAATTTTGGGCATAAAATGTTACCAATAGAAATCCATTCAAAACATTAAAATAAAAATTAATAACTTCAAATTAAACATAAGAAAATCCCTTAATGCTCGTTATTCAGTTAGCGCCCAGGCAAACGTTAAAATGATTACTTGTTTTCGAACGTTTTTTAAATAAACTGTTTTGAAGATGCCGAAAGTTCAGATATAATTCCATATATTTCTAGAAGAATTATTAATATAGAAAAGAAAAATAAAGAGATTGCAAGTGCATGCGTAACGGCATGTTATCATTGAGGTGGGTAGAATTAGTGACAATCATTGATCAATATATTACTAGATTTATACTTATTATTTCTTTTTTATTATTAATAATGCATTCACGTATTCCAAACTATTCCGCCGTTTATCCTAGATTGGGAATTGTTGGTGTAGGCTTCTTTACATATTCTGACATCCAGTATTCTTTTTAAGTAAAGGAATTTTAATATCTGTGGCGGTATTGTAAAGGTTGCGTAGTGTTATTAAAATCCAGACGGCAAAATAAAAGACGATAATCAATTTTCACAATTACAGCATCTTTATTCTACTTCGAAAGCCAACTACGTTCTATTTTTATTCTAGCGGGAAAATTCCCTTTTTTAACAGTGAAAGTAGAAGTCGTTCAATTTGTATTCCATTTTACATCAATAGGTGTCGCTACATCACTCCCCTACCAGTAACAAAGTTACGTTACTTTGAAAATGGTAGACGAATTAGTATATCAATACAAATATTAGCGAACAAATACACAGTGATACAAATTGAAATTGTACAAAATAATTACAAATACAATTAAATATAAACATTTACATACATAAATCAAGTTAATTTTTAAAATGGAATGGATGAATTATAAGTTTGAAGAAAAGTCAATAATGTCATTGAAACAAACAGGAAGTTTTACTTGTCTTCCACAACGTGTTGTTCTGTTTGGTTGTGCAACTTGCTGACTTGGTATAAATGTTTGTTCACTCGGCACAGATGTATGATCATTTGATGATGTTGGATTCAGAAGTTCATTAGGTTCTAACACATATGCCGGTTTTAATCTATCCACTGAAATATTAACTTGTTTATTTTTAATTGATAGAAGAAAGTTTTTCGGGGATCTTTGCAATACCAAATAGGGTCCTTTATATGGGGGTTCTAATGGTTTTTTAACTCTGTCAATTCGCAGAAATACATGTGAGCATGTGTACAAATCTTTTGGAATGAAGATCTTTTGTTTACATTTGTTTTTGGATTGGTATGGTTTTAAGTCTGCCATCTGTTTTCGGAGATTACTTACAAAATTATCATCAGATATTGGCAATTTGGATTCTTCAAAGAATTCGCCTGGTAGTTTAATAGTTTTGCCATAAACCATTTCAGCTATTGTATACTTAGAGTCCTCATGTAGAGCAGCTCGCAAACCCATAAGAACCGTTGGTAATGCGTCCGTCCAACGAACGTTGTTATGACATCTAATAGCTGTTTTCAAGGTACGGTGAAGACGTTCAACTTTTCCATTACTCTGAGGATGGTAAGAAGACGTATGGTTTACTTTAACACCACATAGCGCAGCTAAACTTCGAAATAGTTCGGAAATAAATTGAGTGCCTCTGTCAGTAATAACACAAGTAGGTACACCAAATCGGGTAATCCAATGCTCATAAAAAGCTTTTGCTATACTTTCTGCAGTGATATTTGATAACGGTACCACTTCCATCCAAGAGGTAAACCGATCAATACACGTCAAGCAGTATGTGTATCCATTAGAAGGTGAATAAGGTCCAATAAAATCTATATGAACGACACTAAATCTCTCATCTGGTGCTTGAAATTGTGAATATTCTGATTTTGTATGCTTAGTTATTTTATTTTTCTGACAATTGATGCAAGTTTGAGTCCACTGTTTAACATCTTTTTTCATATTTGGCCAAATGAATCTTTTAGTTATTTCTTTTATAGTAGTTCGAATTCCAGAATGAGCTAAACTGTGAATTGTATTAAATATTGTCATTCGAAAATTTTTTGGTATGAATGGTCTGATACTGGAAGTAGAGGTATCACAATACAAAAGCTTTCCTGATGGCAATTGGTGTTCTTTGAAATGTAATGATTTGGAATGTAATTTCAATTGTTGCAGTTCATCATCATTAATTTGTGCATCTGCTATCAAGTCATAATCGACAATAGGTGAATCGATGTCCTCAATTCTAGACAGTCTGTCTGCTACCACATTGTTTCGACCACTGATATGGTATAGGTTAGTAGAGAATTGTGAGATATATTGTAGATGTCTGAGTTGTCTGGGGGAGGCTTTATCATTGTTTTGCTTAAAAGCAAATATTAACGGTTTATGATCAGTATAAATATCAAAATCTCGACCTTCAAGTAAATGCTTAAAATGTTTAATGGATAAATATATACCCAAAAGTTCACGGTCATAAACGCTGTAATTTTTCTGAGCATCATTTAAGTTTTTTAGAAAAAAATGCAATTGGCTTCCATCCATTTTGGTCTTTTTGTTGAATAACTGATCCAATAGCCCAATCAGATGCATCTGTGAGAAGTGCCAGAGCGTAATCCGAGTTGGGATATGCCATTAACGCTATTTGTGCAACATCTTGTTTGCATTTTTCAAAACTTTGTCTAGTTTCATCGGTCCATGGTATTTTGCGTCGATCTTTTTTTGTAGATCCTTTCAAAAGTTCATGTAGAGGGGCTTGAGTTTTTGCGGCATTATTTATATAATTACGATAAAAATTGATCATTCCTAAGAAGGAACGTAATTCGTGCATAGTTTCTGGCAATGGATATTCTATGATAGCTTTGATCTTTTGAGGTTGAGGTTGTGAACCTTCCGCAGATATTTGATAGCCTAAAAAATCTATTACAGGTACTCCCAAAACTGATTTGCTAATATTAATCCGTAGACCATATTTATCTAAGCGCTGGAAAACTATTTTAAGATGTGAACGATGTTCTTCCTCGCAAGAAGAGGCGATCAACACATCATCTAAGTATGGAAACACAAAGTCTAGACCATAAAGAACTTCATTTATAAACCTTTGAAATGTTGCAGGGGCATTTTTGAGACCAAAACTCATCACATTGAATTGATAAAGTCCAAAAGGTGTGATGATGGCAGTTTTTGCCTTATCTTCATCTGCTACAGGAATGTGATAATATGCTTTAGTAATGTCAATTTTAGAAAATATAGTTTTATTAGTTAAAATATGTTGAAAATCCTGGATTCGAGGTATGTTATATCGATCAGGCATAGTTAAATCATTCAATCTTCTATAATCACCACATGGACGAAAAGAACCATCTTTCTTTGTAACTATATGTAATGGACTTGCCCATTCTGAGCTAGATGGACTAATGATGTTATTGTCAAGCATATATTTAAATTCTCTTTTAGCTATTTCCAACCGTTTTGGATCTAATTGTCTTGCTTTACAATTTATAGGTTGTCCTTTAGTTATAATATGATGTTTTACATTATGTTTAACATTTGAAACAAGAAAATTTGGTTTTGTTATATTGGGATACATAGAAAATAAATCAGAATATTTACATAAGCTGCTCGTTGTATTTACACATTCATTAATAGAGATGGGTGCAATGTTACCATAAACTGCAAGGTTAGTTACACCATCAATTAATCTTTTATGCTTTATATCAATTAATAAATTGAACTTATTTAAAAAATCTGCACCTAGTATAGGTTTACTAATTTTGGCCACAATAAACGGGAATTGAAATTCTCGGCGTAAACCTAGATCAAGATTTAAAATTTCTGTACCAAAAGTATCGATTGCAGTATTGTTTGCAGCATATAATTTATAGTCACTAATAAATTTGTGTTTAGAAGTATAAGGAATAAGACTTACGTCCGCTCCACTATCAACCAAAAAGCGTAAACCCGTTTTTTTGTCGTTGACAAATAGACGGTATTGACGGCAATATGTTGTATTGTCAGCAGCAGAGTCTGCCGTTAATTCTGTTGCTGATTCTGGTTTTCCGAAGGATTGTTTTTGCCATGCACATGGAGCTTTGCATTTATTAGGAAAACACTTTTCTCGAAAACGAAAATGGTAATAACAGTATTTGCCAGAAGGATTGTAAGAGCGATTGCGAGACTTACTTCGATGAGAAGAGTATCGACCTCTATTTGTTGTTTGGGAACGAGAATTCCTTGTGACACTCAGTTTTTCAAGTTTATTTTCCAAAGATGTAATTTGTTGTTGTAACTCAGTTAAAGGCTCGTGCTCACCAAGGCGACAAGATGCAAGCGACCAAAATTTGACCTCACCGCGGTCGCCTGAAACCGGTTTGCAGTCCGCCGTTTGGAGTTGCCCAACTTTCAACTCGAAGCGGTTTTTCACTAGGCGTAATGCTATTTCTGACGTTTCGCTGTGAAGGGGTCGAAAAAATTTGGTCGCTTCCCTCTTGCATCTTCACGTCTCTCGCCTCGGTGGGAACGAGCCTTAAGGCATCTGATCCTGATGAAACATTGCTTACGCGGTAAAGTTCTTGTTTTGGTTGCATTTCAAGAATACGATCCGCCATTAATGCCAGTTTTTCAATTCCTTCTTCACTAACTAGTAAAATATTCCGCACGGAATCAAGCATTTTTTGTAGAAATAATGTTGTTAGTACCTTATCAGTTATTCCATCAGTAGCCAGGTTTTTCATTTTTTGTAAAAGTTGACTAGGTTTAAGATCTCCCAAATCAAGTCCTGTCAGCAGTCTCTGAAGACGCTTATTTTCGCTTTCTTTAAATGTATTCAGCAAACGTTCTTTCGCAGCGGTATATTTTGTTCTATTATCATCACTTATAATGTCCCACAAACTTTCAACAAACTTCGGTTCTAATTGCGAAACTAAGTAGTTGAATTTTGTATCCTCGGCTGTTATTCCACAAATTGAAAACTGTGCTTCAACTTGAAAGAACCATATTTCTGGTTTTTCAGCCCAAAAAGGAGGTATTTTGACACTTACCTGCGCTACTTCATCTTTTTTCGCCGATTCATTAGATTCAGTCATTTTGTAAATAATTCACTGTTTGCAAACAATTCACGGGTCACCAAGTATGTGGCGGTATTGTAAAGGTTGCGTAGTGTTATTAAAATCCAGACGGCAAAATAAAAGACGATAATCAATTTTCACAATTACAGCATCTTTATTCTACTTCGAACGCCAACTACGTTCTATTTTTATTCTAGCTGGAAAATTCCCTTTTTTAACAGTGAAAGTAGAAGTCGTTCAATTTGTATTCCATTTTACATCAATAGGTGTCGCTACATATCTATAGATAAAATATAACTGGAAGAATATATAATTGTTAATATATAATTGTTAATATATAATGTTTAAATCTTTTCGTGGCCGTTTCTTTGAACAGAAAATATAAAAAAGCGATAAACATTTCTATTGAGAAAATGTTATTCAAAATATTTAAAACTTTTGAATAACATTTTCTCAATAGAAATGTTTATCGCTTTTTTAAATTTTCTGTTCAAAGAAACGGCCACGAAAAGATTTAAACATTGAGATCGTATCTTATTCTTTTAATGTATAAGCTATGGCCAAATCTCACCATTCCGTTCTTCTAGATTTCTCCCTTACACCCCTAATATTTAGAATAAGCTCATCTAAAAACGTAGTTTGCTCAGGAATTGAACGCAGGATTGAGACATTGGTGTATTTTCATAGCTTTCGTTTTTAGTGTGTCGTCTGCTGCAGATTTTTATTTATGATCGGATTTGATGGATGCATAATATTTTCAATTTACATTCTTAGATTTGTATGTAACTAAGATTTAGAATGTAGTTTAGGTACGAAAATTCTCTTAATTTCTTTCCTATTTGCAATTTTAAAAAAAATATATCTTTATTTTTGTGCGTAGATAATGTAAAATCTTCAAATCTTTTCATTTCATGATTTTAATATGAACATAATATGTTTTTTTTTTCCTAAAAATTACGTTTTTTTTATAAAATAAAAAATTATATCGGATCATTTGTTGCAGAATGTCGGAAGGAGCGAATGCATCTGCTAAGCAATTAGAAGAAAATAATCAGAATGCCGCTACATCTGGAAATCCTCCTGTTCCTCCTCAGGATCTGTCATTAAATTTAGATTTATATAATTATGATACAGCTGATGCTCAGGCATGCCCTTATGTTTTAACTAGTCCTCGATCTCTTGAAGCATGTTCTCGTGTTGGAGTCAAGGTTTAAATTCAACTTTTTATAATAAAAATAAAAAATCACAACCTATCGTATTAAAGATTTAAAAAAGTTTTAATATATATGTTTTGATTACAAATTGACTGTTTACATAACTGCTTATATATTTATGCATTTTTTATAATGTCACAATTATTCTTCTAGCCTGTTGATCTTCTTCACAAGACATTAGCTGAATTTTCTGATGACATCGAATCTGACAAGCCCTTAGAAGAAATTGTAAAATTATATGACGAATATGAACAACAGAGAATAAGTACGTTGATTACTATTTAATAATTAATGAACAGTATTAATTTTTAGTCTTACTAGCATTTCTTTTAAAGAATCTATGGTCTTTTTCTGTAGGCACTTTTTCTTACTCTTCCTTAATACTTTCATTTTTAAAAACAAAAAATTATAGGATATCATAATTTTTAATAAAAAAATGTAAATTTTAAATATTTTAATTGTTTGGCTTTCTTAACATTATTATACTTGGATATTAACCCAAGTTTTATATCAGTATTATAATAATTTATTTTAAGATATATAGTGCTCTGTATAAAATTTTTATGAAGTTCTGTGTTATTAATTTGACATCAATTAATAGTGCATGCATGTTGTATGTAATTATTTTCTTGTGATGTAAATTATATTAAATCATTGAATTAGTTTAAATATTATATTGAAATGATTTAGTCTTTTAGAGTTGCCTCCACAGATTGCATTATGTAGCTGTCATTATATAGATTGCATTAGAAATTTTTGTGTAATTATATTAAGTTTATTACAGTGTTATAAAAAAATTATTTTCTGATGTCCAGTACTAAGATAATATACTGTAGTAAGAAAAAGTACTTTAAATTTAGCATTTTGTACTATTTTTCTAAATACATTAACACTCAAATCATAAATGATTTGGATCGTAGTAATGGATCATAATGATCATAATTGGATTCAAAATTTGTATTTTAAGTGCATAATTAATTTAATAAGTATAAAGAGTTATATTTTTGTATGAAAAAACTTTTTATATTAAATTAACAATTTTTAGAAGATTTGTTTCATTTCTTTTTTATTTTTTCTTTAATCAAACCTTACATTTTTAACTTTAGTATTGTTACAAAAGTGCCAAGCTGAGAGAGAATTTCTAATATGGAGATCAACTTCTAAAAGGCGTTCTCATTCTTTGTCTCCTTGTAGAAAAACTAGATTACAAAAACAGCAAAAATCAAAGGGTAAATTTTTCTGTGCTATAATACTGTGAAAAATAAATGATATGCATATATTATAAGTTATGTAATAAATTTCAAAGATAAATTTTGCATATAAGTTTAAACTTTTAAAAAAATACTGGTAAAGCATTTTTATAATAACTTATTATATTGTAAATGCCTTTTTAATAGTTTAAATAATAATCTAGTTTGCATTTCTAGGAAAATATATCTTTTTGTTTAATGTTGAGTCATACTTGATATATTAATGAAAAAATGAAAAATTCATTATTATGTAATATAAAAATTATAATTTCTTTTTCATAACACATAATAATTAAAAGTGCTAAAACTTTTTTGTAAACCACCTATGATAAGATTATAATAATCAACCCTACACACATTCTTTTATTCTTATACTTATTTATGATCGGAAAGCTTGAGATTGTGATTGAAATGTGAGACTTGAATAAACTTTAAAATAATTAATCTATGTATTGCAGAAAAATGAGAATATTTAAATACACAATCTTAAAAAATCAATGCAAATTTTATAATTTAATGCAAATAAAATGAAACTTCAGTAGTTATTTTTAATACATATAATTATTTGTTAGGTTGAAATTTATCCTGCACATACTATATTAACATTCTAATTTAAAAGACATGTGGTTATGGATTAATTAAATTAAATGACTCTCAAGCAACAAAATAACAATTTATAATACAAATCATAAAATATTGAATTGCATAAAGATATTTGTTTATAATTCAGAAAAAGTTCTGAGCTGCTTTTGATTTCTGAAGTAAATATTTGTTTAAGTCTGCATGTAATAATCTGACAATAAAACAAAATTTAAATGATGTATTACTTCTTTATTTTTCTAGATTCACTTTCTAAACCTACATCTCAATCATTTCGCCTTCCTACGAGGAGGAAGTCTCATGATGATATTTTATCTGTGTCAGACTCTCAAGGAACGCATCATAGTAGCAGGCTACAGCGTTCACGAAGTTCTTCTGTAAAAAATCTTCATCGTGGAGGACGTCCAACAAGTTGGTCCACTCCTTCATCACCTTATTACCAAGGGTCACGAAATCTTTTTGTTCGTATTACTTCACCTGTTGTATGTGCCAAACTCCAGACTTTTCCAAAAGCTAAAATGAGATTACCAGCAAAGGTACATAATTTTAATTTTTTACTTTAGCAGGAAATTGATTAAAGGGATAATGTTCATTAAATTACTCCATATTTGCCATCTTATTGATGTAATTTATTAAAATCTTCATGAAAAAAATTTTTTTTTAAAAAGTGATTCAAAATAATTTTATTTAATGTAAATGGGGTATTTTAAAAGAAATTAACTGCTTGTTCTTCTAGAAAAAAAATTAAAGGTTAAGCTAACAATAGAATTTATATTAAATGTAGAATAACATGAATAAGATGGAAATTTTAATGTAATTATTGAATTTCATAAATTAGAACATTTTTTTTTACTTGCAGTATTTGTAAATAGACTATATATTATAATGATTTAGAAGAAAGGGATTTCATGGCATTGCATAGTGCTTTATTTCTTTAAATTTTATTTTTAGTAAAATTGTATTTTAAAATTATTAAAAATGAAGTTCTTTAAATTTATTTTCAAAATCGCTTATAAATATATATTATTAATTAATCTTTCTATTGTATTAATTTATATTTGTACTTAATTCTTGTGTGTTCCTTTTATTTATCTGTATCATGTTCTTATTTTAATTTTTGTCTTTCTCCCTTGCATTGAAAATAAAATATTTTATTAAAGCATTTAATAAATTTTTAATATTAAATGAAAAACTTTTTAAACATTTACTTTTTTTGTTACGATTATTTTTAAATAGACCAGAAAACTCTTTTTAAAAAAATTGTAGGATATGAAAATTCTTGAAGTAATTCTACAGAAATATGAAAAATTGGAAGAAGAAGAAGAACGAAAAGCTAGAGCGCAAAGAAGATGGGATAAAGAAAAGGAACTACATGAAAAAAAGAAAGAAGAAGCAGAAATGGAGAGATGGAAAAACTTTGCTTTAAAGCAAAAAAGAAGCAGTTCTGAAGAGGTATGCTGCTTTTTATCTTTTAAAATTATTATTTCGTAACCAAAAATATTTTCAAAAAAAAAAATAAATAACTCACTAAAATTTACTCAAGAGCATGCACGCAAAGGGTTTTTAGATTTATCTGATCTATGGACTAAATCTTTTGCTTTATTTTTATTAAAAAAATTTATTATTTTCGTAATTCATTCATTTTTTCCATTTCATAATTATTATTTTATAGCAGTTATTAGTACTGTTAAAGTATAATGCTGTTATTAATAAAAAAATGAATATCTTTAAAATAAAGCTGCATTAATATAAAGAAACTATTATCAGTATTTTATTTAAGATTATTTATTATTTCTACTATTTTGTGCGATCTTTTTCTATATGATTAAAATATCAAGAAGTGGCACAATAAATCACATATCAACAAATATATAATTTTATAATTCAGGTGTATGCCGTATTTATGTATAAGATTAGGACAAGAGTATGTCAAGCAGTATACTATGTGGATGGTAATAATTTGTTATCAACTTAATAGATTTTTATAGCTAAAAATATAATTTTTTTTAAAATTCAATTAAAGATATTTGCTTTTATTTTAAGAAGGTATTGTTGATAACAATTTAAGCCTCTGATTGTTATTTTATAATTGTCAAAGGCAATTAGTCTTCTTTTTATAAATGTTCATGATTATGCACTGAATAATCAATTATTGAATATGTTTGGTGATTTAATTTTTATTTATTTTAGTGTAGATAACTTTAAACATAAATTGACCAAAACATATGAGAGATCAAATATTTAAATTCCCTAATCTTTCCATGATTTCCAGATTCCAAATAAAAGATCTGTTTTACTAATCAACTATCTATGATATAAAGTTTTGTTGTACTATGATTATATGATAATAAACTATAAATTTTAAAATCTTGTAAACTTCTTGGAGCAAAAAGGCTGTTTTCCCCTTTAGTATATAAAATAATTATAAATATTTATTACATAACAATTATTTATTGATAATTTTCTTATTTGCTTCAAACAATAATTGTAGCTGTTATTGATTATGATACTTTTTAATTCATATTTTGAAATATATTTTAACACTAATTTCTCATTTTTTTATTATTATGATGATTTTTTTTTTTAGCATCTTAAATCATTATCAGATAAAAGTACTCCAACACATTTTTGTTCTAAATATGCAGCTTCTGAAAAAGACAATAGTGAAAGATCATCCGTTTTTCAAAAAAGGCATAGTTTTAAGGTGTGTTAAAAATACTTTTGCTTATCATTTGTCCATTTCAATTTAGAAATTCATAAAAAATTATTTAACAGAAAAACTAATCATAAAAGCTTCAATTTTAATTTAAAATATAACTTTTATGTATGCATTACATGCAACATTTTTTTGTAATCTAGGTATATTTCAAGGCAAAAATGAATGTCTTTATGATTAGTTTTTCTATAGTATAATTGAGTAAAATTTAATCATGTTTTAGTAACTTAGTGTTAAGGAAGCATTATTTTAATAAATTTATAATGTTTTAAATTTATAATGTTATACTTTTATAAATTTATAATGTTATCAAATAAAAGATAAAAAGGATCTTAAGATTGTTTTAAAAAGTGTAGCATGTTTATAGAAATTTCATCTTTCTTATCAGGAAAAACTACTTGAAAGTAATGGAATAAATAAATTGCTATTTGAAATATTTCTAATTATTAAGTACTATAACTTTTTTGCATTTTCAGTGAATATAGCACTGTTGTTTAAATGGTATCAAAGAAAATATAATACAATCATTGTCTCTCCTTTATTTATAATGATGAAAATATGCATATAGAATGGAAGGAAGAATCCTGTATCTTTATTTATGTTGTTGTACTTCAAACTTGTCTTTGTATCTCCGTACTGAAAGTAAACTCAAAAGGCTATATTAAAGTAGTCAATATTTTCTCACCTTACTATTTAAGAGAACTAAATTCCTTCATTGTGTTTTCCTATATTTACAAATTTAGAATAAAGTCACCAATAAAATTTCGGTTCTTATAATTAAAAATTGTATAGCAATGAAATTAAAAAATTTATCTCTCTTGGTGAAAACTGAATGTTGTCAGAATCCAACCAGAATGTCATATAGGAGAATCTTCTATCTAGGCAGTTTTTCATAACAATATACAATGCAAGAACTTTCTGATTACTGATATATCACTTACAAATAACCCCTTGATTTTGTTGTCTAAAATTTTTTTATGTTAAAACTATTCAATTGTATTCATGTTTTCTTTTTTGTAAATTAGAAAATTGGTGTAAAATAAATATTTTTTATGAAAGGAGTTATAGTTTGACCACTGATTATGTGGAAAATTGGCAAGTGGCAAAGTCAGATGCATTTAAAAAAAAGCAGTGTTGTAAGGGAGAAAATATTGTTTGTAAAAAATTTTAATTGCGATAGAATTTTTAAAAATTTTTAATAATTAAAATTTTAACTTACACAATATTAAAAAAAAATAGATTTTAAAAAAATTCCACCTTAACTATTATACTTTTTTTCTTCCAAAAGAACTTTGCACCTCATCTATCTGACTGTCAACACTTGCAAGCCATTCATTTGTTCCTTTCTGTCATTAAACTATATGTCCATGCAATCTGTGATCAGACTACGCCCATAATATACATCTTTAATTAAACACAGAATTTGTAATAGTTTTATTGTAGCTTTCTTTTTACTGTGATGCATCTAAATGACAATTAATGTTATCATACAATCATTTTTTTATGGAATAAAAAAGCTTTTTTTTTTAATTTTAATTTTAATTATTCATGATAAAGATGTCCTTTTTTGTATAACAAAAGTTAAACTTGTGCATGATATTAATATTTTTTAAATTTATTTTCCACTTCTTACATATTTGGATTGTACTTTTTTATAATTTTAATTTCATCAGTATGAGTTTATTTAACTTTTTTTTTTGGTAATTTTTTAGCAGGTAGCCAAAAATCAAACTAAGTCATTTGATGAACAAAAGAATCCCAAACAATATTATTCATCTGAAAGACTGTCTCGTTATGACGCAGAACAGAAGTTAAAGGCAATTCAGTTAAAACAAGAGCAAGTTAAAAAAAGACGAATGGAAATTATTCAAAAGAGGGATGATGTGCTGAAGAGAAGTGCGTGGGTGTCCTTTTGGTGTTATATTTTATTTTTCATGAATAGATAAAAGGAAAATAATTCTAATTAAGATAATTATAATTATTTTCCTTTACAAATTATGAACAGTTCATTATTTGGTAAGAGAGTGTGATTTGTAATTAAAGTTTTAATTGATAAAGTAATTTGACTTTTGCTATTAATGTATATTGATGTATTTTACATTAAAAATGATGGCCCTCTTAAATTACTAAGGACACCATTTGGAGATACTAAGAAAATTACATGGGAAGAATGATAGGTTTTCTTTTTACGTCTGAGCTAACAACTCCTCGTATGTGACTTATGAGCCAATTACATGCTTACTTATTGTACAATCATTGTTGCATGATTGCTTATGCTAACCATTTACTCATATAGCATAAGTGGAAAAATAACCAGATTTAAAAAAAATTAACAACACAGAACAAAAAATAATACATAAATATATGAAACAGTTATCAAATTTTAGTTTATGAACAATTACATTAATTTTTGACTAAAATGATATCTACATTAACTTCTCTTTAATCCAGAATTTTATAGTTTGGTACTGATGAAGCCTTAATTTTCTTTTTTTTCCCTTATATGAATTCGGACGTTTGTGGACCTTAGCCATCAGATGGCAACACGATGATGCTCTTAGTATTTGTCAGATATTTATATCATCTACCTAGCTCAGAATGTGCACAGAAAAGATATATACTTAACATAATAAATATATACTTAACACATTAAACGTACACTTGTTTTAATTGATTAAATTTTTATCTAGAATCCTTTATTTTTTATACCCCTCGTAAAGCTATAATGATTCTCGATAATCTGATCTATTTGCTGATCTAGCCTGGCCATGGATCTGAACATTCCAGATTAAAGAGAATTTATTGTACTTAGAAAAATCAATATTTAGTATGAATTTTGTTAAAATTACTGAGTGAAATTCACTGATTGCTCTAAGAATGTATGTGCAGTATTTTTTTGAAGAAATATAAATGGTTTTGTGTAAAAAAAAAAAAATGAAAATCTGGACAAGCAATCTGTAGATGATACTAAACAAAACTTTATTCATGAGTTTCAAAATTATATAATAAAAATAATATTATATTTATATTTAAAAGATTACAAACTGTAAATACATGAACGATTTTTACAATAAGTGTCAATAATTATATTGCTTTAACTCTTTTAATTTCAGATTTTACTTGAAAAGAAACAAAAAATGTTATTTTACATTTGTAAAATTTGTTTCATTTTTAATGAAACAGCATAATATTAATTTTTAATTAAAAATTATATGTATTAAAGCTATACTTTGATTATATTTAAGTAATATTGATTGAATTATGTATATGATCATTCAGACTTTTTTGCTATTATTACTTTTATTTATTATTATTATTATTATTATTTTTTTTTTTTTTTTGTAATGTGGACATAATAAGGTTAACTTAAAAAATAATTATGTAAGAAAGAGTTCACATTTCTGGTTAGAAAGATAGCCCCTTTTTATGAAAAAAAAAATTGTTGTGTTTCATTATGTTCCTTGATTATTCATCTTTATAGAGTAATTTTATTTCACAGCTTGAGTATAATTTTTATCACAAATCTGCAGCCTGCACATCTGCACATCTTTAAAAAAGAATTTATTAATCCAGGGAATGTTACTTGACAGGAATATAATATAATTGTTAGAAATGTGCATAAAATAAAGTCATATATTTAAAAATATTGAGTACAGATTATTATCAGTTTATGACATTCTATTAAAATATCTTTGTTATTTAATGCCTTTTCTTTAAATTTTTGATTTATTCGACTTTTTGATTTTTTTAAAAAGGTCTCTATTGAATGTAAAATTATTAAAAATATATAATTCAATGTAAATGTTCATGAATTATTAAATATTATATAAATAATTATGTATGTATAGAAATAATGGAAAAGAACTGTATTGAAATATAAAAATGATTATTAAAAATGGTATACTTTTTTCATTTTATTATCAGCTTACATAATTATTTTAATGACACAAAAAAAAAAATCAAAAATTTGCTAATTTTTGATATCAAATTTTTAGTATAAAATAAGTTTGTTTAAAAAATATTATTCAATTATTTATTTTATACATTTATTGTATTAATTTTTAAAAATACCTTTTTGTTGGATATATATGGCATTCGTGCATACCATTTCTTTATTTTAGATATTAAATAAGAATGATTCTAAATGTGATTTCTGTCTCTATATGAACTTAAAAGCACTTTTATTTTAAATTTTTCAGCGAGGAATTTAAAGAAAAGCTCAAGCAAGTTAAAATGAACCAACAGGAGTTGGATAAAGCCATGGAATCGTGGCAACAGCAAGTTGTCTGTTATCAAAAAGTTGCAAATCTACGAGCTGCTGAAAAAGTTGCTGAAATCTTTGAACAGAGACGCTTGAAAGCTATGCAAGAACGAATGTCTAAAGAAGAGGATCACAAGAAAAATATGCAAAAGTAATCATACTTTTACTTAATTTTTTGCATACATTTCGAATCATATTCATTATAGATTTCTTTATTTTATTATTATTTCACATTTAAAACAAAAGAATAGTGGTTTGTTCTTTTAGACAAGGAAAATAAAAGCAATATAAATTGCAAAATATTAATATATATATAGTCTGACCATTGATAACATGGAATGGTTAATATCCAGTTTAATGTCAGAAATAGATGAATCAATTACTTTTTAGGGTTACTTGCCTAATATGTGCAGTGCAAAGCTGCTTTAAAAGTAAAAAAATATAATAGTTTGTGTGGAATTTTTTTCATTTAATTTTTCTTTTAATATCATATTATCTAAAATTTTAATTATTCAAAATTAAACTTCCTTTTATTGCAAATTAAAAATCCTCTTAAATGACATTTCCTCTCTTATGATCCTGATCTTTTTAAATTCATCTGAATTGGCCTCCTGCCAATTTTCTATGCTGTCAGTGGTTGGACTATACCTCTTTGTTTGTGCTTCTTGCTAACGTTGAATTGCTTTGCAGTTCTCTTTCAAATAGAGAAGATCTTGAATGAAGTGCCTGGCATTTAAAATCAATAAACATTTTTGTATCTGTGTCTGATATCTTATGTTATTAAAAAATTTATATATTTAAGAGTATATTTAACGACATAATAATATGATAAAACATATTATTGTAATATTACTCTTTAATCCATCGTCAGAAGCACAGCTCTATGTAAACAATCAAAACATGCAGATATTTAATATAGGCATACATTTTGATTATGTGTATGTTTAATGTATACATATTTAATAAAAATACAAACAGCATTGATTGCCATCCAGTAGTCTAGATTAACAAACACCGGAATTCATATGAAAAAAAATACAAACACAGAAACTTGATGGATGCCTGGATTATAGAAGCAGAACTATTGAATGCAGAATTAAAGAGAGGTCACTGTATATATTTAAGAGGATGTAAATTAAAAAAATATATATACATATGAGCACTATAGTAAAAAAAAAAAAAAAAAAATAGTTAGCAGACTTATTCCAAGGAAAGATATCAAGCAAAGCTAAAACAAGGATCAATTCAATATAAAAAGAAAACAAAAGTATGAACATTTTTCTTCAAATTTGAATTGACTCATTCAAAACTGAATAAACTTTTTGGAAATTTTTGGCAGTTTGTATCCTTAATATTTTCTGTTTAAACCAAATGTGAAAATAAGCCAATTATTAATTTGGCCTTTCAGAAAGGTTTTAGTTAATAATTATTTCATTTTTGGCTACTTTTATTTACTTGCACTAATTACTATTCATTCATTTACTTGCATTACTCATTCATTTCTACTTATTACTACTTTCATTTACTTGCACAGATTTCATAATCTGTGGTTCCTTTTTTTAAAAGCATAATTGCCTTTCATGCTATTTAACAAGAATAAGTTTCTTACTTTATATTTCTGAAAAAATTGTTCATTTTTAATCTTTATCATTCTACACTTTATGTGATTAGATTATACATATTAAAATGTAATAGGAATATTAAAATAGATTACAGTTTATATAATGATTTAATATGCCAAACTAATAATGATGAAATTTCTTGTAGAATTGAAGCTGAAGATTATGTAAAATTGCAGGAAATGATGGCTAAACTTCGTTCAAAAGATGAAAGATGTAAAGCTTTCAAAGATGAAAAGAATTCTTCCATTGAGCAGGTTACTTATTAATTATGTTTATATAAATATTTTCCTATAGCAATACATTTATTAAACTGTAAAATTGTATAATATATTAAATCTATTCAAATAAAGAATTTCCTGTTGTTTTAACATATGAAATACTAATTTAAAAATAACATAATATGCTACCCATATAAAGAAAAAATAATTTTCAGACATTGTGTGTTTGCATTTTAATTTAAGAAAAATAAATGCATTATTGTAATTGTTTGATTGCTTTTTTTTTTTTTTTGTAAATTGAATTTAACAATATTATTTAAAAAATAAATTTCAAATATAATTAGGAATATATTAATTTTTAAAATATAAACATGCAATATGATGAACATATATGTTATATGTATATAATATCATATGTTGTATATTCATATATTTTACATAAATATAGTATAAAAGTATGGTTTACTACTAATATAAATACTATGATACTATAAAATCCCAAGAATATTATCTCTTTATTACAATATCACTTATGTTTTATAATTTATTCCTGAAAATATACTTCATTCATCCATATAGCGTTCACTTTCCCACAAAATGTTCATTTTCATCGTTAAAAAGACATAAGTTCTTTATAAAGGTATGCATATATAATCTGGATTTCAAGCATTTTCTTAAACCTGAGTGGTGTTTCTATTTATGATGTGATTATCTTCAGTATTATAAAATGACAAATTTTCCTTTATTATAAACATTTCCTCCTTAAATTTAGAACGTTTCTGAGTTACAGAAAGAGTGGAATGTTTTGGGCACTTTTTTTATAAGTACAGTAAGATCCTACTTTTTGGCGTTCAGAACCGCAGGTTTCGTGTTCGAGTCCCGGTGGTGCCATGGATGTTTGTAGTAGTTCGAAATCCACTGTAAACTGTAGGTCCCAGTCTAAACATGACTGTAGAGCATTGGGCATATGGCTGTACCCTGTAAAAAGAAGACATCTCATGTTTCGAATTCTGCTAGGAGGTAGACGCCCTTGGCCACCATGGGGCGGTTGCGCCAATCGTAATGAAGTTCCTACTTAACTCAGTTTCGATAATACATGGTAATATTAGCATTACACAGAATTGCAGATTTTAAAACTTATGATCTGTGTGCATTCCTCAGCTGATTGATAAAACCAATGAATATAAACAATACAATTTTAGAAAAACTACATTATTATAGATGCTGTGGAAAACATATCTTTCTGGAATCGGGTGACCATGGAATATTTGAAAGGAATGTGGGAGAATGTATAGTTGGAACTAAGCAAGAGATTCCAATTGTTAATGTCAGCAAAAATTATAAGCTAGCTAATAAAACAAGATTGGATAATATAAATGCTGAGTATACATATTGCAAGTTACAACTGGTGCAAGTCTTTTCAACAACACTCTTAAAGAATTAGTCGAGCAACAAGTACACAAAGATGATATATTTAACATTTCTGAAAATTAGGAAGAAAAGGAACTTTCAACAGATTTTCTAAAAGAAAGGTTTAACCACTTTACTGGAAATTATGAATCAGTTTATACATAATGATTTAAATTTTCACAAAAAGTTATAAAGCAAACTGAAGTATAATTAATGTGATGACTTGCTACTGAATAACTACTTGCTGAATGAAGCAAGAAAAGGCAAAATTATGTTAGATGGCATCTTTTTAAAAAAACAAAAATGTCAATGAAAGAACTTTCCTCATCACTAGTATAACTTCTTTACTTGAATTTTTTTATATTTATGAATAAAAAATCAATATTAACTATAAATAAGTAATAAAAAAAATATTTAACAATAAAAAAAAAAAGCTGATGAATTTTCTTATTCTCTGTTTTATTTTACTTGTCACAATTATTTACATGTTAAGAGGACCTCATTTAATGTTGCTTCATTTTGTTAGCACAGGAATTTTTTGGAACAAACCTTCCCTTATTAAGGCAGGCCTTACTGTATTATGTTAATTTTTTGTTTGGTTATTTCTGAGAATTTTCTTTTGTCCATAAGAAAACATTTTTTTGTAAATTTATCTTTGATTTTTATTTTTAGTCCCGGCAATTAGCATTGGCAGCATCTGATTTACGTGATCTTATTCGTCAAAGACTCGATAAAGACTCATTTGTACGTCGAAATCAACAAGCTGCTTTAGAATCAAGATTACTAAGCATAGAACCTCGCATATCTCGATCTCAAAAAAAGGATCCTCCTGCTAAAGATTAGGGTTTATTGTTTTCAGTCAATGAATTTTAACTTATATTTTGTGATATTTATATACTATGTACGTTGTAGATTTTATAAATTAAGTATTTTTTCTTAACTCTTAGTGATACTAAAAATTCTATTTGAGAATACCATATTCTGTGAATTTTTCACTTTCAAGTTAAATTGTTGTTGAATTTTTGTTATTGCATTTAAATTTTTTTTTTAAATTTTGGTTTTTATTTATAATGTATAGAACATATAGATTTAGAAATTATGAAGCAAAGTAAAAAAGTGGTATTTCTTTATAATATTTTCTAAGTAATTAGAGCAAAATTGCTATCAGATGATTTTCTCTTGTTAAAAAAAAGAATATAGAATATTCTAAAAGAAGTTCAGGGTAAAATAATCTCTACATCAATAGATTTTTTTTATGGAGCATTATTTGTGATATTTATGATAGTGTACTAATTAATAGTTGTACTTTAGATTTTATAATTGGATGGAACTTTTCTGTCTACTTTTCATGCATTTACAGTTAGTGAGAAACTGAGACATTTAAAATTCAATTGGCACACATTTTGTATGAATTATGTAATGATCATGATTGACATTTTAATTACTTAAGTTTAAAATGTAGATTATAAATATTTTAAAAGTTTTCTTTAATGATACAAAAAATGTCAATTAGGATTTTGTATGTATATTGAACTATTTTGTTAGTACATTTTACAGCTTTTTTTTAACTCTATGTAATTTATTTAAAATTGTAGCAATAAAAAAAATTATGAAACATATTTTAAAGTTAAAAAAATTAAAGTTCAGTTGAATAACTAGCATTTATTTGTTTTCCATTAAAAATCAGAAAATGCCAATTGCATGTTACAAGACAGAAAAGTTGATGGCACTTTGCATCATTAAATGAATATTGGAATAAAATTGTGTAGCTGAACTAAAGATAAAACTTATATATCGTCTGACCACTAAATAGGGCAGAAAATTGGCAAGTGGCAAAGTCAGGCGGATTCTAAAAGAGTGGGATCTAAGGAAGGAAATGTCATTTAGAAAGAATTTGAATTGCAATAAAAATTTTTAATTTTGAATTATTAAAAGTTTAGATATATTAAACAAAAAACTAGATGAAAAAATTCCACACTTAACTATTATACTTTTTTCTTTCTAAGCAGCTTTGCTCAATATCTATCTGTAATTGATTCATTTGTTTCTGCCTTTAAATTGGATTTTTACCATCCATGGTTGGACTTATACATGTGTGTATGCACAATATTAACTATATATTTAATGAATTTTTTTCTTCACATTCTAAGGTAAAATGACTTTACAATTATGCACAATTTGCTTTTCATATTTATTGAAATATTTCCACGTTTTACTTTTTCTTAATGCTCATAATAATCTTTTCATTGCCTCTCTCCATTCAAGTGATATTTTCTAGTCATTTTGTATTTTATTCTATGTATATACATGCATAATATGAATTTATGTACTTCTTCGAACTTGTGATATTTTAAATTTATTGTCTATTTTAGATGCTTTTTAGGCATTAGAATTTATATTGTTTTTATCTTGTTTAATGTTTTCTCTGCTTATAAAATTGCTATTGTTGTTAACTTCTACTACCAAATTTTATGAATATTCTTTTAGTTGAAACATTATTTATTCAACTGCATATAATTCCTTAGGAAATGTAACAAATGAATTTTTTTTTTATTTACGATAAAGTGACACAAATATTTTTGATTAAATTATTCGCAAGTTTAAAATAAATGAATAAAAATGATTTCTGGAAAATTATTAATATTCATAAATAGACTATTTTATCAGAACAATTACGAGCTAGTGAATGTATGGCTTTTAAAATAATGAGTGCTTTTAAATTAGACATAATATTGCTTTTTATTAAAATCATTTGTTTTTTTTAAAATATTAATTTTTTTCCTTTCAAAACTATATACCATAATTGCTAAAATTATTTCCTTTATTATAACATTTGCTTTTAGATACATTAAAATCATAATGTATTTTATCTCAATATTGAATGTTCCTAAGATAATATATAAAATTTGTTTTCATTTGTCTGAATGAGTGATATATAATTTAAATTCTATTAATTAATTTTCTGTTTTTACATTTATTAAAAATAAAGTGCATTTATTCATTTTATTTAAACTGTTTGTTCATTCTTTTTTTCGTGTTATTTCTTACATTAGAAAGGTTGAACTATATATAACTTGTGTTTAATCATATATGATTTGAAATTAAGAAATTCTGGCATTTGCATTTTGGAAAATTTTAACCTTTTGCACTCGAGGGCTAAATCTAATAATAAAGCAAATATTTTCCATCTAAATCAATGTACGCACAGAAAAAATTAATTACTTTATGAAAATAAGACGGAAAATTAACCCTTTGAAGACAAATTTTAAATGGCTCCGCTCTCGAGTGCAAAGGGTTAAATATAAAATATAATCTTAGACCTCAGCAATTTAATAGTTTTAATTTAAAAAAAAAAAACCTTTTATTTTTACATCTCGAAGAAATATGCAAGGTATGTTTTCCCCCCATGGACTTAAGCATTGACATTTGATTAACCACTGTATTTTACATTCATGTAGAGGAAAAATTTATAAAAAAAAAGTGATTTGAATAATAAATAAATGGCAAAGGGAGTATAATGCAACCACATTATTTTAATAGATTATACAATATTTTATATATAAATTAATTTTGGATATTTCCTCATTATTATGACATAAAAAAAACCAGGCATCACTTACGATCAGTGTTGTGAAACTAAATAACAAGGAGGGGGCAATAAGAAGGTACTCGATTTTATGATCATAAATTCAAACCTATATATAAACTCAAAATAAATAAATCGCACTCAATAATTTTCAACAAAAGCGATTGTGAGTACTACTGAAATTTTGAGAAATTGTAGTAGAACAGGGTGGCCACTCATAGAATTTGATAACAGTCAGCGAAAAGTCAATTTTTGAAGGGGAAATTGAATTTCCTAATGAAATATTCCTGAAAAGTGGCGATTCTTCGATGGTTAGTCCTGCGTCGCTAAATCCAGTTTCACGCCAATAGCGATTGCTCCAGTTACGCATACAACAACCCTTTTTCTATGATCGCCTGCAAATCCCACGTTGTCCCCCCACCCCCACTTCACAAGCTAAAATTCCCAGGTTCGAGAATGGGAGGGTGGGGAAAATTGTAAACCCGCTTAAAATGTGAGGCAAGATAGGCGTCCGTAAAAACACAGGAGGCAGTTTGCATCACCGACATCTATGTTTTCCAAAAATGAAGAGAAAAAAGAGCACTCGACAGAATAAAACTTAAAAGGTCTAAATTGTTATTTTATTTCAGACAATTCTGTTATAATTTAATTTATTCATTTCTTCAATTGATTTGTTTGTAATTTGAAAGTTTTAAATCGAACAAGTGCATTTACACGATGTTCTTTCGACCAGTAATTGTTGACCGTTTGTTCATAATTTAAAAATACTTATTAAATATACTTTTTACAAGGTTTTAAACATAAATATTATTAATCGCTGATGAAGTATAATTTTTATATTCATAGGTTCTTTTTAAATAGCTTATATGGTGCCCCAGTTTTATGTGAATGACTTGGAATTTTTTAAATTTCACTTGGAAAAGGCAGATAATTTTACCTTGACTCGAGAGTAGCCACCCTGTAGAAACAAATGAGAATCCCCACTCCATCCCAAATCTTCAGCAAAATAAAATTCAAGAGAAAATGTACTTATATTATATTACATTTTATCACTTCTTATAGAAATTATATGAATTTTTAAGATGGAGAAGTATACTTTTGGAAGAAACAGGCCTATTTTCCTAATATGCAACATAAAATTTAAAAAAAAAATCTGCTGCCACAATTTTACTATTAAAAAAATGAAAAATGAAGTTTTTCATTTCTCTAGTGAATTAGAAAATTGGCTAAAAAAGCATTAAAGTTATTGTGTAAAAAGTACCAATAAAAGTGTAAATTATATGCAAAGTTTAAACTGCTAATTAAAAATTTAATATATTCAAGTATTTGTTCACTGTAAACCAGATATTCTAATTGGACAAATTTAAACTACCCACCTTCACAGGAATAAAAAGCATACAAGATAAAATTAAAGAATTTTTTATTCAAAATTCGGAAGTAGCTGCTTTATAAATTAAAATAGCTAATTTGGTAATATTAGTGAGCATTACTAAAAATTTAGAGAACACATTGAATTATCAACATTGTAAAATTCTCAAAAAATAATGAATTTATTATTAAATACAATATTTTATATTGATGTACATTTTTCTAAAACTGTAACGATCTCATTTCAGTATGAAATAAGCAAATTTCTAAGCTTAACTTCTGTAATGAACAGCATTTGATATTAAATAAAATTTAAAAAAAAATCTGACTCATTACTGAGAAAAGTTATAAATTAATGAAATTTATTTTTATTAGTCGAATTTGTCCATTAAGCATACATTTCTTAATTATCCTGAAAAAAGTAAGGTATAATAAAGAATTCTCAATTATTCTGAAATGAGAAACACTTGTTAAGTACATTATGAATATGTTTTAGTTAAAAACAAAAAAGATTTTTTTTCCTATTTAAAGAACTAACAAAGATAAATATCTGGAAATGTTTCTGTCATTATTGTATAAATATTTCTTTATACTTTGTCTTCTTCATTGGCACAACAGCCCCATGGTAGGCCAAGGCAGTATACCTACTGGCAGATTTCGAAACATGAGATTTTTTTTTATGGAGTAGGGTTGTCAGCCCTACGCCTAACGCTCCGCAGTTATTAGACAGGGACCTACAGCTTAAAGTGGATTCCGAACATTTATGGCACAGCCAGGACTCGAACCCGAAACCTACGGCACCGAGTGCTAGTCACTTGGTCATCAGGCCCCCTTTATACCTTATAACATCTCTTAAATCAAAACCTTGTGGTAAAATTTTTTCTTAACGCTCAAATTAAAAATCATGCCTAAAAGAAATCATAAAACTTGTCCGAAGTTCTTTATTATGACAAAACTTTTATTATTTATCCATTATTTTATGATATTCGGTTGTTTCTTTCTGCATGAATAATTCTTTCTTCAAAAGGAAACACATAAGTATATAAAAACATTTTTATTTTGGTCTGACAAATATCACAGCTTTTTAATTGTATGCAAATAATTCACAAGAAAGGAATTAAAATTAATTCAAAACAATAACAGTATACATCACAATTGTTTAAAATAAAATAAAAATAATATTATAAACTTATCAATAAATAAATTTATTAAGTAATTAATTTTCAAAACATGATAATTTTCATCTTAATACTGTACCAAAAAAAAATGTTCGCAAATAAAAATATTTCCCCAATTAGTGCAATATTTACCAAAAAATTGGAAAACATTTAATCAGAAACTATTGTTTTTTTGAGAGTAGGAGAATCACATGATAACAATAGGTTTGGTTTGCTGTTCTATGGTCATCTTGTGTGCACTTTAGGCTAATTAGATCGAGACCTACATTTTAATGTGGATTCTGAACCACTCACAAACATCTATGCCACCGCCCGGATTCGAACCTGATGCCTTCGATAACGATAGGAGAGAATCACTTAGATCATTGAATTTTATTTTATTTTACAACACATGGATATGCAAATTTCTGTGTAACCATAACCAACCAATGATAAAAACAATAAAGTTTATTTTTGTAGCAATACAAAAATTAAAAATCAATAGTATTGAATACTTTTAATGAAATATAAATAATTCTGTTTTTAGTATTATCATTATCAAAAGTATATTATGAGAACCTGATGTGGAGAGTCCGAGCAAGGTTTAAAAGTCTGATTCCTGACACTTCTTTAAAATTAATTATTATACTTTCCAGGATTCCAAAAATAAATGCTAAGGAGACATTTTAATTGTATTCTTCATTAATACAATAAGTAACAAAGACAATTACCGCTTTAGCATCATATGAATAAATGTAGAGAGACTTTCTCAGCACCGAGGCCTATAAAAAGCTATCTTGGATCAACAATGAAAATTATATTCGAATAAGATTATAAGAAAAATAAGATTCAATGTATTATAAATATATCATACAAATCATTAAAAATATATGTAAAAATACAGTACAATATACGAAAATATACAACTTTACTTTACTTATCTCCAGCTATTCAATTATACTTTACTTAGGTAAATTTTCATTCTTATCTTATAAAAATAATTTTATCAAAAGTACATTTTGTAAGCAAATTTAGAATATAGGAATGCTTTTTAAGTTAATACAAATATTACATCTTTAAAATTGTAAAAAAAAAAACTTTATTATAAAAAAACTGTTTTTATAGATATTGAATTTAATTTAAAAAATTGTTCTAAATCCATTAGTGAAGATTAGTCCATAAAATTAAAAAAAAGAATAGGGATTCCCCAACCCTGATGAGAACTATATTAAAACCCATTATTTTTTTGTTTGAACAATACAAGCAAATTAATTTACAGAAAAATTGACTTTTATATTAAATGTTGCAAGTTCAGCAACTAAATAAACTAAAGCATATGGGATTCTAACTCCATAAGTACTGTCTTTTTGGCACAAATGACAATATTTATTTTCGCTGTAATTCACACGTCTTAAACCTCTAAGAGGAGAAGACTCCAATTCTGCTTTGATGAATGCCTATTAAATACAAATAAAAAATTTATAACAGTAGAATATATAATTAATATAAATATTCAATAATATACATATGTTGTTCTAATTCAGCTGGCAATACAGAGACAGTCTTTATGCCATAAGTAAGGGCTGCACCGTTGTTACTAATTTAGCATTACCTAGGGGGCATGTGCAGCTTGAAGATATGCTATGGAAGCGAGTAACACTACCCTCACAACGCTCTACGATCTTATTAGATCAGGACCTATGGTTTAAAGTGGATTCTGAATCACTACAAACATCCATGGCATAGCTGGGATTCGAACCGAAACTTGTGGTACCGAGCACTATCAATAATATACATATACTTTAATTGTAATATAAAATAAACTGATAAAATCTTCTTTAAAAGATTTTTTCCAAAACTCATGGGGAAAAATGTAAATCAGGAAAAAAAATCCTTTTTTTAAATGTAGTGCGCAGGGATCTCAGACCACCTGCAATTCAAACAGAAATATGTAGCACATCCAGTTGCTAATCAGAGTGCACTAACTGTATATATTAGCACTATGAGTATTAACTGTTATTTACAAGGCCATTCTAGACAAAAATTTGAAAAAAAAACTTGGAAAGGCAAAAATTATTATAAAAAACATAATTTTGAAATTTTAAGTTACCACTAAAAATAACTGAATCTAGCTTAGAATCCAGATTTTCTAATATACAGGCTAATTAATTTTTGAGAAATATTTTTTAAATGATTACTTTGATGTCTTCAGGCAGTTCAAACTGGTTCAAAGGCTGTATTACAGGAAACAACAACGATTCACATTCCCCACAAACAAATGCCTGTAAAGAAATATAAAAAAAAATCCCACAAAATAAAAATAGCATTCATACACTACAAAAAAGTAAACTAAATACATATGATTTATGCTAAACAAAGTACTAAATCCTCTGTGGTATATGGTATGCCAAGCAAATTTAAGTATAAAAAGACTAATAAAAAACCTGAATAATATCAATAATTAAATTCATTTTATATCCTTTCTTCTTGCTGTAAGTAAACAAACACAGAATTTTGGTTTGAATAGAAAAGACATTTTACAAATTATCTGAAAACACTACATGTCCATGAGTGCAGTAATTTGCAACTTTTATGATTGATTATAGTTAACAGAAATAGCCAAATATAAAAAGAATAGATTTTTAAAAAAATTGTAGTAAACAGTAAAATTAAAAAAATTATTTTTTAGAAGTGACTAAAAACAGTTACTAGAAAATGAGATATACTTTTAACTTCATTAAAAAATAAGTTTCAAAGCAAGTTCAAAGAAACTAGTTTAAATTTGGATTCCAATTTAATTGAAGCTTTAAATGAATTAAAGGCGAAAGTTATGAATGAAAATAAAATTTTAAAAGATAGCATAGCATAGCAGTTGGTTTTAATATCAGACACAGTAGTTTTTCACTAATTTAAATCATTTTTAGTGAATTGTATACTACGTTTCACATGAATTAGAATAACAAATAAATATGAGAAACATTGGATTACATTGCATTTGTCACTGTTAAGTAGTAAACGATCTAGAGTTAGAGACATTGCTCCATGAGAAAGAATAGCATCCTTTTCCATCTCTCCAAATCTAATAGCTCCAGCTTTGTATAAATTTAAAGGCTGCATTGTTTTAGGATCATAATTTTCAGCAAGAGAAACTACCTACATAAAAAATGATGAAGTTAATTTATTGAAACATTTATATGCATGCTTTTGTTGTCTTAATTACTATTTATCAACAGCGAACATGATTTTTCAATACACAGTGTCTTGAAAATTGAAAATAAATTGCATTAAAATAATCATATATTGAAAATCATATGCACTAATTTGATGATGTTTCAGTTTTTTTTTATGTAACATTATTCACTTAAAACTAAGTACAATAAAATTTTTAAAAATTCTAAAATTATTAGCTAATTAAAATTACATAATTATTGATATAATTAAAAAAGTAGTTGAAAGTGATTAGTTCAAATTTGTATTACGATTTATTTAAAGATATAAACGCATTAAAAAAAAGTGCAGTGAACTATGGTAGACAAATTTGAGTTTTATTTTTAACCGGTAAAAAGTAGCTTTTCTGGAAGTTGGGCCCATTTCTTGTAATTAAATCATTAATAACGATTTTCACATTTTACGCTGAAGCATGTGGTTTTCAACAGGATTGATTAAGCAATTGATTTAATGCATTTACAGAAATAAAATTATAAAGAAAAGTAATAAAATGGATTGATTATTTATAAGAAGGAATAACATTGACTGTATTTTTCCCCGTAGTGGGTTTTTGGCTGTTTATGTTGAGAAACAAAATGTTTTCTTGTAACCTTCAATGATCTTAATTAAAGAAAAGATTGCTGATGAAAGTGGTATTTTTTCAGATTGCTAGAAAGCATATAAGAGCAATGAAATGAAAAATATCGAGCATGAACTTTGAACTGTTAACCAATAATTCAATTTTGTAGACTGGGAAATTATCTGTGAAACACAAAAGATTCGTTAGTGAACTGTGGAATGAAATAATAAATAGCAATAAGTCACAGTTTTTATTTATACTTGTTCCAATAACTGTTGCACCTTTTGTATACCAAATCAGAAATATTTTCAGTAACTCTGAAAAAGTATTGCAATTTATTGCCTACTGTTTAAAAATATTTTAATATTTCGATATACTTTTATGATAATAATATCAGAGATGCCAAAATTATGTGAGACTTTTCAAAAAAATCTTAGACAATTTGCTGTAAATTTTTATTCTTGTCAGTGGTAAGGGAGAGAGTGGAACATTAGTGGCAAACAAGCACCAACCATATCTACATGTGCTTAAGTTATTTATTACAGATTGGAATTAATAACGAAAATAATCTAATTTTTAAAAAAGTATATATAATGTTGCACAACATTTTTAAAAGATATTATAAGTGTATTAAAGGCAAAAACTTCATTAAAATTTATAAAAAAAAAAAAAAAAAAAGATTATACACACTAATATCAACTTTCTTCATTAAATTCTATCAGCTTTTAAGTAAAGACCTGATAGATTACCAGTTCTTTTTTAATAAAAAAAAGAAAAGATGTAAATGCGACAAAATATTTTTTTGCAAATAATACTAAATGCCATTTTTTTTTTTATTATGAAAATAGTTGCATTAAATTTGTCATTTTTCCACAAAGCCATTTATATATTTTTTCCATAATAGAGGGGGTTTTTATTGAAGTTTGAAAAGTAATAAACAAAAATAGCTTTTCTTAAAAAAAAAAAATTCCATAGAGATAATTTCTTCTATAGTTCATAGTTATTAAGAAATAATTATGGAGAATCTATAATTGGCATTTCTGTACTATTGTACTTTTATTTCAATTTTTGATTCATTACTATTTTGTTTTTCATATTATTTTGGTATTGCATAATATTTAATGCAGTGAGAATTCATTTTATCCTTACTATTGGTTTTGTAAATAATGATGCTTTGAGTATCAATATAAGTATTTATAATGAGCAAAAATTACTGATACTTGTATTTGGTGAAAAAAATAATCCAGCTAATAAAATTAATGCATTAATAACTTGACAAATTTTACTAGAGAAAAATGTTATTGGAGAAAGAAAAAGGTGAAAAAATATTTAAGAAATGTACTCCTTATAATAATATTAAATGAAATATTTCATAATTCGAGATGATAAAATTGCCCATTATAATCCTCAACTAATTGATAATTTTTAATTCGTATATTTTGCGATACATTTTCAGCAATGTAGTAGTAATGAAATACTAATGCAAAAATTAAAAAACATCAAGTAAATAAAAGGAAACAAATGAATAACAAGCAAAAATCTAGAAATAAAAGGATTTTTCGTTCAACATAATACATTCCTTTTTCAGTACAAATATGGTGTACAAAACTGGCAATCAAATAATTTGATTATCCTATATAAAGTTTTATATTATTTAAAGATATAATAAAATCGAAGTATATATACAATGGAATCGTTGCTTATATATTAGAAATAAATGTTTTGCTTAATATTATTACACAAAAACATTTTTAAAAAAACCTGTGAATTTAAAGCTTTTTACTAATTACTGTTTTAGAAAACAACATTATACGAATTACTTTCAAGTCAATTATATTTCATTCATTATAGACATTTCATCTTAAAAAGTAAGACTTAAATTATTAGTTGAATAATTTTTTATATTATAAGTCAAACTATTAAATTGAGTTTGTGATTATATTTGGATCTGAAAAAAGTTTTTTTTTTTAAACTTTTTTCGGATTAAATTTTGAGACATAAAACATAGTTAGAAACGTAATTTAGGATTTCAATGTAACTAAGCAAATTAACTAATAAAAAAATCAACAATTTATTATGAAAATTTAATTACATTGAATATAAAATACATTTTTTTTTTGTGCTTCATAAAATTCAATTTTTAAAATCATAAGAGATTCCAATGTGCAGAAAATATACTATTATGTTCTATTTTTATTAAAGAGGAATTCTGTAGATTATATACAAAAGTAGAAGCTCAAAAAACTTACTTGATATTTGTCCTCAACCACATGATGAAGTCTGTATGAATAAACATATCCACTATATACATCTGCCTCTAATAATTCTCCAGATGTTCCGCTATAAAATTTTTGTGTACCATAAAAATCCATGCCAGCTGTACATAAAAGAAAATTTTAAATAAGACACAATAATTCAAATAAAAAGAAATAATTGATACAAAATATTTTAGAATGCATTTGAATGATTTTTATAATAGATAACAATATATATATATATATATATAATAATAATTATAAGCTAAAGGAAAATTATATATTTGGTATCACTAGATATTATCATAATGGTAATTATTAATAATCAAAATGGATCCATAATTAAACTGTACACCAATATTTCCTTATTATTATTATTATTATTATTTATTTTTTTTTTTGAAAAAATACATTTTTTATTCATAAAAAAAAATAGTACAAAAGTAGTACCTAGTATGTTTCATAGTATAAAAATGACCTTAAAAATGAGGGAAAAAAGTAAAGAAGAAAGGATGGAAAATTGGGAAATCAAAAGAAACTTTGCTTATATAAAGTAAAGGAGAGATGTCTTTTTGCACTTATGAGAGTCAACATATAATTTTTCTATATATCTCATACATATATTCTTCTTTTCTTTTCTGTTTTGTCATATTAAAATTCTTTTAATTGGCTGTACACATTTGCTTATTATCATTTCAGAAAATTATGTTCCAATCCATTCAAAACACACATTTGTGCCTATTTTATCTACAGTCATTTGGCAATTTTGGTTTTTAATATCTTTGTACTAATAATATTCTGCAGCGTCCAACGCACATTTTTGCTCAGGATGAGAAGTGTCTATCACAGATATCACAAAATTTTTTTTTTTTTTTACTTATACTTTTGTTACAGAAACATTTGTGCAGAAAATGTATATTTTATGTATAAATGTTTTTTATTATAAAAATATACATACATATATTACAGAAACAAATATGCATCATCATATCACACTTTAATTCATTTATACCTCCAATGACAAAAAAACTTTGAATGGAAAGTTGTTCGGTTTTAGGTTCTTTATTCTAAGGGGAAGATTTCTAATGGGTTCATTTATATTGATATTGCAAAAATGCCTTTTTTTTTACATTCCCCTTACTGGACATACAACTAGTAACATTACTCCCAATTCACTGGAAATTAGCATAAAAATTCGATATTTTTTTGAAATATTAAAAGTTTTTATTTGAATTACTCTAGAACATATAGAGAAAATGCATTAAAATACTTACAAATAATCCTGTTTCATTTCCAATGGCAACTAAACAATGTAATTTTTAAAACTTAAGGTAAAATCATTGAATGTATTTTTTATCAATTCAGTAAAACATTTTTTCCCATAAAAGATTTCTTACATACATATTTTTTATGTACTGTATTTTTTCTCTAAAGAAAAAATTCTGCAGGATCCAAATAATTCGGTAATAATTTACCAATAAGCCAATTGCCAAAGATGACTAAAGAACATTATACATTAAACTATATTGTAGATTTCAGATAAAAACTAAATATGTTGATAAATAAAATTAATTTTATTTAAAACCTTTCCAAATCAAGTACACAATCAATAAATAAATTGTGAATATCTTCTATGAAAATTACAGGCAAATAGCTTCAACATACTTAAAAGATTATGCAAATATCAAATATTAAAGCATAAATTGTTTCAACGGATTCAGTGACTTCACTCACAATAATAATATATAAAAGTTCATGAACAAGTTATATTTGCCTTTAAAAAGCTGTAATGATTAATATTGTTTAGATAATATTAACAAATAATTTAGTTTAAAATTCTTTAAAATTAATGCCTAGGATTTATTGAGCACCATATAAAACTTTGAAAAAAAAATATTTATTAATTTAACCCTACAATACAAAGGTTAATAAATTTCAACAAATTTCGAGACCTCTTAATTGCTTATAGAATACCAGAAAAATATGCTATTTCCAACCTATATTGGCAAGTATCTGAAGATTTATGGAATTCTAAGTGGATATTCTTAAAATTTAACTCCAGTCAATTTTTTTAATACAGATTATATGAAAAATTGTATATTAACAGATGCCCTGCACTAATTTACAGGAACTGAAGATCTTACAACTACAGTTAATTCTGTAACTTGAGTGTTTGGACTAAGAGAATTTTCACTAGAATTTATTAGATTGTTTAGGAAGTAATTTCGTTGTTTCCTAACAAAGGTCTTTTAGGAAAGGGAAGGGAAAGGCTTTTTTCACAGCCAATTTTAGCCACATCGCCATTATATATTTTGAAAGCTGACATTGCAAGACTTATTTGTAAAAAATTTTTTTGATTCTGCACGATAGTTTTTGTTTGATGCTCTATAATATATGGAAAGTTGAAAGCAGTATTTTCAGCGTGTTTTACTTTTTTATTATTGAAAAGATAAAAATGCAGTTCAAGCAAGTAAAAAAATTATTCGATTTGTATGCAGAAGATGCATTGAGTGAATGCCAGTACCAAAACAGGTTTGAAAAATTTTGTACTGACAATTTTGATGTTGAAGATTCACCATGTTCTGGAAAGCCAATTGAAACTGATGAATTCAAAATAAGGCACTAACTGATGCTAACCACCGAATAGCAATTTGTGAGTGCAGCAAGAGATTAAATTATTGTATTCAACCTTTCATGCTCACATGAAAAGCCATGGCTTAATTTCATAGCTTGACATATGGGTTCCAGATCTTCTTACAGAAAGAAATTTGCTCCATCGCATTGACGTCTGTGATTTGTTTTCAAACGTCGATCCATTTTCGAAACAAATGATCACTTGAGATGAGAAAAGTATTGTTTACAACAACAATGTTAAATGTAAAAGATTAAATAAAACAGATGAACAGGCTCAAAGTACTTCGAAAACCAATATTCATAAAAAAAAAGTGTGATGCTATTTGTTTGGTACGGTTTGAAAGGAATCTTTTTAGATTCAATTGGTCAATGCTATGATCAACTCTGAAGTGTACTGTCATAAACTGGATAAATTGAATGATCCCCTCATAGAAAAGGTACAGTGTTCCACAAAGATAATGCAAGACCTCATACAAGTTTGGTAACTTACCAAAAGCTTTTACAGACTAGATGGGATATACTATTATACATACCATATTTTCCAGATCTGGCACCATCCGATTATTACTTGTTCTGGTATCTAAAAATTTTTCAGAAAATCAAACCTTTACTTCAAATAAGGATATCAAAAATGACTTGGATCAGTTTTTTTGCCAAAGATCAGTAGCTTTATGAAAGTGGAATCATACTACTGCCAGAAAGATAGCAAACGGTATTGGATCAAAATGAACATGTAATTCAGTAAAACATTTATATACTATAAAAAAAATCGTCTTTCACTTCCCCCAAAAAAAAAAAAAAACGTTTCCGAACATCCCGACATAAACTGCACTATGTTAATAATGACATTTTATTTATTTCTCTTCTACTTTTTCAAATGATTTTGTAACACGCTGATAATTTATGAATACCCTATATTTTTAATGCATTCAAAGTAGAGATAATGAAATATCTTATAACAATAATTATTAATAATAAATATTAACAGTAGCTATAAACTTCCAGAATATCAAAATTATACAAAAAATTCAAGAAACAAAGTATAAATGTATTTAAAAAAATATAACCTTCTTTCAAAATATTTCCAAATTCTTCAACAGCATTTTTTTTTTCTGAGAACTCAAAAGGTACAACTTTAATCTTTTTACATTTTTGTGCTGCAACATTTGATGCTAATATTTCAAGTAGCATTCCTAGAAAGAAAACGAAAATCTATTTCATTTTTTAAAAAAAGAAGCTACAGAAAGCTGCTGTTTTGATGAAGAAAATAACTAAGAAACAAACAAAAATGAAAGTACTACCTTTTGTACAGAAAATGAACAGACAAAATCCTTTATATATAAATATTACATTGAAAATAATAAACTAAATATCAAACAAGTAATAGATTTAAAATACGTACAATCTTAAGTAAATACATAATCAATGTTTATTTACTCTTATATATATTATAATGTAGACTAATGAAGATGTATTAAAGTACATTTTTGATTTAAATTATTTTAAAATTTCTAACTTGACATTTAGAATTTTAATATCAAATTTGTCGTTTTTCTGTTTAATTAAATAGTATGCAACTATAATATTTAAAACTTTAAATTTTTTAGTAAAACTGAAAATTTAATACTGCCAACTATTTAAATCATAATAAGTAACTGTTGTAAAATATAAGAAAGCAATAGTTAATTATATTAATGTATTGTTATTAATTAAAGTAATTGCATAAATGACAATTTATTTTAAAAAAACAATGTAAAAAACACAATATAAAAATTTGATTTTCCATTACAATAGACTTGTTAATTACATTGGCACAAAAATAATTTTATGTCAATATAATTAATTTCCTCTCTATTGCTCTTTCAGAAAAATTAAAAGCATATTTTTTTCTGTACGTCTCAATTTAATGGTTAGCTAAAATTATACAGAGACCATAAAATCATACAAATTGGCTTACATTAAAAAAGTTTAATATTGAAAATATCTATGAAGGCAATATATTTTTATATTAATTCTTCTCAATGTACTCAATTGAAAAAAATTGATGTGATTTTTTTCTATCTAATAAAAAACATTGAACAAATGTTTTAATTTGAATAAATATACTTTTCTTAGTATACTTCGAATTCAGTTAATAGATTTTTGAGAATTAAATTTGATTAATAATTTTATGTTACATTTAGAAAGATAAATGGTAGATAGGAAGATTTTAATTACAAAAACTTAATAAAGTACATTTTACATAAAATTTTAATTTAACTAAATTCAGCATCCAAAATAAAATAAATAAGTAAACAGAAAATAGATGTATAACCTACCAACTGACATTCGAGAAGGTAGACCATGTGGATTAAATAAAATATCAGGAATTAAACCATCAGCTGTAAATGGGAGATTTTCAGGTGATATTACGGAACCACATACCCCTTTTTGACCATGTCTGTTAGAGAACTTATCTCCAGTTTCAGGAATTCTCTAAAATTCAGATGATATATTGTTAAAACATAGTAAGCTTTAACTATATTTAAATGAATTTTATAGATTTTATACGAATATTTCATTTAAGTATCATTTATAACTATTTTCACATAATATGGAATTTTTTTTAAATTATGCAGCAAAAGATTTTTAAAAAATGATCATATAAATAAAGTCTAAACTGGAAATTTTTTTAAACTTTCAAATCATTTGATTAATTAATAATTGTGGGGGAAATAAAATTGAATAAATTGACTTACCATCATTCTATAAGTAATTCCAATTTTATGCCTTTCAGTAGGCAATCTTTTATCCACAGATGAAGCTGATATTCCCATTAATTTTGCAGACTCTATGTATGCTGGCGATCTTGCATTATAAGTCTTTATAATGCTTTTATCACCTTTCTTATTAAAAACACTGAAACATAATAATTGTCAAAAATAATTTCATTTATTTCGATATTTAATAAATATCACTAAAACATGATTTATAAATGATAGATTAGAAAGAATTCCTAGAAATTCATACATCTTTTTCCAGATATCTACTCATATGCCACAACTAAATTTATGCTACAAAAATATAAATATACTGGAATGAGAAATTTCACTTTTAATATTTCTTAGGCAAATAATTCTACCTTTGGTGACATCTCTGTATTTTAACATAATAAATTAATATTAATAAACATAATTTTTAATTCAAATAAATAATCTCTCTCCTATTTAATAAAAATTTCTTTAGAAAGAAAACATCTAGTATTACTTATTTATAAAATTTACCGACAATTAAATAATTATTCAGAAAAATTATATATTCTTAGCTCAAAACTATTAAAAATGAAAGAATAAAAAAGCTAAAGACATCATCGAAAAAAAAAACAACCCGATAATAAAATAGTTTTTTAATGTTTTTTAATTCCTATACATTTAATTTCCGAATTAGCAGTTGCTACTTGCCATAGTCTGATTTTAGTCAAATAATATTTTTTAAGTTTTGCTGGAAAAAAAAATCCAATTAAGCACTTGATACTTAAAATCAAATAACGATGACAAATGTTATGCCGTATAATACACGACATAATTAAAAATTATATAATAATATCAAATTGCCATTAATGCATTCTTTTTATGCATAATTGATGCATCATAAGCATGCACGCATAAACTTAAAAACTTTTATAAATTTTACAACGATGATCATTAAATTCAATTTAAAAAAAAGAAGAAATGCATACAAAAATATAAAGTGCTAATAATAAAGCTAAATTTACTGACACAAATCTTTCTATTTGTAATTGATTAGAATACATATATAAAATTGTAAAAATTGTCTTTACATATAATTTATAAATTATAAAGAAAATAAAAGTTTAATAATCAATGTATATTATATATATATTCAATGTGTTACAATTTTCATTCTATACGATTGTCCTGATTAGCATGTAGAAATCTCTCTTTTTTTTTTTTTTTCCTTTATGAATTTTTCTATTGAACATCAGTTTTTGACCAGCTTTTTCCACATAAGGATGCAATAAAACTGTAAAATTAAATAACCCTTTTCCTCACTTCTAAATGCTTGGCATCTTTACAGTCAGAAATTGTGAATAAGCTGAAAATAATATATGAATCGAGCTAATTAAAAAATTTGTTCGCTTTACTTTTTACTCTTAATTACAATTAATTACAATACATTATGATGTAGAAAATATAAATATCTACAAAAATTACTAAAATTCCACATGAATTATATTCAACCAACCATTTAATTAAAAAAAAAAACCTTAGAAGAATGATTAAACTGCTTTAAAATTATTTATTGTTTGTGCTCTAATTATATTGAATTGATATAGCTCCATTCTCAGCAGAATATTTTCTTCTGAAATTAGAATGTTGAAAGTGTTGCTTCATTTGACATAATGAAACGATATTACACTATACAAACATCTTACACTATACAAATCTTTCCCTTCTATATTTAACATTTAAATAAATCATTTAATAAATCCAAGTTTTATGTGTCCTACTTAACAGACCTACTACAAAAAACTATAATGTTCTTTTATTTGTACTACAGTACCAATATAAGAACATTACACTATTTCTATAACTATTCTATAGCTATTTCAATAACTAGAACATGCTATTTCTATACTATTTGAAGAACTATTATGGAATTTCTCTTCAAAATAATTATGCAACCTATATTGGATTGATGATTTTCAAAACAGGGTAGACTTTTTTTTTTTTTTTAAATTACATTAAAAAACTAAGAAACAAGGATGGTTTTATAAAAAATGCTTTAACAAAAATTTTGCACAAATGCTTTAATTACAAATGTACTACTTGGAAAATTGAAAAATCACACTTTAGGCACCCCAATACCCATGTCTTTAGTAGGGGTCTAAAAAGTCAAATTAAAATTTCAATCAAATTTAACTTTAAAATGCTCACTCTCCTAAAATAAATGCTATTTGATAGAATAATTGCACTGTCATACTTGTATTTAGCACATTAAAATTTAAAATAATTAATTATTATTATTACATAGAGAAATTTGATACTGATCACTTATAGAAATATTGAGACAAGAAAATATAAAATAGCAACACTAATTACACATCAGCTATAAAAAGAAATTTGGACTATAAAGATAAATATAAATATACCTCAACACAGGATCTCCTTTTTTTACGAAAATGCCTATATAAGGCAGGCCATCTTCATCAAGATACAGAGAAGTAGATGAATTAGTAAGATCACGTTTAAAAGTTAGTTCATTTACGGTACAATTTAATTCTTTAGCAAAATCCTCTAGGCAATAAGTGACAGTTTTATAGATTGAATCTTGCATTAAGCCTCTTTCTACAGCAGCTTTATTTAAAACCACAGCATCCTCCATATCAAAACCCTAAATAAAATAAAAAATTCAGTAATGAAACATTAGTCAAATTGATAATCTTTTTTAAGGAAAATTATTGTTTTGCCAGAAAAATTTCAATTTCAAAAAAAATTATCCAAGAAATATATTTTAGAAAATTATTCAACAATACTTATTTCTGTGTTTTTGAAAAGTTTATGCTACTTGTTTTAAAATAGTTTACAATTAATTTGTGAACATTGTCAGAAATACTTTTCTTTATCTCAGCTGGAACATAAATTAATAAATATAATTTTTTAAATATACAATAAAATTCTAATTGAAATAAAAATATGTTTTAGCACATAGATTAAAAGAAAAAAAATAAAAGTGCATGCATTTTAAGAATGCCAAAAATGTTTTATGTCATAAATAAGTATTCAAATCAAAATAGATAACGGGGAAAAAAGTGAAAGTATGAAAATGCAAGGAAGGAGCGAAAATTACATTTTATTATCATATAAAATTAAAACAAATGCAAAACTAGGCAATGAATAATTTAAAAATAATTACAAATGGACATCTTTCAGACTTAAGATAGAAAGAATTTAAATACATAATTAACAACTGTTAAATTAGACATTTTTTATACAACTGTAGAAGAACTGAGATAATTCATTTAGAAAATTTAATTGTAATGTGAAACACACGCCTAATTTTTTAAATTATCATCCTATGCAATTGCCATTTTAATAATATCATCAGAGAATATAATAAAATATGTTTAGCAAAGCTGAAATGAATGTAAATTTTTTTGTTTACCTGTGAATGTAAATTTTGTACTTACGGAATAACTAATGACAGCTATAAAGATATTTGTTCCAATTGGATTATCATCCCAATTGTAATCTGCATACACTGAAGTACATACAAGGGGACTTTGAGGATAAGTTAGAAACAAACTTTTGGAATCTGATCTGTACTTAAAATTAGGAAAAGGAAAGCTTACGGCTTGTTTGCTTTTCTAAAAAATAAAAGGATTTTTTTAATTGAATTAAAATATTACATGAATTCTAATAAAAAATACTGAATAAAATTCAAGATTCTGCTTACTGTCAGAGTGATACCAAACTTTTGGTCATTACTGTGTGCGAAATAGGTTTTTAAAATATATATCTATATTAAAAATTAAATTTATGATATTATCAAACAAATAATCTTCTTAAACATATTTACTGCCACAGAGCCCTTCAATTTAATTTATTTTACTTTCGACTTTCAACACCCTGTTTTTGATAAAATTCCTTTTAACACCATTTTCAGTGATAAATCAGAAACTCTTCCCCACAACCAATACAGACATAAAAAACCCCATTCAAATCCAATATTCCTTTTGATCGGAAATTTTTTAATAACAATTTAAATTTTAAAGATATATTCTTTTCCAGAGAAAATATTATATACAGCTGCAGGATTAAAGAATTTCTTCATTCCCTGGCATAAATTCTGATCGTATTGTTACAAGCGATATTAGTATTGCTGATGATTTGAATCTTAAACATATTCTTGCTAAATAAAAAAAATTCAGACAAATTTTCAAACTCGTTCACAAAAGTGCAAACACATTCTGCATCAGCTTTGTCCTCTGCTCATTGTTTTCTGTTCTTTTCATTGAATGAAGGAAAAACATTTATGAATAGATATTTTTTTTTATTTTTAGCAAATTATACTTTTTTTAGGTCCATTACTTGCTATAATTATGCTTCATCCATAAAGCCAATACAAACTCTCCAAGACAAATTTATTATTACACCCATAAATAGAGATTCTAGTAAAAATCTCATCTTAAATCACTAAATGAAGAACTGAATAATTCTGTTACATATAAATCTGTATATGTAGCGGAAAAAAAAGCCCTTAATGTGATCAATAAAAATTAGGGCTTTCAACAACTTCTACAAAGATGGTAACCTGGACATTAAATTTCCTTAAGTAACAATATAGCCCAAATCTCAGAAAAGTACAATGACTTATTGTTGCATCATCAGTGGTACCTCTACATATATGGATAAATAAGACGAGATATTTTTCAATACTTTCAAAATCATTTTTAATATCATTATGACAGATTCATACACCAGGATTATCAATAATAAGCCCATTTTAAAGTTTTTAAAAGAACACTTTAAGCAATATTTCTTCAACAGATATATTTTATTTTAAGATCGCTTTACAAGCATACTTCTTAAAAAAAAAAAAAACCCAAGATACATTAAACTAACTTTATCACAATTATCAAAATATTCTAAAGGTTACCTTTGACAACTGGATAAAACTCTACATCTTTATAAATTATATTTACACATAAAGGAAATCTTTACATCCAATCTCAAAGAATACCACATGGAACTAAATATTCAGCAACTAATCTTTACCTACACATTGAAAAATATTACAGTCATAATGATGTTAACTCATAAAAATGCTTATAAGTATGTGGATGATCTAATTGTATTCAACTATCTAAATTTTCATAAGATTTCTCATGTTATTTATCCAACAGATCTGACTTGAAGAAAAAAAAGAATAATGCCAATAATCTTCAAGACGATTTATTTGATATCAATATTAACATTCATAACCCCCCAAATCAATATTTTTGATAAATGGGAAGAACTCCATTTCATAATCAATAGACTTATACCATGGAATCCAATATCAGTATCGAAATACATAGTAACATAAATATTTATCAACTGTGTAGAATTTATTTCATCTACAATAACATGAAATTAAAATTTAAACAACACGCAGAAAATAATTTAAGATTATCCTTTTAAAAAATGGTATCACAAAACATTTTTAGATCATTACTTTTTTTAATTTGCAAGTTCCCAGCTCATCTTTGTTAAGAATTTTCCCCATTTTTATTTTGAATTTTGTTGTTGGATAACTTGTTTCACACTCTGGTTTTGTATAAATATATGTTCCTTTTTTTATCTGCTGTTAATTTTTTAATACATGTTCCTTTTTATATTTATGTTTGGTAAATAATTTTCAATTTCATTGCTGCAGCTGAAGAGTACCTCGATCTTAAACAATTTTTTTTTTTTTTTCACAGATAGAACTTAATGTGACGCACTTGAAGGTTTAAGCACAGCAAATGTTATTACGATTTCATTATGTGATTTGATTGTGTTTCTACGAAGAATATGAAAATTATGCATAGCAAATACTGTTATAGCTTTGTTATACAAAATGATCATGTTCTTAATTGATTCCTATTTTTTTCTCTTTTGACTTTGTATTGATATGCTATTCATTTAATACATATATGTATTACATATACATAAAAAGCTTTGTACATCAAATGCTTTTTTAATATCTATGCATTGAATGTGCAAGTGAATAACTGAGAGAAATAAGAATAATGAAAACTGTTCTTAACAAATGTGAGAAAAACAGTAGAATATACAAGTACTATTCAATTCTAAATTTTCTATAAAATCTTGTAATTTAAAAATTAAAATTCAATATAAATCAGACAGTAATTAGGTATTCTTGATACTTATTTGGACATTAGTAATCGGTAACTGATTCTTCAATGAGGCTCGTTTTTTCTTTGCTCTAATTTATATTACAGTTCTTTGTTTGACTTTGTAATCAACTATTATTTTATTTTGATTAAATTATTAGAACTACAAATAAATTAAATTAGTCAACTAAAGAAAATTTTTTAAAATTTTTGTGTGATTTTTTCATTGGAGTAAATTGTGATATTTCACATTGAAATTTTTTAGAATTATTGTAAAGTTAATAATAATTATGAAAATTGCTTAATTTAACATTTTTCTGTACAACTAACTAGGAAAATATTACGAAAATAGACAAAACTCTTTATAAATTGAGCCTAAGAATTAATTTCACTTCATTAAAACATAAATATGTTCATAGTAATTTCAAAATATAATTATACTAAAGAAGAGAGGAAAATCATTATGAAACATTTTTGGTTCATAAGCTTTAAGTACACGAGTTAAAAAAAATATTTTGAAAGCAAATATATTAAAAAATAAATCCTTAAATAAACTATATTAAGTCATATCATTAAAATAATATTTAAAAAAAATGTTATATTTTTAATTAAAAAAATTATTTAAATTTTTTTTTGTTTTGTTTGCAGATATAATCTTAAATTTGTCACTTATTTATTGTCAATTTGCAAAATTTGTTAAAAATCATAAAAATATGATCCTATTACAATTTCTAGAAATGTTATCACTCTTTTAATATGTGATTCAATAATTTTGAAAATAGAAATTAACTGTCTTTTTAAAAAATTAAAATTTAAAGAATTGTACATAATTTTAGGAATAAGTATTGTTATTCTAATATTTTACAATAATTAAAAAACAAATTCAAGATTCTTTGATTTTCAAAAATAGTTATAAATAATTTAATAACAAATTTGACATTCGATTTTTTTAAAGTATCTAAATATCTTAGAATATTATTTTCTATAAAATTTATGTAACAATAAGAATAACAGCATCAAGTTATTACTATGGGTACATTTATTTGAATGATTAGCAAAAGCTTTTTTCATGATCTGTGATTAGGAATGCTTATTGTTTGGAGACATATATTAGCAATTCATCAGGCAACAGCAAAATTAAAGCATGTATCAAAATTCTTAGTAACATTTTACTTCAATGTAATCATTTCTTAAATAAAACTATAAATTTGTTGGTGAGAAACTCACTCCAGTTGAAAAAATATTACGAGTTGCTGGATTATTTTCTCCAAAAGGTATGGTAGATGCAGCCATGCCTAAAACGTTAGAGCTATTCACTTCAGTATATTCCAAGTTCCATTTTTTCACCTGTAATTAATAAATTAAACTAGCATAATTTTTTAAAGAGGGGAAGGAAACATTTCAAAGTTGCACTTTTTAAAATTTATGCTGAAAAATACAAGCATAAATAGATTTACAGCATCCTATAATATGCTCTAATAAATTTTCATTAGGATTTTTATTATATAATCTGCAGAAAAATTAGTAAGAATTAGGTCAATGCAGCTATAATTATCTAGGAATGTATCTCCAATAAACAATATATAACAATGTATATAATGTTAATCATTTATCACAATAAAAAACTGTGGTTTAAGAAAATTTCTGCTAGAACACAAATTAAAGAAAAAATAACTTACATCTTCACCAAAAAGAGCAACAGAAGTGAAAAGCTGCTCGAAACATCCAAGAAATTCCAAATTTTTAGTCTGCACATTTTCAACTTGTCGAATAAGACGGCAGGGTGTTGAGAAAATAAAAATACCCGGAAATAAAATTTGTGGGTTATTTTCAGGGATGTATACAATTTCAGTATGTTCTGGAACCTTTAAAAGAATTTAGAAATTTACACAAAAAGAAAAAAAAATTTTAAAAACAAATGTCAGGGAAAATTTTTTTAATCAAACTTCAAACTAGATATTGATCATGAATCTTGAAGTATAAAAAACTTGCATGTTTCTTGGTAGAACGAAAAAATTTTAGGTGATCCAAAAAACTAGGAATACATTTTAATCCAATCCAGCCTACAATTTTTCCATCAAGAAATACAGAAGTTTTCTCATAACAGGAATATGTTAGAGGATCATAAAATGGGAGAACACCCAGCTTATACAAGAGACTTGGTTGAAGAGTTTGTGAACCTAAGCTCACTATCTGAAAAAAAAAAAGAAATTTAAATTTAAAATTAAATGCAAAATGTATTTAAAAATATAAAAAAACATTAAAAAAATATTTATTTTAATAATACTGGTCTTTGAGAATTATCTTAAAGACAACCATGCGTTTGTTTACTAAACCCACTTCATAAAATAAATAAAAATGAAAATACATTCAGTATTCCAAATTATTATGTTTTTTTTTAAATATCCTAATATATAGAAATGTTTCATAAAAACATTCTTTCTTAATTCCTTAAAAACAATGGAAATACATGTATTTTGCAGAACATTTGTAAAAATCTTGTCAGTTTTTACAGAACACACAAGAAAAAAAGAAAACTGACAAGATTATTATTATTATTATTATTTTTATTATTTATACTTTAAATTTTTATTATTTTCAAATACATATATATATATATCCTTGCTCTATTATTAATACATTTTAAATTAAGTTAATTTTGAAGAAAATTATTTAGTTTTGGATTTTTTTCCCCACATAAGAACTTTCTTGTCATCCTTCCTAATCAACTTGACTACTATTAACTTGATTAATTTAGAAATATTATTTTATACTCTTTTAATTTTAATAATTAATTTTTCTTTATATATATATTTTCTTTATATTATATATATATACACTGAAGTGACAAAAGTCATGGGATAGCAATATGCAAATTTTCAGATGGCAGTAGCATCGCGTAGAACAGGTACAAATGCGCAGTGCTATCGCAGAGCTTTCATTTCTGTTCAAGTTATTCATGTGAAGAGGTTTTGACGTGATGATGACCGCACGACGGGAATTAACAGACTTTGAACGCGGAATGTTAGTTGGAGCTAGACGCATGAGTCATGTCATTTCGGAAGTCGTTAGGGAATTCAACATTCCCAGATCCACTGTGTCAAGAGTGTGCCGAGAGTATGAAATTTCAGGCATAACATCCCACCATGGACAGCGCAGTGGTCGACCGCCTGCACTTAACGACCGTGACCGGCAACGTCTGCAAAGAGTCGTAAATTCTAACAGACAAGCAACACTGCGTCAAATAACCGCAGAAATCAATGTGGGACATACAAGGGACTTGTCTGTTAGAACTGTGCGGAGAAATTTGGCTTTCTTGGGCTATTCCAGCAGAAGACCGACTCGAGTGCCTTTACTGACAGAACGACATCGCTTGCAGCGACTCTCGTGGGCACAGGAGCATATCGGTTGGTCCCTAGATGAATGGAAAACCGTGGCCTGGTCCGATGAGTCACGATTTCAGTTGGTAAGAGCTGATGGTAGGGTTCGAGTGTGGCGCAGACCCCACGAAGCCATGGACCCAAACTGTCAGCAAGGCACTGTTATCACAAATCACTGTCACTGGCTCCGTAATGGTGTGGGCTGTTTTTTCATGGCATGGACTTGGTCCTCTGGTGCGACTGGACTGAACATTGACTGGAAATGCTTATGTTCAGCTACTTGGAGATCACTTGCAGCCATTCATAGACTTCATGTACCCAAACAACGATGGGATTTTTATAGTTGACAATGCGCCATGTCACCGGGCCACAACTGTTCGCGATTGGTTTGAAGAACATTCTGGACAATTCCAACGAATGATTTGGCCACCTAGATCGCCCGACATGAATCCCATCGAGCATTTATGGGACATCATCGAGAGGTCTGTTCGTGCCCAAAATCCTGCACCATCAACGCTTTCACAATTATGGACGTCTATCGAGACAGCATGGCTCAATATTCCTGCAGAAGACTCTCAACGACTTGTTGAGTCCATGCCACGTCGAGTTGCTGCACTTCGCCGGGCGAAAGGAGGGCCGACACGATATTAAGAGGTATCCCATGACTTTTGTCACTTCAGTGTATACATATATATATATATTGCATTGTATTGAGTTATATTTTTAGCAAATTGTCAGACAGACAGACGTATAGAATTTGTTTTTAATACTTTAATTTGTACACTTCTAGAATTCATTTATAATGACTTCCTCTTGTTCCTATTTAATGTATGTGGCAAAATTGGTTCTTCCACTTAATAATATATGTTTGTAATGTTCTAGAAGTATAACTTTTCTTGTGATATTATTTTACTTTAAAAGAATATTAAAAAAATTTTTTTGCTTGCATTTTAATATTTTCCAATTATTACAGAACTATTTTTATATACGGTTATAGAAAGAGATGCCATGATTTCATATGCAAAGGATGACAGCAAAATCGAAATTAAATTTTTAAAATTAAAAAACAGATAAAATAATAAAATTTCTAGGAATAAAGATAGGACACAATTTGCATGGCCACACTAAACTTTCTATTTAAATAGCTTTGATTAATGTTCTCCTTAAGAGTAAACAATGTTTTTCACAAATCACTAGGAAAAAATTAAAATTAACTTAAACAGTTAAGCGTATCTCTAAATGCAGAGAAACATTTGTTCAAACATTTATTATGCAACAAGGAAAGCTCACATTTTAATAAGTATCATGGAATTACTCATTTTTGTGTTAATTATTATATTTTCTTGAAGTCAAAATAGTTGTTATTTTCAATTTTACTTTTTAATGATTAAGAAAAAATAATAACCTGACATCCTAAAGCTAAATGGTTATATAAACCACTATTTTCCCCTTCAGGAGTTTGTGCTGGGCACAGAAAACCTACATAATAAGAAACAAATTAAAATTCTGAAACATAATATTTGTACATCTATTATTATATTTTCAATATAATAACAGTCTAGCTTAAGCAAGCAGAATGAATGCATACATTTAACATAAAAATAACAAAACTTTTTATATCAAAACAAAATATGTAGGTAATAATGCCACTGTCAATAATACCTTTTAAAATTTCATTCAATTTAATTTTGATATTAATAAAGCAAATGAACTTGGAAAAATTTCTTACATCAGGGAAACTTACATTCTAAGGAGGCAGTAAACACAGTATTTAATTTTTTAAAAAATAGGCACTTCAAGTATATTTTTTATGCTATTTTATTTTTAATATATTAATTTATATTTAAACAAATTATAGGCTAACTATCACAGTAATAAAATTCATAACATTAAAGATAAAAAAAGAATATATTTTCTATCTTATTGATATCCGAATATTATACTATACATAAGCAATTTATATTAAATGAATAGGAGATAGTCATTTAGATAAAAATTAGGATAATTAACTCTTTCACAAATACTCTTTGAAGCAGAGTGAAAAAAAAATCATGTTAAATGAAGCAATTTCTGAAGTCACATTCACATCAAGGCGTGATGCATTGACTAATTACAAGCCTCAGGCTTCGTGCGATTGTGATTGAGCAACACTTCACACCTCCTGGCTTGACACTGGTGTAAATATGCATTTAGCTTTCCAAAAATTTCCACAATTTCTTCTGTACATTTACTATTATATTTTACTAGTTTTAGAATAAATGTCACCGACCATATATCGATAAATAAATAATTTAGAGAAATTGAAGTATACATCCTGTAAATATACACACAAAACACCCCTCTTTAATAATTAATCGATTCATGTTTTGTAATGCATTGCTTTAATTCCCTTTAGTATGAACACATCATTCAAAAATTCACAACTCAAATGTATTGGCATAGAATTCTTATTAAAATGTTTTTAATTTAATTTTGTTGCTTGCTAATATTATCATATTGGATTGATATTTTTTTTTAGATCTCGACATCCCTATTTAGGAATTCATCACTTTTCAACAACATTAGTCATTTGAGTATGCCTAAACTATACTTAACTTCAGTGCCCTAATTACAAATTAGCAATCAAAGTATTTATTTTTTTAATTTTTATATTTTATCATAAGCTTATTTACCTAGAAAAATAATAATAATGACGAAAATTAATGTTCGAACCAATAATAGATAAAACTCAGAAATGCAGAATGAGTTAAAGAATGCCTAATACATATATTTTAATAATAGAAAAATGCACAAATCTAAAAAAATTTAATTTATGAAATAAAAAAAATTAATGATATGTATAGGGTGATGAGTATATCAAAGCGATAAGAAATATTCATCAGATTTATTCATTTTTGCTCAAAACCTAAATGACAATTTAATGAAACAATTGGTAGTTAAATAACAGGAGCACAATTTTTATCCAAATAAAGGTTGCTTTTATAATTTAAAAGGTAATTTAACTTATCATTCTTCAGATATAACAAAACTTAGTAATTAATTAATAAAAATGTCTACAGAAGATAAAAATACTATCAAAACATCTCCATAAATTTAAGCAAGTTAGACAAATTACATTTAATTTGTGATTAAAAATAAATTAATGATTGATTTCACCTAATTAAACAACAATGCATCAAGTATAAATGTATTTTGATTGTTAAAATTTGATTAAAATTTTTAGAAAAATTTATTTACAAGCTTTTTGTTTATTAGACTAATTTTCTAGAATTTGAAAAAAAAATTTTCCAAATAATAAACTAAATTAAATTATACTAAATTTTTAAAATAAATTAATTTCTTCTAAATTGAAGTTACTAAAGTCATTGTAATCAGTATCATAAGTAAATAGCAAACTAATAACTATTTTAAAGACATAATGATTTCAATACTTGAAATGTGCAAGAATAAAATAAGTCAAAATAATCAGAATTGTAAAGAAAGAGCAAACTATTAATTCTCTTAAACGCATAAAACTTTCACTGTTTAAAATGTATAAGAATAAAATAAAATAAAAATTTAAAAAAAATTAAATAAATTTTATAAATGAAACAATATTTAATAATATATAAAACTGTATTATATTATTATAGAAATCAATAATTTTAAATGAAAATGCTTTTATAAGTTAATAAATAAGGAATGGAATAATAATAATTTTAAAGCAAAATTCAATGTATATCAAAATATAATTAGAATGATTTGCCTATAAATATAAATGTTTTCATTAAATTAATTAAAAACTTTCACTAAAACAAAATTTATGCTTAGCATTTGATGTGTAAAAGAATGGTAATTTTAAATAATTGAAGGACTTTTTAAAAAAAAACAGATCCATAATTTATTGACTAATCTGACAATCACAGAATATACCATAATTGACAAAAATATCAAAATAATTTATGCAAATTATGTAAAAATTTTATAAATTTCAAAATGAAAGATAAATTTTTTATAAAATCAAATCATATAATTATTTTAGGATAAAAAATTTCAAAAATTAGTTTATATAGTTTTTAGTAAAGAAATTTATTTTCTATATTTATAAAATATTTATGCAAATTAAATTTTACCCCAAGATTCTGGATAAAATTTTCTCATACTAGTAGGATAAAACTTCAAAGAAAACTTATATATGCAACTATATTGTGCTGATACTTCAAACACATTTGTTCTTTTAAGTGGAATCGTGAAACCTGTTTGCGACATCAATCCATGATTTCGACTCAGGTTTCCTGTTGCTATAATAGTCTTCACAATGGGGGTTAGTGAAGAACTATGGCTCATACATTTTTTTACCAGGCCTTTAAAGAGAATGAAAGTAAAATATTAAATCTAAAAATATAAAAAATTAAGATAAAAAAATATGTAAATTAGTAAAACAAAAAATACAATTAAGAGAATAAATAAAGAGTTATTTCTACTTTGAGAGTTATTACAATGAATTATTTGATACACTACAAAATATCAAAAATATAATAAATCATTCACTTCTGAGATCATTGAGACCATCTTTTACTATTGCTCTACTCAATCTACTTCTAACAGAATTTAAAAATATTTTTAGTCCATCCTGAAAATAAATCAAACAAATAAAAAAAATGCAAATCAATACATAAAAAATATAATTAAATGCTAATGAAATTACATTTCAAATCCGTAATAATTCATAAAGAATTAATATGAAAAACCAAAAGAATTTCTCTGCTGTAACTTGTAACAATCAGTTTATTTTACAAACTAAAAAGTTTATTAAAAAGAATATTGGTATATATTTCTAACAAAACAATGTTAAAAATAAAATCAATAATTTGATTTATGAAAATGATAAAAATTGATGTAATTTATCATCATTCAATATTTTAATTTTAGTAATACAAATATACATAGGGGTTTTTTATTTTTCATTAAGATCCAATTTGAAGGAATCACCAGATTTACTAGATAAACCTTTTCTTGCATACAATTAATTAATATAAGTAATAGTAACATACTCTATACTCCATAAATATTACAACATATTCTAGTAAGTAAGGAACAGTATTAGTGATTACAAGCAAATACAAAAATTACATAGAAAATGACAAACATTTAATAATTTTTTTTTAATAAATAGGCATACACAATTATTAAGAAATGAATTTTACAAATGCACATAGATTCACTCATTGACATTGATCTAACAATATTACAGCATTAAAGTAATTAATGGAGTAAATTTTTCACCAGTAGAGTTAAGCTTATATCTTTTAAAAGCATTCCTTTACTATGTATATTTTGCATTTCAAAGAAAGCAGAGAAAAAAAAACTACTTCTGATCACATGCTAGACAAAAATAATTTCCCTTAGCAGTGTGAATAGGTAAAGTAAATAAACCATACAATAATTAATAAAAACATGGTTTAATACATATCACATTTGTTTGGTAGACATCCTTCAGAACTGTTACAAGAAATTCCAATTGATTTTTATAATTGATTATGGCTTTAACATGATGGCATTACATCCTTTTAATAATAGTGAATAAAATTAATTGGACATCACTTTTTGGGGGAAATGGATTCACACACAAAAAAAAAAAAGGACTAGTCATCCTTATTTATCTAGTTTTAATTTCTTTTTATAAAGTTAGTCATTTGTTAAGATTTTATATAAAATATTTTATGTTAATGTAACTATTCAGAAAATAAATGACTTGCTTGAAAATGAATATCAAGGTTTGCAACATTGATACTTACAAAGCATTATATTATTGCCAGTTATAGAACTACGTGCAAATATTAAAATAATAAAAAAAATCATTAATAATTGACGGTGAAAGAAATAAGTTTAATCACATTTAATTTCTGCTTTGTGTTGCAATATATTTTGGATAAAACGTATTACTTGTATCTGCATATTGATATGTTATTGTGCAATATCATTTTTAAAAGTATTAAGAATTGCTATGTATAGTCTCAAATTAATTTTTTCAATAACAATAGCAGTATATTATAACTATAAAATTTAAGCACTAATGTAATTAAATTCAGTTCCAAAATAAACAAATAATATTGATACATATATTTAAATAACTATTAATTTAGAAGTTAAAAAATTTAATATTTAATGTAAAGTTATAATAGTCATTTACACAGTAATTTTATAATAAACTTATTTAAATGACAACAAAGGAGAATTTAATAAATATTATTTCATAAAATCATCAACCCAAGAAATTTCAATACTACTTTTTGTGTTACATAATGTTCAACATACTTTTATTGCAAACATATAGGTCTGTCCAGGTGAAAGAATTTCTTGAAATACAGGATTATCCAATTCTTCATTTTTACATTCATTTTTAACTAATGCAAATAATTTACAGATGCAAAAACTAAAAACATATATTCTATTAATAATTTGAATAATATGAACAAAGAATTATAAAAGTATTTAAAGTTAAGCTATAAAATATCACTAAATAATTACTAGAATACAAACAAAAGAACTAAAAATTCATTTCTAAGAAAATTACAATTTCTAAGAAATCTTTTACAATACAGACAAAATTAAATTATTAATATTTGCTTTTCATTGTGTATATCAATAACTTTTATTTCAAATTCTAAACAATGCACAAAAATTTATTAAAATATGAAACAATTTCTGAATATTGTAAGTTAGAAATTTCATTGCAATTTTTAAAAAGTTACATTAAAATTTTTTTAAATAAATTATCCGTTTTTAATTCTTTATTAAACCTGTAATCAAGTTTCTTGAAATGCACCGAGCAGTTAAATTTTTTTTATATAAGCAAAGATGTTTACTTAATTATCACCCTATTTATCCAATTACACAGTCCAGTCACATTAATGTGAACACCACCTACTTTCGACGTCAACGTGAAATAACCAATCACAAAAGGCAGGTAGCAGCACATTGCAGTGGAGTGTATATAAAGGATGTCCTAGGGCATCAGAAAGCATTTCAATCGTTGGCGTAATGCAGAAACGTAACGATTTATCCGCCGTTCAAAAGGGCATGATGATTGGCTTTCGGGCCAAGGGTGGAAGCATTTCGGAATTTTTTCGGCTAATTTTGTGAACTGCTCGCGTGCCGCCGTGATAAAAGTTTACCGTGCATGGCAAAATGGCACTATATAAAAACCAGTGGCGTGGCACATGTGGTGGCTATAGATGACGAACGATGGCACGGGCTATAGATGACAGAGGCGAACGAAGGCTACAAAGATGTATTCGGGCGAATAGACGTGCAACTGACGGCCCAGATGAACCAAGGGGCTACCAAGAGTGTATCCTCAACAACGGTTCAGCGAACGTTACTGCGCATGGGCCTCCGCAGCAGAAACCTGGTTAATGCACCTATGCTGACTGCTGTTCATCGACGACGAAGGTTGGAATTTGCACGCCAGTGCCGAAACTGGACGTCCACAGAGTGGCGACAGGTGGCTTTTTCCGATGAATTATGTTTTATGCTCCATCGGACAGATGGACGTTGGCGTATACAGCGTGAAACGTCTGAAAGAATTGCCTGCAACAATTGCCGGTAGGATCCAAGCTGCAGGAGGGAGCATTATGGTTTGGGGAATCTTTTCCTGACATTCGCTGAGTGCACTCATCATTGTGGAAGGCACGATGTATCAGCACAAGTACGCATCTGTCCTCGCGGACCATGTCCACCCCTACATGCGAATTATTTTTCCTCAGAATGATGGCATCTACCATCAAGACAATGTGAGGTGTCATACAGCTCGCAGTGTATGTGCGTGGTTCGAAGAGCACCAGGATGAGTTTGCTGTACTTCCCTGGCCAGAAAAACTCATCGGAAAACCCAATCGAAAATCTGTGGGACCACCTCGATAGGGTTGTTCGCGCCATGGATCCTCAACATGCAATCTAGCGCAGCTGGTCACGGCACTGGAGTCGGCATGACTCACCATCTCAGTGAACACCTTCAGAAACCTAAGTGACTCTTTTCCTGCACGTCTCGCAGCGGTCCGCTCTGTCAAAGGTGGTTATTCTGGCTTTTGGTATCACACTTATTTCATGATTGAAACTTTTTAGTGTTAGAGAGAATTTTTATTTTCCCCACATTATTTTATACTTTTTATTAATATGATTAAAATTTTGATATAAATAAGATATAAGACAGAAAGAATAATAAATAATTTTTGTAAAATTTTTATTTTATTTTGAAAATAAGTTTTAAATAAATAAATTTAATTTTTAACACAAAATATTAATATCAATTGCAGTTTTAAAAACAGATATATGAAACTCATACTGACCAGAATAGTTGGAATTTTTCTTCATTGTTGTTTAAATGTATAAAAACAGACGATCTAAAATAATTAAGAAACTAAAAAGTTGGTAAAATCATTAATTTTACATCATACTAGAATTGTTTCTATTTAGATAAACTATTTATATTTAAAATATTGAAATGAAATAAGTTAATCTTTACAAAGACATAGTATTCTTTCTCATATAGAAATAATTAGTAGTTTGTTATATATTCAATAAATAAAATATTGTAAAAATATTAAGACAAAATATACATAAAATGAAACAAAAGAGAAACACAATTAGAGAGGTCTTTATATTTTCTTTACATAAATATTAATACATTATTTATATGATCCAATATATTAATGCATAACTTCAGTAAAGTATCTCTAAGGTGAAACGATTAATAAATTGAATTTTACAAAATTAATGCAAATAACTAAAAAATTTTACTATTTTAATCTTCAACAGAATAATTGTTAAAAAAAGTAATTTTTATTTTTCATATTACACATATATTTCCCACTGTCATAAAAATTTGAGCAACAAGAAATAAGTATCAGAACCAACTGCAATGTTACATGTGTGTTGTAACATTTCTGTAAATAAATGATTTCAAAAAGGAAGTAAAAGGTACTAGAAAACTCTTGAAGGCTTTGTACAGGGGTCACCAAACTACGGCCCGCGACAGCGAATAACTCATTGTTGCTGTAATAAGTAGGATAAAAAAACGCAGAATAATAATAACTCGGTTTTATTTACTTGCTAGGTAAAGCTTAATGACAAGCATAATAAGCAGAAAATTTAACTTCAGCATAACAACTAACAAATAATTGAAATGAATCCAACTAACATTATAAGCTAGTGAACATCCCGCGGTTATCCTCGGTAGTTATGCTGGGGTAAAGAGTATTGCATATGTATGTATATCGATGTTTGGAATGTATATATCCTGAATCAAACATATGATTTTTATCCTGAAAATCCCTCAGTAACGGAAAAGCTAATTTAATGCGAATGAAACCGCGAGGTATCCACTTGTAAAAAAATACTAATGAGATTTATGTATTTGTGATTTTTCACTTATAATAGTTTGTAGTAATTAAACCAGCGAATTTAGCAAGCGTATGCTCGCTCAGAGCGCGTACTCGGCGACTAGTCTAGAAATTATAGATAATGGCAGAAAAATTAAAACGGTTTTGGCCCTTGGTACTTACTGGAGTGAACAGTATGGCCTGAAAGTTGGAAAGTTTGGAGACCCCTGGTCGAGTACATCATTATTCCATCTTAAGCCTGGATGTACGATGCAATACAGACAGACATTGAAGCATACAATTTTTTTAATAATATTTTGAGACATCTCATCTACGATTTTTGTATGTTTGCTTCTAGTCAGACCAAACTCCAATGTTGCCCACTATTTTGAACCAAGCCATCCCACTAATTTTCGATAGGTAACAAATCCAAGGATTTAACAGGTAAGGAAGTGGTTTCAATATTCAAAAGACTCCCATATAACATTCTTTCTATTTCTAAGAATTATCTTATTGGAAAATGTAGCTTGAAGGCTTTGCTATATGAAGAAACATATTATTGAAGGGTGTATAGCTGGACTGTCATACTGTTGCAGATTATTACTACACCACACCACTGTCCTAGAGCTGAATTGCCCCTTTACAGTTTGGGAATAATGTGGGTGAGAAGAAGTCTTATTGGCCTCTACGGTCATATGAGACCGGGACCTACGGCTTAAAGTGGATTCCAAACCACTACAAACATCCATGGCGCTACCGAGATTCGAGCCCGAAACCTGTGGTACCGAGTGCCAGAGCGCTAGCCACTCGGTCATCAGCCCCGCAGATTATTACAACAGGATGATTAAGTTTCATATACAATGTTACCCCAAATATTACACCAGATGTAAATGCAGTATAATTAATTGATGAGTTCAGTACAGGGGCCACAAATGCATACATGATTATCATCAGAATCTAAATTAAATCATGCTGCCATGACGCAATTGTTTGCATTTCATCTCAGTGCTATCGAGTGACAGACAAGGAGATGAAGACGATGGTAGGTGGTTCACATGGTAGTCAAAGGCAGCACACATAATGGGCACAATGATTACAAATATTACCATCCAAATGTCTTATAATGGAACGGGCACACACACAGTGATCCATGGTATGGATTGTACTAGTGTGCCAATGACAGACGATGCAGTTAGTTGTGTGCAGACTTGTCAGACAATGAGGTAGTCCTCATTATTAGTCATCCTCAGCAAAGGTGCTGTGTATATGAACTCATTCTCATCCTCTAGTCTCAAAATTCCTTACAGAATTGTCAAAATAGCTGAGGTCCCAAGCAATTTGCTGAGCTGACAAACCCTTATCTATCCCTCCTTTGATGATTCTAAAACTTTTAACTTAGACTATTGTTGGTATTTGTAACACAAGGGCATATTTGATGATATCTCTCTCTCAACAGATATACTGCATAATTATTCTACAAGCTAAGGTGGACACACATCAACACCTCTATTGGCCTTATGTAATGTGCAATCATGCTTTAATTTTAATCATTTACATATATTGTGGACTTCACACAAATCTACACAGCAAGTTTCATAATGGTTTGATAGTTCCTTGGTATGCTAATTTTTGTGGCAATGAATGTATTTGAAAGTATTCATGTTACCTTTTATTTACCTCCCTATTCAAAAATTAAATAAAAATTAAGCAGAAATACCAGCATCAGATAGATTAAATATAACCATTTTTTAGGAATTCTTCAAAAAGTTTATTATTATTATTATTAAAATACATCACTGCATGATTTACATAGAAAAAATAAAGCTGAATGTTGATCATTTACTTACTTTAAAATATGGTCTGTTACATCACAATTAGAAGCACTTGTTTCACCAAGGAATATTGGATGAAAAAAATTTCCTATATAATTTTTGGCTTGTTGCTGTGTACATATGGATATCAAACCTGGCGAATCACTGGAATGTAGATCACGCAACATACTCATTAAACATCTGAAATAGACCCATATTAAAAATTGATATTTCTGCATTAAAACTGAATTATAATATTCAAAATTTTCTTTTAAGAATTCAAAAGTGCACAAAGGGTTTTACTGGAGTTACTCAATTAAAAAAAATATTTTTTTTTCTGTCACAAAAACTTTTAAATGATTTTTACAATATCTTTTAATCTAAATTTGAAAATCAAAACTATTTTACCTCATTGTAAAATAGTTTTTAATTTTTAATGAAATATTTTTTTTTTTTAATTTCATTAATTTTTTTATCATTAATAATTATACCAGAAAAGCAACCCAAAAATACTTTTTTGGTTTGTTTTTCTATTCTAGAAACTTGTGGAGTGTTTCTTTATGGTATTTTTCATCGTGAATCTAAAAATCAAAACCGTTTTTCTCTATACTGTAAAGATTTTTCATTTTCCCTTACATTCTTGAAAGAAACACAATGCTTTTATGTTTATCACACTTTAAAAAGATTAATTATTTTTCTAATTTGAGATAAACGAAAATACCTTCTTTAATTTTTAATTTACTTATTTTGAGAAGCATCTCAAAACCCATTTAATTTCTATCACTAGTTTCCATAAATAATTTCATCACACCTCATTTGATATGGATGGTAAGTGATGAGTCAAAAAGAATTGATAAAACTTTTTCACCAGGTTCAAGATAGTTACTTGAAAACCATGTTTTCCTATAATATGCTTCTTAAAATTCTTGTTGTGCTATACATTAAACTACAAAATTGGCACCCAGGCTGTAAACTATGCAGCATAACAATCACCTTCAATTTTCTACATTGTTCTACTCATTATGTTTTCACATGTTATTATAAACATGTAATTTTTTTCTACTGTATCTTATCTTCAATAATTTCCACATTTAAATAGGTTTCTCACAAATTAATAGTATACTACCATTACAAGTCAAGTAGAATAGCTATTGTCATATTATAATAGACTAGTGGAATTGATGCAATTACATTTCAACTGAAAAAAAGAACAGCTTTTTCATTTACTTTTGATGAATTAATAAGCAAAAACCCCTTCCTCTTCATTATGAGCACACCATTGTGTGTCCATCACAGATTTAATATGGGCACTGCACACTGTAACTCAGTGGTGATGCCTTAAATATTCTAATTTATTCAAAAAGGGTCCATCTTTTCAGTACAGATCTCCAAATATTTTGCATTCTTTAAAAAAAAAAAAAATAATTAATTTTATGCTAAATTATTTAGGTCTTCTTTGTCAAAATAATATACTTTTTAATTAATAAAGGATTAGAAATGCCATAGAAATTAAGTCATCGAAAAAATGTCATTAGAAATTATTGTGAACATTATACTGATTAGCTTAAGAGCTTGGATTTTCATTTATATAAGTTGATACCAGTTGAGGTGCTTTTGGCAAATCTTCACAATGAAAAATATGGTTATATTGATAAGGGGACATTTAAAATTGCATTTAAACTTATTTAACAATTACTATCTTATTATTTATTATTATTCCTTTTGATTTTGCTAAAGAAAAGTTTTTAAAAAATCTTTCAACTATTTCAATAAAACTATTTGCCTATCTCATTAAAAGTTCGGTCTTGTATAACAACAAAGTTGAGGAGCTCCACTCTGCTTGCAAAGTTGAAGAACAGATCAGGCGATTTTTATACATGAATAAACAATGCCATGCTTGCTACATTTAAGTTAAAAATTGAATAAACCACATTCTTATATCTATAAAACTTGGTCCATTCCTTATACGAATATATATACACTCAAGAGCCAAAACATTATGAACACCCCTACATTTTGCAATGAACTCGCCTGGATGACGTGATCAGGTGGAAGTGGTATTTAACTGGTATTAAGTGGTGGTATTAAACCATGCCAAGGCGGGTTGAAGCTGTGTTGAGCGCCAAAGGTGGGCCAACTCGTTATTGACAGGTGGTCATAATATTTTGGCTCTTGAGTGTATATTCTTTCATAATCAATAAAAATTTAGTTAATTTTATAAGTGGAAAACAAATTATTAACAGCTTTTCTTTCAGAAAAAAAGTTTAAACTATTATTTTCCTCTTTCCGTCATAATTTTATCAGATGTTGTCACTACGTTAATAGTACCAATGCTTTAATTGTCCTTGCAGGCATATTTATCCTAATGTAGATTATATATATAGCGAACAGATTAGTTTATATAAAGAGGAGTCTTGCCACTTTGATAATAAAAATTGTCTTAGTATACTATATAACAATCTGTTTTTATTAGCCAAAAAATAAAATAAAAATATTTTTCAGTTTTAAAAAACATGTTTGATGCCACAATTGCATTTAAAAAAAATTTAAATATTAAGATATGGAAACTGGAAAAAAATACATACATGACAAAAATAAAAAGAAAGACCAGAATTATGACAAAAAAAGAGATGATACTTTTCTGATGATTTGTAATCTTCATATTTGCAACAGAACTAAAATCTTGATTAGTAACGGAGTAAATTATTAATATGGTCTTTTAAGTGCTTTTATTTATTTTATATAATTGTTCCAGGTCATTTTGTCTACTTTTGAAGGGTTTGGCTTTCCTTCAAAGGTTTGTAACTGCTATGTTTTTTACACAGCATCCTATGATTTGGAAATTATAGGTAAGAAGCTGTGACAAATAAAACCACAATTTTTTTGTAAAAATTTTTAAAAATAAGTCTTGTATAATCAAGAGTAAATCATTAATGTAAGAATTAAATTTTATTGCATCAATAAGAGAATTTGTATCTAAAATTTTTAAGTTGTCAAAACAGAATATTCAATAATTAAAAATATATGCAAATTTATGTATTTTTATAAGTTGAAATGTTTTAAATATAGACATGACATATATTAAACCTTAACAAATTTATATATTTAAATCTTTACTTCATAAAGAAAGCAGGGATATAAAAATAATGCATAAGTAGAATTATTATATTTGAAGAGAAAATTATGTCATTTATTAGCATTATTATTATATACGAAATTGTTAAAAATAATTTATAGCATAAATAAAAACAATTTTACTGCACTTTAAAGAAACAGAAAATAATTAATGTTAGAAGGATTATTAAAATTACAATGGTTTAAATTAATATAAAATAGTTTAAATGATTCACTTATTAACATCAAATTTATTATTTAATGCATGTATTTATTTTAAACTTATTAGTAATTATTATTTTTTAGTGCATGTAACTCAACAAATTATAATTTATTTGTATTTTAGTCATTTTACCATTTGTGTGGCTACTTTAGAGCAATTTTGTGAAGAACTGAACATTAAATACAAAAAATTTGAATACTCATAAGTTAGATGGCTTGCTCTAAGATTATTTCAAACTCTCTGTTCATATTTTTAAAATTTAGACAAACAATCTAAAATCCTGAAATCGTTTTTCAATAAATATATATTTGTGACATTAATATGTGTTGCACATAATCAAGCATAATTTTTAATGAAACAACTCGAAAGTTTGAATATGAACATATTTCAGCTACATAAGTTAGTCTTATTTTGAATGACTTTATCCTTCAATATAAAATGATTTGTAAAATTTTTTTTACCTTTAGTTATGAAAGAAAATTGCCAGTTATAGACAAATCAAATCAAAATTTATCAAAGAAGTGCAAAATTTTTACCAAACATGTTTTCACTATATAAGAACAGACTGAAACAAGTGTCACAGGAAATAACAGTTTTCAATGCTGTTATTTTACCTCATTGCATGTATATTGGACAGATATTGAATCAGGTTTTTATCTAAAAATTGCCAGACATTAAAATAGAGGACAATTGTCTATAATTAGAGACTTGAATCTATTTAAATTAAGAAAAAATAACGCAATGAGAAAATAAATATTTTGAAATGATAAAAGATCGGTGGAAATATTCTGTCATTTCAAACTGAATACATTCTATGTGAAAATCTATTTATTCTTGCTTGATTTGTATTGTGCTGCTCTGAAACTAATGCTGCAATTAAAAGGATTTTTTTTTTTCAATTTCTTACGATTTTTGGACAAGAGAGAAAATGCAATCAGATGTTAATACTCTAGCTGCAGAACTTCCAATAAAGTTAATATGAAGAATATATCATTTTCAGATATTTCCAATATATTGTTAAACGATGATATATTGACATAAAAATATTCATTCCATGGAAAAATACCCATTTAAATAATCATTAATAGGCAAGTAAGAGTAAGGCAATTTGTAAGCATAATTATAATATAGTGTATTCTGTATTAGTGTCGCAATAAATAAAGTGTTCTCTTATTTACAATATTTTTTTTTCCTTCAATTTATTTGTGTTCTCTTTTTAATTACATAAAAATCGGTCGTTTTAATTATTATACAATAAAAATTAAGTAAAAAAAAATTAAATTAAGTAAAAAAAAATTAAATTAAGTAAAAAAAAATTAAATCTAATAAAATGTTCTGCTGTGTTCTAAAAACAAAGAATAATAATTTACTTGGTTCTCTGATTTAGAGATTAACATGGATTAAATTAATAATTGGCTAAATATTTTGAATACATTAACAAAAATAACAAAATTTTAAGGATTTTAGTAAAATAAATAAATTAAAAATAAAAAAAGGAAATTCATAAGCTGAAAGTTAAAACAAACTTTAAATCGAAGAAATCCAACAAATTAAATGAAAATAATTAAAATTGATAGACTTTTAGTAATTGCTGTCAAAAGTTTTTTTTTTCTTTTGCTATGAAAGTCTTTTTTGGTCAAGAATTGTCCCTTGCATGACAAAAATGCTAAAAAAACATTGTTACAACATCATTTTTTAATAACTTAAAATTACTATTTATATTCTAAACTCACCTTGCTCAAAAACTAAAGTGTCCATTAAATTCATAAAGAAAATTAAATGGATATGTGTATAAATTCGCCCAATGTGAGAATTTTAAAATGCATAATATCTTGATCATGTAAAAATAGCCCGAAAAAACACAGCCTTTTTTTATATGCCTTTTTTTCCAAACTCACACTATCTGAAAGCGAAATGGATTTTCTTTAAAATATTGAAAGAATACAAATCGATCAATAAATAAATGAGATGTTGAAATTTAAAAAAAAAATAATAATAATTTTTCGATCTTAATTCTTCAATATTCATTTCTTTCAGATTCTTTCTTTTATAATGCAGTTTTAGGTAATGAAATTGCAATCTACTGTGTTTTTCTTTAATTTTTAGATTTTAATTAATATTCTAAAACCTAGCAGAATTTGGAAAACTAAATGGATGATCACGAATCTTTTTATGTGTTTTGCGACCCCCAACTCGCTATAATTTTGGCAGAAAAACGCATAAAAGATCAGATTTTAATATAGAAAAATTTACATACAATTAAATCTTTTAAAATCTGTAATAAATATCAGTGATTGGTATTTTTTAGTTGTAATAATTCAAAAATATCTTGTTTTTTAAGATTATTACATGAAATCTTAGCCAACAGAATCAAACAATTATAATGTATATAGTTGAATTTTAGTAAATACGAACATTGAGACTCTTTTTTAATTCCACTTTCTTATTTTGCATTAAAGAAAAGTTTAAAAATTACATAATAAGAAAATGTCAAATGATTGTTTTATTTTTAGAGCATGAAAGAATTGTTTTAAATAAAATTTCACAATAATAATTTTTATAAGAACATAATTCATTTAATATATTTTACAATTATTAGTGTAAAAAATAATAACTTACAATGTGAATGATTCATCATCTTTTCGAAATTTAGAAATTTCTTTTATGATGCTGTAATCACTTTCATTCACTAACGTTTTCAGAAGAAGCATGAAAGGAATAAAATATGCTATTCCTTGATAGAAGATGCGTACTTCCACAGATACATGATTAGTATCCTTTGTATGATTCACATAATGCAATGAAACATCCTGCGAAGAATTTAACTTATTTAAACACAAATTGTAAAAAACACCTAAACAGAAATGTAAAATTATTAAATTACAAATAATTTTTTAGAAATAAAATCACATATTTGATATCAATGAAGCACAAAAATGTTTCTTAAGCAATTCTAAAATATTTTTGCAGAATAATTTTTTTTTGTGGTGCAAAATTATTTATTTTATTGACAAAAAAATTCAACAACACCAATATCATAGCTCTAATTTTATATTTGTAATAGATTTTAAGTAATTAAAATCTCACTAATAATTTTAAATAATAAAAGCACAACAATTATAAATTCCAAAAATCATATCTGAAACAAAGACATTATAAAAATTATCCATTACATGCATTTGAAACTTAAAGGCAATTTATTAGCCTATAAACAGAATTATTCAAACAAGAGAAACTGAAAAAATCCTATCCAAGAATTTAAAAACAAATAATCAATTTCAATTTTTAAAAATTATTCACATTTTTTGATTTATAATAGATGTACATTCAAAAAAACATTTGACAAAAAAACAAGCAAATATAATATGACATTAAAAATAATAAATGCTTATAAATATTGCAGCTATATATTATTATCAATAATAATTTGATTAAAATAATAAATGCTTATAATAATCGTTCATAACATTCATGTTCAAAAATATTGAAAATAATTATTCTAAATAATAAACTGTTAAATAAGTAAAGTAGTTGAGGTTTATTTAGGAAAAAAATATTTATAAAAATTGTTCAGATGATACAGACAAACACTCTAATATTAGGAATATTTGGCCGCCCACCCACTAGCCTGAAATAAAATGACAGCATAGCATAGCTGTTCTATGCTATGCTGTCAGAGTGAAAATGTAGTAATTTGTGAGATTTATTGAGTTAAAATAACAGTGTAATGAAAATGAGTACAGCATGGTATAATTTTTTTTCCATAAAAAGTGAACAATTACAATTTTTTGTTGAATACAAGCTCTAAAATGTGTTTAAATCAAGTCTTAAAGTAGGTAAGAAAGTGCAATGGATTGTAGGCATCCTTGACAGATAGTAATAATTAATCAAGATATGATGTCATATATGGACTTGTAAGTGAAAGAGCAACAGCATATAACTGTACATATACTATCATGTCAGTTTTGTATCCGACCTTCCACAGGAGTCATTCTATGTCGAACAAACAATTAATTATCTCACTTTGAGATTTTGTCAAAACTGGATTTAAATGCAGCAAATTTATAGAAATTTTTTATTAATTGATATATTATATATTATAATATAAGAATATGTAGCTGGATGCATGTTTAACTGAATTCCAGTCATCTAGCAAACAAAAATATCACGGCTTATAATATTCTGAAGGTATATATATTTCTTGATAAAGCTATCTTTAAGGATGTTCTAATTAATTTCTTTTGGTTTTTACAGATTTTCTGGACAGCATGTTTCACACCCTGTTGTATAATATTTTTGGTTCCTTTTTTATCTGCCAATGCAATTCTAGCTATTCAACCTTTTTGATATTTATGCTTATCTAATACTTTTCAGTTTCATTGCTGCAAAAAATTAACTTACATTGATGTTAAATGATTTATTAAGCTATAGGGTTGGTTGTGTTCATAGTTAAAGTAATAAAAAAAAAAAAGATACAGGATTCAATAATACAATTTAATTTTTATAAATTTTACAGATTTTACAATTAATATGAATCCAAATAATGGTACAGTTTGAAAAAAAAAAAAAAAAATGGAACACCATAACTTTTATAAATATCATTACATCTTCACATAAGTGGCTTGAAGGGAAAAATGAGAATTAGTTTCTAAAATTTTTAGAAAAGTCATAAAAATTATAACAATTACAAATCTTTTATCTCTTTTTATCATCCTAATTGTTGATGTGTTACTATGATGATGTACTTATACAGGCATAATTATGAGCTTTTTCAAACTTCCTATAGTTATAATTTCATAATGAGAGTATATTTTAATGCAGTTGTATGTTTTTATTTGTTGTACTAAACTAGATTAAATCTAAGGAATAATAGATTAAATCTAAATATATTTATTTTACATGAAACAAGGAACTGATGCTTCAGAAAACATGAAAATTGTTGAATTCAGGGAACTGTGGCTTAATGGCATGCTGAAAACTATGGAATATCCAAAACAATTATGCACAGGGATCTATCTGCTTTAGACATCTTATAAGGTATCACAAAATGAATGAGAAAGCAAATTGTGTCCAGCATTAAATATGGTTTTACCATTTCCAGGTGACAACAAAAATGGTGAGGCAGGAATAAATAAGTGTTATCTATGGCAAGGGGAGTGGATTTTGCTGATCCGTTTATATTTGCAAATTAACAGTTAGTGAGTTATAAAAAAAATTGTTCCATAAGCTACTATTTCCTTTATGTATACATAGAGAAAAAAACTGGCACCAAATAAAAATATTTGTAAGAACATTGGAGTAACTATTTGTAGATACACAAAGATAGATCACTATTCTTCTTCTTTATTATATTATTAATTGTCAAATAGAATGAATATAATTTTTTAGACCTCAATATGTATCTTTTAAACAATCCTTATATTTTTTTTACTTTAATACCTAAAATTATCACTTAATTTGAATTTTATTAGAACCTTTTGATTCTTAAAGTTATATGAATAAAATCTGATGCTGTACATTTTGGCATTCATATATAACAATTTATAAATTTGGTGATATTGGGGAAATATTAAATGTGTAAATATATAATTTACTTAATTCCTTTACAGGTACTATTTAATCATGCTTATCAATGTGTTTAAAGCTGTATAACATTTAAATGAAACAACAAACATGCAATATTTTTAAAGCTATTTAACTTTTACATATAGCAAGCATAACTTCTTAATATAAAGCATAACTTTTACATATATTCTTCTTAAAAATTATTTAAAAGCCATAATTTTCTACCTTTAATTCATAACTTCTATGTGAAAAAATTAAAGAATTTTTCAGTGTGGATTATTTGAGTGGAATCAGTATCAGTAAAAATTAACTTCTGAAAATATGTCACCTAAGAAAATTTTTTTTACAAAAATAATAAATTAATTTTCGCAAATAAAACTATTACAAGCTGTTGGAATTCTTGTAAATTTGTTTAATTTAAAATGGAATATTTCAAAATTTAAATTTTTAAAAAGATTTGTGCATTTTCATATGGAGCCTTTTGTTTCTTTTACATTTACTTGTTTGGTATTTCAATTCAATATATTTTTTATGACCATCTTTTCACAAAAACAGTTTTTTTTTTTAAATTTTCACCATCTTTAATACGTATATATTATTTTTAAAACATTATTTTGTCATCAAAATGCCTTTTAAGTTTGAACGTTTTTTATTTTAATTAAAGTTATCTATTTCAAATAAAATAAAAATAACAGAAATTTATAGGCTACTGAAAAATAAAAACTAGCAAATGTCCACAATTTATAACAGATAATTTTCTGTTCACGAATAAAAAGAATAAGATAAAAAGAATTTTTTTTATGTCATCAATGAACAGGATGAGGGAAAAAAATTCAAATATTATTATTAACATTTATGAATTTATTCTACATTAAAAAAAAATTTAACTTTAACAACACACAGATTTTTAGAATAGCATGTCTGTTATTTTAGGTCAACCATACACAATTAATGCAATTAACTAAATGAAAACATATTAACTTTAACAAAAATAGCAATTTCAACTGAAATTTAACAGTATTTCAGATTGAAACAATTTATTTTGTTAAATAAAAACTTTTTTATAATTTTTAATAAAAGTATTGTACAGATATTAGACTTTTGATTTTAACACAAATATGCAAATAATTCAATAATTTATATTGTAATAACTACAGTTATTATTGTTATTTAACTGTTACAATTTAAGCAAATCATTATAAAATATCTAATTCTTTAAATGTAATATTTAAAATGTCAATTTATTTAACTTTCATTATTATTATTATTTAATTTTATTAAATTAAATTCAAAGAGAAAATTGTATAAAAATGTAACTTACTGAAATAGAATGATTGTCTTTCTGGCATGAAATAAGTATACCGTATTCTGAGTATCCTTTCTTTAATGTTTTCCATTTGTCATTTAATATACCTAAAGGCTTAAAAAAATTTAAATATAAATCAAATTACATTGGAAAATCTTTTTAACAAGAAAATCTAAGACCAATATTTTACAAAAAAGCAGAATAAGATGTACTAAAATTTTAAAATATAAATTTTTTTAAATACATTGAAGTGCAAAACTTAAGCAACAATGAAATCTTTAAGCAGGAAACCATGCAATTATAGAAAACTGCACATTGTGATCAAAATTCAAAATATACAATTTAGTAGAAAGGGGAGTATCACACGACATTGCAGGTGACATGAGAAAATACAAAATGTGAGCAGTACTTATCTCCAGAACTTTGACAAATCTAGAAACCTGCTTAATATTTTCTTAATTTAACTTGTTAATTTTTTTGGAAAATTGTAAGGCTTATGTGCATCAATAGAAGAGCCACCATTGGGAGGCATTATGATGAACCAGTAGAATGAGATCTAATTTTTGATGGAGGTAGCAACTACTAAAGATATCTTTTGTCAGCAAGCCATCCCTTTCCTCAAGTGTGTCTTTGTTAAGTGCCATTGGTGTAGATTTCATTTTTATGGATGATAAATCTAGGCCACATTGAACGAATGCTATTGAGAAGCTTCAAGAAAGCGAAGATATTATTAGAAAGAATTGACTAGTGTATTCCATGAATTAAATTCCATAAAACATGAGAGATGAGGAGATGTCTTTCAGCATGATTATTATATTATGAACCATCAGAAAATACCCAACAACTGGAATTGAAGCTTATTAAAAATTGGATATTCTTATTACCTCAACAACTGTTATATAATCAGATGATGGATAAGGAGAGACGGTACCAAGCAACCATGTTATATCCATTACTAAGACACATTTATTAGTTAATCTGATTCTTAGGCACCATTTATACTAAAGCTGCTAATTAGATAAAGCCTTTTTTTTTAAATCCATACTGTATGAATTCTAATCAATTTAGAGTTTGTATGGTTTTTTCATAATTTAGGTACAAAATACTGCTTTAGTATTCAGAATTTATGTTATCCAGATGGTTTCTCGAATGAAATGGCGATGGTTGATGAAGTTTTGCTCAACAGTGTAAGAATTCAATAACATATTTTATTAAAATATAAAAAATCTAATAAAATTAGAAAACCTAAACGAAATTCAAATAAGTATTGTTAACTACATTAAAAACATTTCAAATTTTAAAAGAAAAAAAATGATAAACTAGAGCAAAATGTTTACTCTTAAAATAACACTAAAAACACTTAAAAAAAAAAACAAATAAATGAGAACTGGTTGCTTAATTAATCTCTTATAATGATGTTATTCAAAATATTATAGGCCCATTTATAATTTAAAGCAGGGCCTGATGGCCGAAAGCCTAGCGCTCTGTAGCACAGGTTTCGGTTTTTAGTCCTGGCAGTGGCATATTTGTAGTGGTTCGGAATCTACTTACTAGACCAAAACCTACGGTTTTAACTGTAGTTCCTGGTCTAATATGATTGTAGAGCATTATGGGGGTAGTGTTACTCGCGTCCGTAGCATATCTTCCAGCTACAAGTGCTCCCTGGGTAGTGCTACATGAGTAACATCGGTGCAGCCTTTGCTTATGGTATAAAAATAACTGTCTGTGTATTGAAAGCTGCATTAGAAAAAAAGTAATATTAATAATTTAAAGTAACTTACATAATTTCGTCTAGGTACGACAAAAGTTCTGAATAATCGTTCAGAGCCATCAACTATAAAATACCCACCAGGATCCTTTAGAGAAAAATAACATATATGTTTATTTTTTCAATATTTTGTATAAGAAAAAAGAAAATGCTCTATTTGTTAGCATAATTACTTCACTCTATGTTTGAATGCTAAAAGTTTTTGGTTTTAAAATGAAAAGTTAATTTAGTTAACAATATTTAAAGTTGAATAAAAAATAATCAGGCAGTGTTGGAATGAATCTAAAATGACATATTTAAATTTATTGTTCAATTATTTGCTACAACAGCATAACTAAATTATAAAAAAAATGCCAGAAATTTTTTAAAAACTAAGGCACTAATAACTATAATTACTTAAATTAATAATTACATGATTACATGTGTTAAAAAAATCACAGTTTTTTAATACAATAGATTGGCAACAAAAGGAAATTCTAAGAGACAAAATTGAGTTAATTTAATATGCAGATATTTAACAATAAATCAATGTAATTCTATAGTTAATAAAAAGTATAGCAATTCCTGTTAAGGCCTTTCCTTTTTTTTCCTTGCAAAACATTATTATTCTGTGATATGCTATTAAATGTTTCTGTTATTGCGACATGTTTTCTTAAATAAATTTAGATAATTTGTAGCAAATATATTTGCAACTAAATAGACTTTTTCAAAATGTAAATAATTTAACCAACAAATCAAATATTAGCTAACAAGAAATATAAAATTCTAAAAGAATAAGGTACCAAATTTAATCTTTAATTTTTAGCTTCTTTGAATATAATTATTAATAGCTAAATTCCATAAAAAGTAAATAAGCAAAGTATCTTTATTCATTAAGCAGATCATTGCATTTTCATAACAAAGGCAAAATTTCTTATATAAACTAAGATGGCTTGTTTGAATACATTTTTATTAAGATTTTAAAATTTAGGACCGATAGAAAAAGTATAATCAATAAGATTGAAGTATTTCTCCTATTTTATTGAACAAATAGTATTTTTAAAGATGAATAAAATATGCTGTAATGTCCACCTATAATCCACAGATCCTATTTTAAAACACTTTAAAATGTCTTAGTATGTATTACAGGCTACTGTTTTCAATTTGTGTCTATTTTTTTTTCAGAGATATCTATAAACAAATATTAAAAAGAAGCAAGATGCAAAACACCTAATTGTGCAAACAAATAAAATAAATAATAATTTTTTGGAAAACTATTAAAGTCTACAGTGATATTGATCAATATTTTTCTGTATAAGTGAATTAGATCTAAAATCTTCAAATATTTATAAGTAAGCAGGTACTTGTTTATTTTAAAAACTAAGATCCTTAAAATAAAAAGCGATTTTAGCAAATTTTCCCATTGATTATTATGGAAGAAGCAGAAATATGTTGGTCATTCAGAAATTTTATGAATATTGTAATAACTGTTAACTTCATTTTTGTGAGCTTAAGACACAAAGAAAGAGGGGGAAATGAATAAAAAAAAAAAAAAAATGTTTAATATAAATTTAATGCAGAAAAAAAAATATTGAATATTTTTTTTAAATGAATATATAAATATTAAAAGTTTAAAAAAATATGAAAAATAATAACGAAAAGCTTATACACACCAATATTAAATTTATCCATTAAACTGTATCCACCTTTCAGTTAAGAAATCACAGACTAACAGTTCTTGTTGATAAAAAAGAAAAACATAACAGCAATAATGTATACACATTATTAAATAAAGTTTAATTTAAGAAATGTTTGTACAGTCAAGGTAAAAAAGTGAAATTAATTTTTAAAAAATCTCCTTCAGAAGCATCTGTTAAAATTTATATCCAAGTATCTGAAGTTAGCAAAGGAAAAGATACCAAATCTATTTTATCTATTATCATGATAAAAAAAAAAAGGTTATTTTCAATTGAAAACTAGAAATGGCCACATAAATTATATTCTCGATCCCCGTTAAGTCTTTATGGTTGAAAACTATTTATCATTATAGAAATGCCAAATATAGAGAAATCATTTCAAAAAATCTATAATATCCCCAAACATCCACCACCAATTTCAAAAAGTTTTTACAGCTGAAAATACTACTACTGGTGGTCAATGATTAAAAACATGCTCATACAAACAAGTTTAACAAAAAAAAAAAAAAATGCTTTTTATAAAAAATATATATTATGCAACTCTAAATGCAATTCTAGTAATACTTGTAGTAACAAATATTTCCTGAGATATTTTTTGTGCTTATGAATCTTGTGTACATTTTATATGCTGAATTGCTTTTTTATTAATTTGTGCTTTTACTTCAAAAGCTGTATTTAAAATTTAAAATACAGCTTTTATAATCTTCCATTGAAAAGAAACCACTTATGAACATGATATTATAAACAAATATTTAAAGCTTGTTTCAGAGTAAAATATTCATCTAAATTATAAAAAAAATCATGTAACATACAGGCATTTTATAAGATGACAACAACAAATATGCTTTTTCCTTTAATTATGTCTGTACATATATTTACATTAAGAATATTAGGGATGATTAAATAAAACAGAATGATATAATTTTGATAATTTGAACCTCAAAATGTTAAATTTTTTTTAATTTTACAAAAAAATTTAAAAGATGTTCTTCCCAATACTATAAATTTAATAAATAGAATTTCACACAAAATTGTTTTATTCTAGAGCATATATAAAGTTAAACATCAGAAAATTATTTCAGTGGATCTGGTTAACAAATTGAATACAATAAAAACACACATACATTAAGATCTTCTCTCTTTTCAAGCAGTTCTTTGTCCTCCATTTCATTCAAAAAACAAAGTTTAGACTATTGAAAGCAAATAAAAGAAAATGTATAAATTTTAAGATATGAAACCAAACATTATCAAAACATAAAATTTTCGTAATTCTCAAATTAAATATTATATTAAGACAAAAAAAAAAGTATTTGATACTGTTACTAAATCTTTTTGTCAAAAATATTTCCCATTTCATTCATATAAATGTATAAAAAGCATAACTAATCTATTCCCTATGCAATGTTAGTACTATAGTGGTTGCAATTTTCTTTTATAAGAATATGGATAGTAATTACTTTTTTTATTTATTTATTTACTTTGTTAAATAATAATGCATTATGCTATTTTTCTTCAACTATTCAAATTTGTAAACTGTATTCATTCAGGTGTTTGAAGAATATAACTGTAAACCTGAATAATAAAATGCTAATTAATTTCATATTTTTTTTACATTTTTAATAAAATTATTAACCACTTGTGTTCTTTAATTTAAATTAAATAATGATAATATTAGTAAACATTATGAAAGAATACAATTTCTTCATTATTACAGTTAATTTTTTATGATATTTTTATGATGAAGCCATTTGAGTTATATATTAAACTATAATATAACAATAACATATAAACCTAAACATTAATTAAATATTAAAGTTTGAACTTATTGATACATAAAACAAGTATGTTATACCAATTCTGATAATGAAAATATTGCATAAATTTAAAATTTAGAGTCACCTTCATGGTGATCTTACCATTTTCTATATTCTTAGAACTTGCAGTTATTGAATTTACAAAAAATTTACTTGACAAATCACAAAAATTAACAGAGTTATATGGTGGGTTGTCACTGAGCGTTAGCAACTGCCCTATTGATACCCGTTGCAGTCCTGGCTTTGTCTTGAGATAGCTGAGGGTAGCATACAGTGTCATGACTCATTTTAATGTATATAAGTCATATACCAAACAAAAGTAATTTACCAGACCAAATTTTTCACATCCAAACAGGTATATGTCAAATGGAGTAATTACTGTATTGTAATTTATAATTGATTCTTACCTTGAAATATTTTCTTGATGAGAGAGTATGGAATTTTATACAAGTTAAAATTTGCTAAAAGGATTACATTCTTTTGTCATACAGTAAAATTAAAGACCTTTTACATATAGAAAATATGCATAATTCAAAGTTTCATAAAATATTTTTGTAAATAATTATGAATAATTCACCAATAACATAAAACAAATTCCAATAAAGAATTTGAAAAAATAAACTTACTTTTACCATAAGAGGAACAAAAAATGTTTTGCTATAAAATTCCACCTTAGTATCTGTCTCAAACCGAAGTTTAATGCGTAACTCAGCATAGTAAGTAGCACCTCTTTCCCTTGCCTACAAATTAAAGACAACACTTATAAATAAAAATAATATATAGAAGAAAATTAAATTATATGTAATTTTTAATACATAATTTTTGTTGTTAGATGATGTAAATATAACAAATATAAAACAAATTTTTGCAACTTCTGAAGTAAAACTTCTAAAATTAAAAGTAGATTGCTTTGATAATCAAGTACAATAATTTTAAAAAAAATATTACCTATTGCGTTTTAAATATTTCATGTGCTTTAATTATTCTATGCATTAAACATTTATTCATTCACTTATTATATTTTATATACAAAAATGAATGACATTTAAATCATGTTATTTATAATAAATTTAACTGAATTTTAAAATATATAAAATATTTATTGCATGGATATTTTATGTACATTAGAGTATTCTCGCAATTGTATATTTATTAATTTATTTTTACTTACTTCAGAAGGTAAAACAGGTCTAATATGCTTTCTAGTATCCATAGCATATGTGAATTCTTTCCATTCTACTCCCTTAAAAATAAGTAAAGGAATATCTTTTTAATTTGAAAAGAGATGTTATGAACTATCTACCATCAATTTGTTTGAAATTTGTACTATATCTACTTCATTACTAAGATATTAACTGCCTAAAGTGTACACCAACAACTCCATAATTTTAGAAAAATGAAATTGAAAATATTACAAAATTTGCTTACATTAATATACTATCTTCTGCCAGAGGCCAAGCAGCTCAGTCAGGCAACTGAAGGTAGTGGGGGTTCTATTGGCCAAATGCAATTTTTTTTTTTAAATTTTGCAATTTAATTTCCTACACTCACTTATAAGTAATATAACAAAAATAATTATTTTAATAATTTTTTTATTTACCATAAGATGTTCAATTTTTTTATTTACATCGATTTAGAAATAATATATATTTTTGAAAAAACTTATAGTCAATTTTTAAGGTTCTGTATCAATTAAATCCATAACACTGTGAATGAAATTTATTTTTGCTGAAAAATGAAGAACAAGTTTGTAATAATAAATTTATGCAATGTTACATACTCTTTTTATTTCAATGCTAATGTTTTAATAATGATAGTTATTTAACAGAATCACAATATAAAAACCACATTTAAAGAGCTGTCCTCTTTAATATAAGTTAATTTATATGGTTTAAAATCTCTGTACTTGCAAACATTCAGCATTCATAAGGTATTCTAAATGTCATGAAACATAATGTTTCTCCTGCTTTTATGATAAATATCACCCACATTCCTGTATTAATCTTTCAACTTGTAATATTTAAAAATTCTATATATAAACATGCATCCTAAATTTTATAACTGCTATGTTAATCATAACTTGCATTCAATTTTCTTGCAATTTGAAAAATAAATTTCCTTCCTATAATTATGCACTTAATTAATATAAAACCCTCAAAACTGGCCATAATTTTTTCAAACATACATTTTTTTCAATTAATGTCAATAAAAAAATTTAATGTTTTATGATAAATAAAAATTATAAATTCTTATTAATTTTGTTACATTACATATAAGTGAGAGTAGGGAAATATGTTAAAGAAAAAATTTGTTGCCTTCAGATTCCCTACTCTCAAGTTTCTTGCATGCTTATTAATTTTTAATAATTTAAACAGATTTTCTTGAAATGTATTGAGGAGGGGATCCTACTACTTTAGGCAGTGAACAAAGCATATAGTGCAAGTTGGAGTCAAATTAGTGACAAACAATTTGTGACCCATCCTGGTTAGTTAAAAAATGAATATTTTAAATATGAATTAAAAATGGAATTAAAGCTCATTCAGTAAAACCACCAATTTTAGATGATGAAAAATTACACATATCTGCCATGCATTCTTACTTAAAAAAAGTACTTAGGAGTATTTTCTTAAGATTCAAAATAAAGAAATCTAAATTAACGAATGATTCAAAATATAAAAATATTTATAACATTAATGTATATAATTTTATATATACAAAAAGTGAAGTTTAATGCAAATAAAAAAAGATAAATGACATACATATTACATTTTAACAATAAAATTGACCAAGCAGATAAATTTAGTTTAACCAAAGCAATTTTTTAAAATATAATCGATTCTTAATTCATATATTTCAGACAGAAACATAAATTTTTTTCCTACTCATCTCTATTATACAAGCAGAAAAGGGATTGCTATCTATTTTGCAATTAAATTAATTAATGCAGCCGAAATTGACAAATAGATGAGGCATGTCTAGTACATTAATCTGTTGCTCTGGATGTAGATAACTAATTTTACATTATAACATTTATCAAGTTAATACATAGGTAATTTTACTTTACCTAATGAATCAATTGCATTTTAAAATGCATTTAGCTATTCAATGAAATGTTTTAATCATGTTTAACTAAATAGCTGTTAAATTTACAATGGATACTTTATTTAATGCTATTAATGTTAAATATGTTAGAGGGGATAAAACAGCATGCAAAAGCAAAATAAGAAGAAAATAAAATTTATTCCAACACATCCAGAAAATATTTTATATTCAGGGTGGATTGAATGAAATAATGAGAAAATCTAACAGAGTTCTTGGAGTCATTCATGTCAATAATTATGTCGTTATTAATAACTCCAGAAAAGGTTTAAGGAAATTCAGATATTTAAAAAGTGGGTTCAGACAATATAAAAATTATATTCATATCTTTCTCAATTAAGAAATAGATAATTGATTATTTAGATGAAATAGCCAATACCATTTTAAAATTACATAAATATTTAACAATAATACAAATAACAAACATTGTATACAAAATTATATGCAAACAAAGACATCATACAAAAATTTTAAGCTATTTTTCTATTTTTCAAAATCCCTTTATTGCTATTTTTTACATGTAATTGTTTTATTTGGACAGAGAGAAAATAGTTCTTGTAAAATTAAAAAAATCAATTTTCAAACAACAATCAAAATAATAAAGAGTCCCTTTCATAAGGCAACATAGAATTTTACTTTTTATTCAAGAGATAAACATTAGAAACAATTTAATTTTGATTACTGATTTCAATATCTCCTAGTAAGTCGACAAAATTGCTTTAAGAAGAAGAAAGACAATTTTTTTTTTTTTTTTTTTTTTTTTTGACATTTCTTTCAATCCTAATAATAAAATTTTGAGAATGTCTATTCAATATTTGCTTTATTTAACTATATAATTAAGGAAAAATGTATTGCAAAATGAATGGTATTTATTGTTCAGAAACAATAGTTGTATAACAGCTGGGCCATTAAAACTCTCCAACAATTTTTTGCAGTGTGACTAGAATTTAATAATGACAAGCAAACATCTAGATGTTACATCTACACTACACTCAAGAGCTAATAAAATCAATTCAGTAATGTTAATCCTTACATAAGACCACTCAGCAATCTAAACTTACCATTTGTGTCTTGAAAATATTCTAGTAGAATGAATCACCACATGGAGTTATTATCAATTTCATATAATTAAATTAAGGCTAATAATTATATAGTTACATAAAACATAAACATTAAAATTCAGTAAGAATAAACAAATACTCACATCTATTGAAATTTTCACATTTACATCTGTTTTGGTGAAAACCGGATCAAAATCCTGAAAAGTCAAAATTAAATTAATAAGAAATACTTAAATTAGATTTCAAATGCTTTTCTAAACTACTAAATAAAAATATATGACCTAAAATACTATAACTCCATGAAAAAGTAAGAAAATATATTACAAATTCTACTGTTTATTTGTTATACTGAAAATATACAAATTTACTATTATGCTGAAAATATATTTATTTATACTGTTGCCTTATAGAATTAAAAAATCAAAACAATTTAAAATTATGTTTTATCACTGAATCATTTTTTAATGGCTAATGAATGCAAAAATTTATATTTTCATTTATGATTTTCTTGTATTTAAAAAAAAATACTTTTATATTTTGATTTGTGGTTATTTAAAAATTAAGGTAATAAAAATAGGTTCAAATTTTTTTAATAATAAACTTGATCATATTTCAAAGGGGCCTGATGGTCAAGTGACTAGTGTTCTGACACTCTGTACCAGAGTTTTAGGGTTCGAGTCCAGAAGGTACCATGGATGTTTGTAATGGTTTGGAATACATATGTTTTGTTCTAATTAGGTTTTGTGAACAACAAGTGACTGTAGAGTGATAAACCAGGAGGTTGGGCATAGGGTTAACAAACTTACCCCTTAAAAATAAAATTCTCATGTTTAAAAATTTCAGTCAGGGAAACAAAAAAAATCCCATCCTGGATACTAGTATTGAGATGGGCCTGGCTGGCGGAAGCTGACTGAGACAGTCTTGGCTGTGAACCAGCTATAGTACTTGAGAAAAAGCTTGATTGATTGATGCTAAATTTTAACTTTAAAAAACCTTTTGAGTTTTTTAAAGAAAAGTGTTCAATAATTATATTCGTAATGTTTAACTTGAAGTCTTGATAAAAATTAAACAAAAGATAATTTGTTAAATAGGTTATACTTAAATGCTTAAAAGAAAGAATTTTTTTTAAACTATTTTGTTTTTCATTTCATGATCAGAAATTAGAATTATTATAAAGCTACAACTACCATTAATGGAATAAGCCAAACTTTATTCCTGAAGTGACAAAAGTCATGGGATACCTCTTAATATCGTGCCGGCCCTCCTTTCGCCCGGCGAAGTGCAGCAACTCGACGTGGAGACTCAACAAGTCGTTGGAAGTCTTCTGCAGGAATATTGAGCCATGCTGTCTTAGGCGTTTTAAAGCACGAAAACCTCTCGATGATGTCCCATAAATGCTCGAAGGGATTCATGTCATAGGTGGCCAGACCATTCATTGAATTGTCCAGAATGTTCTTCAAACCAATCGCGACAGGCATGGCGCATTGTCATCATAAAAAAATCGTTGTTTTGAACAAAAGATAATGTTTCCATGCCATGAAAAAACAGCCCCCAAATTAGCCACCACCGGCTTGAACAGTGCATTGCTGACAGTTTGGGTCCATGGCTTCATGGGGTCTATCGAACTACCATCAGCTCTTACCAACTGAAATCGTGACTCATCGGACCAGGCCACGGTTTTCCATTCATCTAGGGACCAAGAAGTCGCTGCAAGCGATGTCGTTCTTCAGTAAAGACACTCGAGTCGGTCTTCTGCTGGAATTTTCTCCGCACAGTTCAGTCCTTGTACGTCATGATTTCTGCGGTTATTTGACACAGTGTTGCTTGTCTGTTAGAATTTACGATCTTTGCAGAAAAGTGCAGGCGGTCGACCACTGCGCTGTCCATGGTGGGATGTTATGCCTGAAATTTCATGCTCTCGGCACACTCTTGACACAGTGGATCTGGGAATGTTGAATTCCTAACAATTTCGAAATGGCATGACCCATGCGTCTAGCTCCAACTAACATTCCGCGTTCAAAGTCTGTTAATTCCCGTCGTGCGGTCATCATCACGTCAAAACCTCTTCACATGAATAACTTGAACAGAAATGAAACTTTATTTGTACCTGCTCTACGCGATGCTACTGCCATATATCCCATGACTTTTGTCACTTCAGTGTATATTCATATAGAATAGAAGACAAAATCATGCTTTTGTATTCATAATGGGAGATGTGGATAGTCAAATTAGATGTCAAAATTATCAACTAATTTATTTGTGCAATTTACTGCTAATAAAAGTGTGCAGAATCAATAACACATAATTTTTCAGTAAAGGGATTTCATTTACCATGATAAAATTCTTCATTAATAGTCATAAAATTATCAGTTAAGAAGATTGTTCTAAATCAAAATAATTCAATATTTTTAACTTTACTATTAAAATTACAATCAGCAGATTTTGTCATCAATATTTAGCAAACATAATTTTAAATTATAAAGTTACCAAAATAGCCTTTTCCAAGCCTTCTTGAAGTACATAATTAAATGAATCTAGATAGATTCTAGACACTTCTTTTAAATATGATTTCTTTGATGATTCAGTCTGAAAAATAAATTTACAAAATTTCATTTTTTTTTCCAAACATGATAATAGATAAAAATACATTACTTCAAAATTTCTACTCATTTTATTTATTTTTTTTTTAGTAAAATAAAATCCTGCCCTTGATAGTTAAATAATTTTTTTTGAGAGTATTCTTCAAATTAAAACAATCTATACCTCATATAGTAATTTCAGTCATTAGAATAAATTATTTATTTAAATTTAACAAATTAAAATACATTATTAAAAAGGATTTTACTTAGGAAAAAATGAAATATTTTTGTAATTAATTCAACGACAATCATACATGAACGCAAAATATGGAAATCTGTTTATTTTTAGATTTTGCTTCAATATTTATATTTAGTGACAAGTAGTGTCCTGTTAATTGAAAAGTGCCAAAAATAAACTAAAAATATTAATTTCAATTTTTTTTTAATTAATATAAGAATGGGCTTAAATTGTTCTATGATTTGAGATTTATACTAGCTAAGCTAATAATTGATAATTTCTAGAGACTCTAAATGATAATAAGAAAAGCACTTTTACAAATTAATAAGAACAACGTATTCAAAAAATATATTAAATAATTTAGTTTCTTCAAAATAAAACAACTCTTACAAAAGTTGTTCTGTATTATATTTTTACATAGTAATGAAAAGTTCAAATATAAATACAGTCTCAACAAAAATGAATGATACATAAATAAAGCAAAATATAGTCATTTAAAAATATTTACAAATAAAACATTCTTTATTGGGCTTTAGCAAAATAACAGCTTTAGTAACAAATTTAATAGTAGCAATTTAATGACTTAATAAGTATTATTTTTATCACATTAAGCTTAATTTTATTTAAATTCCAAAAATAAATTTTTTTAAAAACATTTTTTAATGCAATATAAAAAATAAAAAAATTTCATTAAAGTTTAACTAACAAAAATTCAGCAAAAATTGTTTATCTCACATACAGCCAGAATATTAAAGTGGTAAGATATAATACTTTTTCCATTTACATTCCATCAACTTACACCCCTCATAATCATCATTTTTTTTCAAGTCTGCTAACATTCATTTTTTTCTAAAGACATTTTTGATGCCATTTAATATTATGGGGAAATTATCTATGCAACATGATTATGAAATTATTATTATTATAATCAAATGTAAAAGTATCAACAAATGAGAATTTTTTATTGTGATCATGTTCATAATGATGAATCTTAACTTCTTATTCTAATATGTTCATCATAATCCTAAAACATAAATAAATATTAAAATTTAACGATAATTTAAATACATTTATAATAAAATAAAAATTTTAGTATTTCAGGGTCATAAGGATTGATTTAGCAACATAATATAGATTACTAGCACATATAACATGGCATTGCATGCTTTTAGAAAATAAAATGCTGATTCAAGTCAGCATTTTCACTTTTTTCAGTTCTAGTATTATCTATTCTCAACTTATTAGTTTAATTCCACTTTTCTGTTAATACTACATTTTCTAAAGGATCTACATATTGCTGATTGTTTAGAATCAATTTTGGTCTGATTGAATAGTTTCCTTTTCTTAGGCGGCATTGTAAAGTCAGCAATAAAAACTACTACGAAGTTCAATGAGTTCTTTTTCTCAACCTCATATTGGAACTGTGTAGGCACCCTTATTCCTATCAAATTTTGAATATTGGAGATGGCAAAGTAGAGAATTGCAGTCAGAGGTAGACATTGAAAACTCAGACAGTACAACAGCCTAAACAATAAAATTAGCCATGAAAAATCCATCAACCACAAAAAAAGTCATCAAAATGGGATAAAACTAATTTATCTCCAATTGGGTGATTTTTGAATGAACATTAAACCAATTTTCGAAATTTTTTAAGTTCATCTAGGCTTTGTAATAGAAATATCCTTGCCAATTTTGGGGAAATTTGGATTAAAATTGCAGTCTTTTACAGGCAGACACACATGCAAACTATGAGAAAATATATATATATATATATACACACAATCCAGTCACATTAATGTGACCACCACCTACTTTCGACATCAACGTGAAATAACCAATCACAAAAGGCAGGTGGAAGCCCGTTGCAGTGGAGTGTATATAAAGAATCCCACTTAATATCACATTCCACACTCCACTCAAAGTCAGAATATACAAGAGTGTATATTCTGGCTTTTGACAGGTGGTCACATTAATGTGACTGGACTGTGTATATAAATATACTATAAGAAATGCATCTATATATTATGAGAAATATATATATAATATGTCTTGATAATTTTATGCATTTCTTACATAATAAATTCCAGAAAGGTTAATATAAAACTAAAATACTAACAATTTCACAATGCAGAAATAGTTTATAGAAAATTACGAAATGAATTTAACAAAATACCATTTTTAATGAAGCTGCTTTATTTCTTTAATAACTTTGACTGCTTCCTCTATAAAGTAAGAATAAATTTTATTAAAATTTCAAGCAAAATAAATAGAGTAGATTCAGAAAAATAACACATTTTCTGATTCTCATTCCAAATTATTCACAATTTGTCAATACCTTGTAAATATGTCTATTTTTTTAAGAGTTAATTAAGGCTAATAAATAATTAACAGCAAGTAACATAAATAATTTGATTAGACAAATTTAAAAGAAAAACAATCAATTTACTCATAAAAATATTACCATTGATATCTGAAATATTAAATATTAGGATATAATAAAATAATTAAAAGATAATAGGATAAATATTAGGATTGTTGTATTCTATTTTTTATTATTTTTTCATCAAACAAAATATCTCAATTATTTAATGATTTTAAAAATAAAATTTTGGAAAATAAGAATATGTTAAATATCATCCTAATGTTAACAACTTCTTTAAAAATGAAATATTTGTTAAGTTATTAGAGGGTATATTCCACAGGGTAATTAGGTTCATGAAGAGATTGTAAAATTACACTTTGGGTTTCAGCATCCTTCTTCTTGTCGCTCTCCAAATTCTAGGAGTTACTGAATAATCAGTGATTGTACAACATTATAACTGAAATAGACTGTATGGCAACTTTCTTTGGCAAGTTGTGAGTTGTAGTTAAATAGTATGAAAATACAAATGCCAACTTTTCATATCAACTATAAATAAATCTCAGAATGCTAACAAACAGTATTTCACTGTATTTGAATTAGTTTTCCTTCTGGAATACTTGTAAAATCTTTGAGGTTTGATAGCCAACTCCAACACTTAGTTTTGTAAAAATAAAGATACATCTTACAACTCTTTTTACAAGTGTAAAGTGCATTTTTTCACTTGAAAAATGGCATTCAATCATTTGTGTTTTCCTCAGCAGGTACCATACTTTTACAATATTTCTCAGACAGCCAACCATGTTAATTCAGTATTGTAATGTTTCTTCCGATACATTTAAATGAAAGATAAAGAAGAAACAGCATTAAAAATGATATTAAATTTCACACAGATGTAAAAGAAGTATAATTTGCAGAGAATGTTGAACTTGGTTATGTCATTAGCTACACATCCCATAAAATCCAGAATAAGTAAAGATAATAAATTTGCCTATTCAGTCAATTAAAAAAGGGGTAGGAGGATCTTCCAAATACTTATGATAACAAAAAAAAAAAAAATATATTAACTTCTCATATTAATTTAATCCATTCAAACAGAATAAAATATACATGCCATATGCAGAATTTTTTCAATGTTTTTCTTTTCATTGCTAATATCAATCTGAATTATCTTAAATCTTAAACTTCAAGAAAGAAATATGCCTAAATGTATAATAAAATTGCATCTTCATTAATCTCGCCCATTTATAGTTTTTATAATAAAAAAAAATTGTTAACATTTCATTCTAAATGAATTTTTATTTTACTTTTTAATTAATAAATATATTTAATAATTTTAATATTATATTAATACAATTCTTTTACAAAAATAAAATAAATAACAGTTATTTCTAAAAATATACTTTAAAATATATTAATTCTGTAATATATTTAAAATATAATACAAAATTAGATGAATTTAATTGCACTTCTAATATTACGGAAAAAAATGTAATTAGCTATTTTTCAATAAATTATAAGTCATTAAAATAATTTATTTAATCATGATAAATTATAAAAACCAAAATAACATTTATGAATTATTTGAATTTTTTTATCAAATTATAAATAAAAAAAAGTCATGCAACTTACATTTTCTTACAAAAAATAAGTAATGCGCACTATTAAGCTGCAAATATTTGTGTATTAAAATGCATTAATTAAAATCGTCATTTCTAAGTAAATCATTAAAATAAAAATTCTTTAATCCAACCTATATATTGCTTACTAATAATCATGATAATTCAGTTATGTTGTTGTTGTTTCTTATCCCACTTGGCTGACCAAGCCCACGAGCCCATAAAATAAGGCGTTAAAACTTTGTACATTACTGATAACACCACTTAAAAAATACGGGAACATCGAAATAACTTTAATTTCTTTCGTGTTGCTGTGAAATGCCAAGTACATGTAGTTAGTTTCGTTTTCCCGCAATTCTTCCCCTTCCCCAAAAACATACTTGAAGTTTATCATTTGTATTTAGTTGTTTCCGGTTTTTTTTAATCATTTTCCAAAGATTGGCGTCAAATTATTTCTAAACCTCTCATCTGAAAATAAAAAAATTATTAGTTTATTAAACAGGATTCTGAATATTAAATTGATACATTTTTATCATGAAATTAAATAATAAATCTCTGTTCACCTCTTTTTTTTCTTTGTCATTGCATTTTAATTTTGAAATCTGGCAACAACACTTCTTGTGTTTGTTTGTATTTTTTTTTGAAAAATGTGGCGGGGTATACGTTTTGTCTATAAACTTTTAAATAAGCGTTAAAATATATATTATAAATAATTTTATTTTTTCAATCAGTTAAAAAATAATTCACATCTATGAATGTCTTAGAATCAATTTGCGGAGCTTATAAGTTAAAAAAGTTGTAACGTACTGTGATGTATGTAATCAAATAAAAGAATTTAGTAGTAAGTTTTTTTTTTGCCAATATATTTACATTGCTTAGATAATATATTTTTAAAAACCTTATTGTGAATTCAAGAAATGGTTTAATGTGTCTTTTTATTCAAAACATTTAGTTCTTTAAAATGAAGTTTAATTAAATTCCTTTAAATTATTGGATTTTTTTTTTTCCATATTTGTGAAGACGAAAAAAAACAAAAAACAACCATATTAATATGTTTGAAAGTATAACTTTCATATCTATGTAGCATTTCCTCATATTTATATGGAATGAATTTATATATATATATAAATATTGTGAAAGATATTGATATAGATATTGTGAAATAAAATGCATTTTGTATTTTATCCTGTAAATATATATTGTTAATCACTAATTAAAACAAATGTATTTTTTATTTTGGAATACTATCGTATTTATACTATGGCATTTTCCATCAATTTTCAACTATGATGTGAATGTAAACGTAATCAAAACTAGGTTTTATAAAGTGTCGTCTGCACAATGTCATTTTAAGTTAGGCAACAAGTTTATGCTAAAAATAATTTATTTGCTCTCGTTTAGATAAAAATAAATAAATTTATTCAATAAATGAAATATTAGTTTATTTCAATTATATGTTGTTGTTTCTTTAATTTTTTTTATAAATGCTTACCCTGTAATTCCTTAAAATTGAACTTTTTTAAAGTTTTTTTTTTTTGTTCCTCTTGAAACTAATGAGCTAATAATCATAATTTATAATGAATGGTGTTGGAAAGTCTATAGTTATAGTTAGTTATAATCATTATTTCAAATTTAATTTACAATTGCATTACTTTTATCTATTAATGTCCTACATTAGATTTTTAATAATTAATGAAATATATGATACTAAAAAAATTCTTCTAAAAAAGAATGATCTATTAAAGGTCTCCATGTTTTTATTTAAAAATATCACGTATATTAGAATTCCATAAAATAAATATAGGTTTTCCAAAATTCTAAATATAAATTGTTTATTTAGCATCTTTTAATTATGAAATTTTCTAACTTTCTTCTATTATCATGCTTTTAAAGTGTATACTTTATGAACTTGTTAGTATGTATTAAATCTGTTAAATTCATTTTTTTTTTATTGTATTATGTGTGCTAGAATGCCGAAAAATATTAATCGATTGTCTTTGATAACTTAGAATGGTATAACTGATAAGTTCTTCAGTTATAGCTTACCAGTGTTCAGCTAGTATTATTAGAATCTTTCTACATTACTCATATATATTATGAATGCTGGCCCATTCACTTTAAAGAGTTTTCAGAAAGGACTTACTGAGAAAGAAAAGATAAATTCCTCTTTAGTTCTTCCTTTCCCTCTTCTTGTATAGTATAAAAATCCTTTACAAAATGCATTTTGGAGTTATTAAAAAATCTAATGCATCAATTTATTATTTTTTCAATTGAGATATTGTAATTTTAAAAGAAAATTGTACCATCTACTAACGTAATTATTTTTTGTTATAGTAAATAAAATATGTGCTCCTCTTTCTGTTCTAAAAATATCAATGAAAAACAATTTGTGTTGAATTTTTATGTTTTAAAATTAATATTGCAATAAGTTTTTGATTCAAAGTATTAATTTTTTGCATTTGTTCAACATTTTAAGTGATGAATATCTTGCATCATTATGCTCTATAAGTTTTACAGGAAGTACTTAAAATTTTTTTTCTTTTCTTTTAATGATCTTGTTTTTTCTGCAGGTTGATTATCATGACTTGCTTACCACTCAATAATTTAGATGAACATCTTGCACGCTTTGCTGCTACAAAAAAATCTTCAACTACAAATCAGAACACAAATAACATGTGAGCTATTTTGTTTTAAATTTTCTAAAACATTTTTTTAAAGGAAAAGTGCTATTATTAGAAATAATGTTTGGCCATTCATATCAAAGAATGTTCAATTTTTAGATGCACTTTTTTATATTTTAAGATGACATTAATTACTTTATAAAAACATTTAAGTGATTAATGATATTTGCTAATTATATGCTTTCTTTTTGATGACATCTGTTTTTCTTGTCAAATTATAGGATTGTCAATGTATAAAATAAATCTGATCAGAATACATCTTTGATCCATTATAAAAATTGTGTGTTAATGCTAAACATATTGAGATTTTCTTAGAAAAGAGACTTTTCCAATAACTACTAAAAGTAATGGTTAAGTACTTTCCAAAAGTAATAGCTAAGTTAAATAATAGTATAAATTTTTGGCAATAAAAATAATTTTTCAATGTTCAACTTGCTTTCATCAATAAAGATGTAGTAAAATATAATTACATGTGTAGCAATAGAATTAAAAACTAAATTCAATGAAAATAAAGTGATTAATTACATATTTTTAAATGCTTAGTTAAATATTTGTAATAAATAAATATTTTATTACATTTTTGTGTCCAAGCAAAATGGAATTAAAGTATGCATCATTTTGTTGAAAATTGGATTATTTTCTGGGATATCAGTTATTAAGTTATTGACTGTATCATTTTTTCTGGATATGATGCTTTTCCCTTGTCTTGCAACATGTATACTATAATGACAGGAAAACTGTTAATATTCTCTAGCAAAATGATTCATAACTATAAATTTTCTCTCTGTGAAAGTCATCCAAAAGCATGCTACATGTTTATTTTGAATAAAATGTAAGCTATTTATTCTTTCAAACTGTTTCTTAATTATTAAAAGTATTGCTCATTATAATTATAAGTAAAATATAATATTCAAATATCACAATAGTCTACTTGCATAAATTTAAATCGTAAAATTTTTTCTATATCTTGCAAATCCTTTATTGAAAGCTATATATTTATTTCTTCAGAACAATATAAAATTGAAGGAATTGAACATGGATTGTTGGTTTATTTTCAGCATTTTGTCTTATAGCAGATATGTTTTGACATTTAAATTGAAATTTCTAGATACAATTCAAAGTTACCATTTGAATTTTATGTATCTAATTGTAATTGATCATTGTTTCAAAGTGAAGAATTGGTATGGAAATAGTGAAATTTTATTTATTTATTTTTAATATTAATTAAATATCTAGGCAGTAGAACTCTGTAGCACAAACTTGCAGAATATAATTTCACATTACATAATTTTTTTCCCATTAAATTTGTCTAACACAGGGATTTTTATTCAACTAGGTAAGCTGCAGAATAAGCTTGCCTTAATTCTGATATCAACTTTGGTGTGAAGTTGTCAATATTTTTAAAAGATTTCCTCTTAAATGAAAATAAAATCAAAGTAATCCTACAAATTTCAAAAGCAACTTACAACAAAGAACTTTCAAATATTTAAGACAAAGTTATTGAATTAATTGAGAACAATAAAAAAATAATGAGTTAAGAATTGAATAACATTATAACACCAATGAAAGCAATTATAGTGAAAAGTATAAATTGCTTTTAACTTACAAGAAGTTAAACTTGTCTAACAAGGCACAGGAACTGTGATTTTACAATGGAGATTGACTAAAATGAAGAAAAAAGAGGATACTTTATGAGAAGAATTAAAAAACTACATTCCTTCATACAAAGCTTTTTAAAAAGTTGCATCAGTCATTGGGCCAAGTAAAAATCACCAGCTTTTAAAATAAAAAAAATAATTGTATTGTGTACCTAATTACTAAGCAATAATAAAAATCCTTTTAATTAACGATTGTTTCATTTTCTCCTTTTAATTTAAACTATATCTAGCACATTTTTTCCATTGATAGATAATTGTGATATGATTTTGTTGTGTGCCCCGAATGTATATTAATGATGTGTATTAGTGATGCAAACCTCTGTATTCGGCAAGAATTTAACTGTAATTGATTTTTTAAAAATATGTATTTTGTTGCTGAGTATTAATAATGATCTTAATTTTTTTTCCTTTTTATGTCAGTTCAATTTTTAACAAGTCTTTGTACATTAATTTGGTATTTAAATTGCATTTAAATATAATAGCTGTTATTTGATATTTGCATACAGCTTTTTCTTCTGCAACCTTAAACCTAAATTTGTGTTGTTACTATTTATTGTTCAAATTTTAATAATTTTATCCAGCATTTTTATTTTATTATAATTAATTGAATGTTTTGCTTATTTACAAAGGATGAATAATAAAAAATTAGGAAGTATTGTAATGGCACTTTTTGATTAATGGGGTGCCATTTTGTGTCAAATTTAATATTGACAAAGTAAAATTATTTTTAATGTACAAATTGTTGTTTGTAGCAAGCAGTTTACTTTTAAGAAGTCATTGAGCCTTGGAAGAAACAGTTCATCTAGAACTACTGTACCTGCTCTTCAATCCAGTGAAAATACAAGAATCAATTCAAATTCATGTCAACTTTTAAGTACTAAAAGTAACCAAGATCCTATTAAGCCAGTAAAAAAGCAAGTTGTCATTACTAATTTCTTTTCACAGTAAGTATATGTGTAAATAATAGCTAACAGTTCAAATTAATAATTTAATAGTGTAAAGTGCATAATATTAAAATAAATAAATTGATTTTATATAGAAATAGATTTATTATTATTTCGCTCATGAAGTTTTTTAATGTTTTTTCTCCCTACCAAAAAATAAATTTGATTTCTATTAGCTTTCAAAATATTTTTTTTTCAATGAATTTATAAGTGACAAAAATTAAGGTAGAATAGCTTAGCATTGAAAAAATTGATTAGTATACTAAATTTGATTAAAAATTATTTTTAAGTAAAAAATGCTGTAATAAATTCTTTTTCTGTATCTTTGAAACTCTTAATTTAATATGAAACTAATAATTTATTTATAATTTATTATTAACATTATATTATTATTATAACAGTTGCAAATGGATTTTTATTAATTAGAGGATTTTCATTTCAGATCTGATAATGCTTCAAAGAAAACAGACTTTAATAAAGAGACAAATAAAAATTTAAATACTTCTTTTTTAAAAGACGATTTCTTTTTAGATGATTTAAATGATTTTGATATTCCAAGTTCCAGAAATGGTAAATATTTTTATTATAATTTTCTGCCATTCAAGAATTTTTCAATTTATATACTTGTAATTTGTAAATTATATTTCCGTTACAGAAAATGACAACAAAAGTGCCAAAATAATTCAAGAAAATAAAAGCATTACTGAGAATGAAAAAAAATCTCTGTTTAAATCTGTAGTACCAAGTTGTCCACAAACTTTTGAAAAGGGTATTTTATTCTTTTATGTTCTGAAATCTGCATTTTAATGGTTGTTTAAGTGCACATTCTTAGAACTCTTAAAAAGAAAAATCTTTTTGTTTAGATTCGAACACTGAAAAAGAAAATTTAATTTCTGTAAACAAGAAATACAGAACAGAAACATGTTCTACCAATAGTGGTTTTTCTGAACAAGGTATTTGACAATAAAGTTACTTTATTTTTAACAATTTTATCATGTGGTAATTAGTAATGTATAAAATTCTGAATGTCAAAAAGTACTGTATAGCATTATTCAATTTGTTTTTTAGGAGAGGAGTTAACTTAAAAAATAGGAATTTGCTATGCCTATTTATAAAACTAAAATTAAAATTTCCCTTATGAAATTTATACTGATAGAATTATATCCTCCAGAAATATTTTCTAGATACAAATTATTTTAATTAAAATAATAAACTTTTTACAATGTTTTTAGCAGATAATTCAATAATATTTTTAATGATGTTATTTTAATTTAAATGCTCACCCTACTAATAAATTTTTACACCAGAATAGATCTTTATATAAATCAGTTATGAATCTTTACCAATTAATATATTAAATGCCCATTAGTAACACCTGGCCCATTAAAAGTATAATTAAGGAATTAAAAGTTTAATAACTTAAAGACCCTTGATTAATTCAAAGTTGTATATTGACCTGAATTAAAAGTTTTTATTCTAATTTCTTACTCAAATTACTTTATTTCTGTTAAATTGCTATTTATATTTAAAATATTTAATATAGAGTAAAAGGCTTATCTTTGATTTATCATTTGAAGAATTACATTTAAACATCTTTTTTTTTTATGCAAATTGAATAAAAAAAATATACAATTTTTATTCACTTTTATGCAACCAAAGTGTAACTTAAAAAAGAATCCATAATTTAAGAAAAGTGAAAATTTTTAAAAATATTCGGAATCTGAAAATTTGTTTGAAAGAAGATCTTAAATTAGCCCAAACTAGGCTAGGTATTGCCAACTGATAATCTATGAGATTGGTATGAGCAGAAATATTAATTATTTCCATTTTTTGCTTTATCAATAATAAAACAAAAATAATCTGAGAAATTCCTATATTCTGAAGAACAATTTTCACTTTTACATTGTACCAAATTTAAGAAATAAACTGGACTCTAGTGCAGGGCTTATGAAATACAGATAAGTGAATTTTTATAAGTTTTTAATACATTTTCATTTGAAAATTAAAAAGCTATAGACACAATAAAAAAAATTAGATCTTTAATCTTTGTTGAACTAATGTAAGTGTGAATGAGTTAGTTGAAAATATTTTCATCTATCACTGCAAACATCATTTGATGTTGTCTTCTATGATTTGGCTGAAAATAAAAACAGTTCTTTGTTTCACTGTTACATCATAGAAGCCCGAACTTTATAAGCTTCATTTATTTTGTAATAATTAAACTGCCTTTAATAGTTTTACATTTAAACAATCTTTAAAAGTTTTATAAACATTTATAATTTTCTTATGTTAAATAGATGCATTTTATATTAATAAAATTGAAGTTCTTTGATTTACAAAATTATTAAGCTTTTTAAAAAAATCATATTTATAATTCGAAATATGGAGTTGAAAAGTTGGGGATTACTGATCTAGACAATTTTTTGCTGTACATGAAAAATGCTCTAGAAAATTTTCACTTAGTTCTTTTAATGTGTTATTCGTAAGAACATTTATTATGTTAAAAGATGTTTAGATGTATAAATAAATAATACAAAAGTTACTATTAATTAGTTTTTAATTTGTAATAAGTTTTATTTTATTCTTTAAAAAATTGACTTCTTTTGTATTGTTTTGTAACTTGAAAAGATTTTTAAACATTTCAATATTAAAAAAATAAAAAGACATACATTTAAAAAGGTTCTTTCCGATGTTGATTTCCTCTTTTGTCTCTTAATATGTATAAAAATATTAATTCCAATTTTTTGAGTTTCTTATGCAACATAAATACTAAAATATTATTTTAGAAAAGCATAAAGTGTATTTTTTAATTTTTATCAAACTTCTAATTTAATAATGTAGGATTTTAAATTATTATCAATTAATATAATTGAAACTATATATATCTATGATAATAAAAGTTGTAATTTTAGAAAAATTTTCTTTTTTAAGAATAAGTATTTGATGAGGAAGATATTAATTTAAAGTAATTCTTTTCTTTAAATGAAAAAATTTTCAAAAGAAAAATTAATTAAAGAAATATTTTTTTTACTAATTAATAAAAAAAACTATTTTGTGATTAACAAATTATTGTATTTGTGCAAATTTCTATTGTTCACAACTATTGTATTTAATTGAATTCAATTTACTTTTAAATTTTATTATATATTTCCATTTTATATTAATACTAATTCTATTTCTTCAGAAAATGTTTCACAACTTAAGCAAAATTCTCAAAATTTTGATTTCATTGAACTTGTTGATCTTGAAGCTTGTACTGAATTGTCGTTCTCTGATGAAGAAGTAAAACCTGTGTTTACAAAAAAAAGAAAATCAAGAAGACTTCTTAGTGATGATGAAGATGGTATTATCATTTTTTAAATATAAAAATTTTATTTAAAGCTTACATAACAAAAATTGCTGTGCATCATAATATAATTAAATGACTAGCATTATTCATTAATTATTTTAATAAGGCTATATATACTAATTTTTATGCTAATTTTATAAAGGCTTGTACTATTTTTTAAAAAGGATATGACGGTTTTATATAATTTTTTTTTTTTAGCTTTAAGTATAAAATAAATACAATTATTAATGTTTTTAAAGTACAGCCATAATCATAGATTAAAGGTTGTACTATATTATTGAGCACACAGGAATTGAAGGCCAAAAATATTGGAGCAGATAAATATTTTATTAATAATACATTAAAAGAATAACTAAGAGAAAAAAAACTAAACAATTTCCATTTAAAGCACGGCTTAAATCACATGTAGAATCTCATTGAATTAATTATTTACATAATTACTCCAATTAAACCATAATGCAAAAGCAAATAAAATGTTAAAGATGCATATCAGAACACTTACTGAGTTTAATGATTATGCTTAAATCACTGCAGCACCACAGTGTTTACAGTTGAAGCGGAGATACTATTATGCGAATAAGAATTGAGGAAGCAAAAGGACCAAAAATGATGGAATACAATTTTTTTTTTTTCATCGGAGTATTAGCAATTATGTTATTTATTATTAATTAAAATTTGATTTAAAATAATTATTCCTTATCATAGCCATATTAAGTTAACTTATTTATTTTTACTTAGGAGTTTTTTTTTTTTTTAACTTGTATGTTCAGTCCTTAAATGAAACAATCTGTAAGGTTACATATTTCTCTGTCTGATCAGAATATACATATTTCTTCTCTAATCAAATTATACAATCTTATCCATGCTATTCAAGAGATATTGCATGTGAATTACAGAATTATTATTACTGATTATTAGTTAGATCTCTATCTGAATGTTTCTGCTTGAAATTCCTCTTTGAACAATCTAAACTATTTGGTATAGACATGAGATTATTTCATAATTTTACTGAGTAAAAAAAAAACTAATCAAAGCTAGCAATCTTTACTAGCAAAAACTAAGCTCATTAAACCAGTTTTAATAGATGCTTAGCACTGGTATAATTGTTCCATTTATTTTTATTTGTTATTTAGAGATTTATATTGTAATTTTTTATTATTAATTTTCTATTTGAAAGAAATTTTTAAAAATTACTTATTATTACTCTTGTACAAATTTTTAGCCAATAATATATTTCCGAATATAAACCCATTTGTATACAAACCAATAATGCATTTTTCCTTAAAAAAATGTATCCAAATTTGAAGACCTGTAATTAAACTGAAGTGGAAAAAAACCCTTTAATGTTCTATCATATGTCTTCATGAGGGCGAATATGTTGCCAAATTATATAAAATGTAGTAATTTAATATATTGTATGTAATGTAAAATTGATGTGATAGAAACTTATTTCATTTTAATCATCATTGCTAAAGATACAGTAAAATCATCTCTCCAGTATATCTAATCAATTATCAAAAAATAAGTATATATAAAAAATTTATTTGGAGAAATTTCTTATTAAAATTTGTTTAGTAAATAAACATAAAATTTTTTAGAGTTGATTAATCAAGTAACTTATTTTTGAATTACATGAGATATGGGATTTCATACTAAAATAATTAATCAGATTACTTTAAAACTTCAAATCAACTACATCTGCCATTTAAAATTTCCATTTTAGATTGTACTATATTAGAAAATTAAAATGAAAATTGATTAAAGAATTTATCAATAACAAACATTTCAATCTATTAAATTCTTTTCATTCAAATCAGCAATACATTCTATTTCAAATCAGCAATATATTCATAGTTAAACTGGAATCAATAATATCATGATGTAACCTATAAAAGTGACATTTCTCCCCACCCTCCCTCCAAAAAAATTCCATTTTAAAATTATTATAATTTTTAATAAAGCAAGTATTAACTGCAATATAATTAACAATAATATTTAAATTACGAAATATTGAGGAGTAAATGAAGATTAGAGATTCCAGTTTAAATTTAGCTGAAAATGTTAGCTAAGAAAAATCTATTAGAAATTAGATTGTTATCATAACAAATATCAGAACTGAAAGATGTGCATATACTATAAGGTCTTTTTTTATGTGATGGATACATTATAAAAGTAGGTTGCTTAGTAAATTCTTTTGAAAGTCTAATAGAAATTCATATAAAAGTTGAATTAAACTTGTATTCAAACTTATTTTATTTTATTGAAAAATAATATAGTTTTATATTTTCCAATATTTATAGTTATGCATTTTGATTTACAAACCGGTTCTATCACAAAAAATTTCTACAACAGATCTCTATTAAAGGTGATGGATTTTTACAAACTTCATTATCTTTCTTTTATATTTTTCTTTACTGATATCGTAATCAGTAATTAAATCTTACTAATATTTTATGTAATACTTGGCATCCAAATAAACACTTCTGAATCTCATGATGTAATTAAAAAGGTCATTAATAAGAAAATTATTTTCTAATTTAATACAATGTTAAAGGGTAATTAATTTTGCAATGATAGGGACTGATATTTCCAATGATAGGGACTTATTGATAATGAAATAAGCCCCCCAATGATAAGAACTTATTTTTCTTCTGCATCATTAGTAATTTTTGGACCAATGACAGCATATATAGTCAGTTCAATAATATATTACTTAAAACATCTTCCACAAGCAATTCATTGAAATCATCATAGCTAAAGATGTTAAAACCATCTCTCCAATTTCAGATGATATTCTGCTTTCATTCGATAGCATCAATGTTTGAGTGGTTGTATTGCTAGTTGAGCCAAACCTTTTACCAAGAGATATTTAAAGATGTACACCTTATTTTAGTGGAAGCAGATGCAACATGAATTAAGCAATGAAAAAAAACAAAAAAAAATCTTCATGGGCTTTTTACGATTAAAGCCTCATTTTTCTTGATAATTCAAAATTAATTGTTAAGTATGCTTAATGTAATAAATTTTTTTTTCAAAGTTGCAATTTTGCCTCGATCTAATAACTAAATAAGGCTTGTTATATTGAGTGGAAGAAAAAATTTAAATGTATATAAACTTCAGAAGTATAAATTTAACAACTTCAAAATCCTTTAAACAGAGACCTTACAGTATGCTAGTAGTATTTTAAGTTATTTTTATTTTTTTATTATTACTATTATTATTTGCATAAATGTAGTTTAAAATAATTCTTATATTCATGAATGTATTGAAGATTTCAAATTATGTCATTTGGTCTGTTGGTATACTACAAAACTAAAAAAAAAAATTGTATATATGTTGTATAGTATTGTTGATTGTAATTTTTCTTATAAGTTTGTTTTTTTTAAATCTAGGTCAATCTGCAAATATTTTTGAGTCTCAAGATCAAATTTTAAAGTCTGAAGATAAATCTATTGATGAAAGTAAACAAGTAATAATTTAAATACATTATTTAATCAAATAAATTAGACATTAATAGTGGCAAATGTTTTTAATAGCAGTGTATGTTGCTTGTTGTGATATTATTGCCCATTTTTGTAGAAGTTTATTTCATAAACTCTTAGCCAAATTGACATTGAAACTTGAGTAGACAATGGAAAGAATAGTTTTTCTTTTTTCAATCCAATGTGGCTTATACCAAAGATAAGCCACATTAGCTTTGTAACAAAACAGTATATATTGAAAGTATTGATTAAAATGTCTTTTTACTAATGTTCTGCATCGGCATTCAAATTGAAAGCAACAGTGGAAATGTATGACAGGTGAATATATTTTAGATTGCCTTGTGATTGACATTCTCAAATTTTCTGATGTGAATCCAACTGTAAAGTATATATGTGATAGATTAACCAGCAATTTCTCTCTCAATATGTCTCATCCATACTTTATATATATATATATATAATGAAAGCATAATAACATGAAAGGATGATAGTAAATAATTGCATATATACATATATATATATATGCAATTATTTACTATCATCCTTTCATGTTATTATGCTTTCATTATTCTACCCATTACAACAATAAATAAAGAAACAATTAGGTTTAGAATTTAACCAGAATATACCATATCTGTAACCAGGAAAAACAGAGTCATATGTGTATTTGATACTATTTCTTTTCGTATTTGTAGACTGTTAATTTCATAAGGATCTTCGATGATATATGTTAGTTATTTTGAAAATGATTTTCTATTCTTATAAAACTGTCTGAAGATTAAATCAGCATTCATCTGTAAAGAATCCTACTTAAAAGTTGAAGAGGTTTAATAACTATAATAATAATTTCAACTATACTATTGTTTGAGATGAGACAAAAAGTACTAACATCAGGTTTTATATGTAGGCCGCCTTTGCTTTTTATTGACAAAAGCAAGCTATATTTGTTAAATTTTTCTGTTAATACTTTTGTTTTCATTAAACATTTTTAATAACAATATAAAAAAATTAGTATTCGATATGTAATATTTTTATTTTATTACATACTGATCAAACTATCTTTAAACTGAATAGTATTCTATAATTTACTTTAATTTAAGGAACCTTATATTATATCTGAATAATATTATATTTTAATTGCCTAGTTCAAAAAAATTATTTTATTAAATCCTTTTGCTGTATTTAAATTTTACTTTGATATTGATATCAAAGTAAAATTTATTTTTTTAAATTCATATTTAAAAAGACATATATTTTAAAAGACTATAAAGACATATTATTTAATATTTTTACAGAATGAATACTCTGCAAATACTGATGCTGTTCTGAACTCTCTTCAAAAAATGAATGTTGAAATTATGACAGAGATTTGTGACTTAATCCAGGATGAAAAGTTGCATTTCCAAAATGAGGATTTGAACATATTATTAATGAAAAGGTAATGTGGAAAAAATGGGAGACTAATATTGATGATTTAAATGAGGACTTTTTAAGCAAAAGATTGAATAATCAGCATTGACATTTTCAAAAAAAAATTTTGGATTTTTAAGTTTTAGTTTTAGTTTAAATAACCAATGATATTGAATTGTTTATTTTAATTGTATTAAAAATAAACATTTTCTAAACCATATATATTTTATGATTTTTGTGTTTGACAAAATTTTCAAAAAGGGTAAAATAGATAGTCTATTCAAAATTTATAAACTCTTATCTAAAATAATTATTCATTAACTTTACTTTTTAAATAAACTTTGGTTAAAATTTAAATTATATTAATATTATTAACATTTTAATATCTATGTTCTAAAATAATAAATTTTTAATGCATAACTTTTCATTTCATTATTTTTTTCTATAGAAAGAAACTTCTACAAAAGATGGAAACTGTAAAAAAAGACCCTAATTCTCCAACCTCAAAATCTTTTGAATGGAATGATATACCAAAATTCTTACCAGTTCAAAAATTGAAACCTGGCCTATTGTTTGAATCCAAAAAGTGTACTGTAACTTCTAATAATTCACATAATACATTTCAAAGTGAAAATATAAGAAATTCGTTTACTTCTGTAATATCTTCGTCTCCTAAAAATCAAACATTAAACAATAATAAATCAAAAGCAATATTTGATTCATCTTCAAAAACATCTTATCAAAATAAGTTTTTATTAAATGAAAATCTTGAACAAAGGCCAGAATTTAAATCTCATAATTTAGATCAAGAAACTAATACATCAATTCACATAGAAGATATTGAAACTCAAAATCTTATTGAAAATAGTATCTATGATATAAGTGATGAGGAGTTATCTACAGGTTGGTCATTTTCTTATAACATTTTTCGTTTCGTTTTGTATCAAATCATTTTCTATGTAAATACTAATGTTTTATTAAGTTACCTATTTCAAAAAGTTAATTTTATGAATTTTTATGCTGAGCACTTTAAATGTTTAGCATTCTTTTTGATGTTGTATTTTTCAAATATTTTTATTATGTTATTTAAAATTATCTCTGTACGTAGTAAAACTATCTCTGTAATTAGAAAGCAAGCATTTGTGTTTTCCCATCAAAATCGATTTTTTGTATCTGGTATTTAATGTTATATCATGAAAAAGTTCTTATAATTATTTTATTAAAAAAAGGTAATTTTTATAGTAAAATTGCACTTCTGGTTATATGTTCAAAAACCTTGTAATTGTGCTTTTATGTCACAAAAAAGTAATATAAATAAAAAAAAATAATTAATATTAAAATTTTCTTTAATTTTTTTTTATTCAAAATATTCCCAACCAGTAAGTAGGGGAGATTTTGTCTGGTAATAATTTAAAAACGATATATGTTTATTTAATGTCTGATTTAATATATATTTTATTTCCATTTTTGTATTTTTTTACTTTAAAATATTTTAATTGGTTTTGTCTGATGAAATTTTTAATGATTATTATATTGAAATTTTTTCATATGTATTATTGCCTTAATTGCAAAAAAAGAATGGAGTGTTCCATTGTAAAGATATAATATAATTAATTAAGCATTCTTTAAAAAAAAATGTGAAAATAAAATCTTTAAGTTTAACTATTGTAATTACTACAAAACATATTTCAATTTTTTAATAGTATTTTTAGTAGTTATTTTTAATTTATTGTATCATTTCCAAATTCTATAGAAAATTAAAATTTTTCATTTATTGTTCATTTCATAAAATGATCAAGATATAAATAATTTATAGATCCTTCTAATTTATATAATTCATTTGATAACTTTCTCTCACTGATTCACTAAACTCCGTTCACATATTTTTAAAGTTATCACTCAAGGTCAGAAGGAAAATTGTCTGTAAATTATGCTATTTATATTTTCTATCAGTATATTGACAAAATTTCCTTTAAATAAATTTGAAATCTTTATATATAACAAAATTTGAATAATTCTACTTTTTTTTTATTTATTTATTGTTTGGTTCTAAAATATATATTGTCAGCATTTTAAATGACAAATTAGGTGTTCAAAAATTAGTAAAAGTATTTTTTAATACTTTCCATTTTCTAATCATATTTTGTTTTACCTGTGCTATTAAATCTATAATATTTCTATATTGAATTAAATGATATTTATTCTTTTAGTAATTGAAATTAAATTTGTCTTATTTTTAATTCTGAGAGAACATTTTAAAAATTTTAATGTTTAATTTCATGGTTTTTAAAAAGATATCAGTTTTTGAATTTATTCTAAAAATAAATACTTTTCTAAATTTTTCTTGTAAAACATGCTTGTTATATGTTTTATTAAAAATAATTTTATTGCAGTTTCTGAAAAGAAAATTCTAGAAACTGATCCTGAAAGAAGTAAGTTTTGACAAAATAAATTTTTGATGAAATTATTAAAAAATATGCTATTTATCATTATATTTAATTATAGAAATAAAATTTCTTATTCTATTAAACCATAAATGTTTTTATGTTCATTTATTTTTTGATACATTTTTCATTGTATAGGATACTTTAAAAACATTAATGACTCTTCTTAGTTATCTTGTTTGTATTTTAAATAAACCAGTAAAATATTTTCTTAATTTTATCTTTCATGCTTTTAGCATGCCTCTGATTATTTGCCACGGTTTGATGTTTTTACCATATTTATTGTACTTAGTTGTTGCTGGAAAGTTCTATGGAAATCAGAAAGATGATGGTGCATCCTTAGACTTCAAAGGATTTAATTTTGCATTTTCTATTGATGTGCTGAATGTTTTTCAAAATGTATTTGGATTAAAACAATTTCGACACAATCAATTGGAAACTATTAATGCTGCATTATTAAAGGAAGACTGTTTTGTGCTTATGCCAACTGGTATGTGAATTATTCTTCTATATTTTATATGAAATATCAAAATGCTTCAAAACAATTACAATTGGTATTTTTTATGTCTGTTATTGATAAAATCATTCTTTATTTTTGTATTATATGTATTAGCCTAAATTAAAAAATAAATTTAGTGAAATACATGTATGCAGGTAACTCAAAAAATAAAGCATTACAGAAAAAAATTTAATAATAATAAAGCAACATATTTATGTGTCTCTGTTTCCTAAAAATTAATGCTCAGAAGTTCAATATTTTTTTACTCAAAATTTATTTATTTTTTTGATGCATAGCTAAAAATTGAAAAAGTTTTCTTGTTTTTTAAAAAATTAAATAAATACATTATTATTAGATAATTAAATATTTTATCCCAATGCTATGTTATTTCTCTCATGAGCAAGTTATTAAAAGTTTATTTTAAACAAAATGAAATTGAATAAAATACTTAATATTGCAATTCTGTATCGCAAGGAACAGTTCATAATAAAAAAAATAATAATAAAATATGAATGCCAATTCTATCACATTTTTCACATCTATTAAAAGATTTTATAAGATGGTTATGTTTTTCTAATGTGCAAAACTTTTTCATTTTTCTCACCAACAACTTTAATAAGCACCCCGACATAACCATCATGTTTTGCTTTGATCTGAAGTGCTTTTAATAGATCTGATAGATTAAATGGATATTTCAGAAGAGGATAAGATTCTGTAGAGATTTCAAGAGTGTATAGAATTTGGTAAATATTTCAAGAACTATCAGGAGTAAGAACATAATATTAATAAAAACAATGAATAAAATGGAGAATAGTTCTGATATTCAAAATAAAAATCATACCCTATTGAATAATGTGGTACATTTATTAGAGAGGCAGCTTTCTTATTTTTTGTGACATATCAGAAGTTCTAGTATGAATTCTAATTCTAGTTCTGAATATAGTATATGTGAAATATACACAATTCAAAATCTTAACAAATTTTTTAAAAAATTCTAATTTTGGATTTTAGTAAAAAAAATTTCTCATTTAACTATATGAGTTGTAATATGCACGTAGGTAGAATATATAATCTACATTTTATACTATCATAATTATCCATAATAAACAGTATGCCTGTTTATTATGGATAAACAGTGTTTCAGCTGTTTGAATTTGGAAAACTTTTCAGAAACTCTCATATTTTAGAGTATAGCAGATATAATTCCAATTTGATAGAGTGTGTTCCTACTTGGAATCTGAATCCTACTTGGTTGACAGCAATATCTAGACTGCATGAACAATTTTCATGCAAGGAGTGAAGGCCAAGGGAGAAGGCTCATTACTTCTGTTCTGATGGAGCACCCAAAGGAAAAGGTCTAAATTGGCTCTGTGTTGCTCAAAAAAGGAGGGAAATGCCATATGGGAAGACTTTTAAAGGAAATACCCTGCATTTGTATATTGTATAGATGAAAATACGGAAAACTCATACCAATTAGTCCGACTAACGAGGCAAGAGTTCCGAACATCAAAAAGGCTATCGTGCTCCTCGTTTTTGAAACAGTATCTACAACAAAGCCGCCAATGGATTGAACCTCAGCCCTAATGCTCACTGGCGGTGACTGAGTCAGGCATGGAATCTATAATTAAAACTAATGATTTTTTTCCCCTCTCTCTGTCTTCATGTTAAAATAAATTGCTAATATTTTTTTCTTGTTTCATAACTATAAAAGATATAAATTCTGATCATTATTTTTCAGGTGGAGGAAAAAGCTTATGTTACCAACTTCCGTCTTTAGTGAATAGTGGTGTTACAATAGTTGTATCACCATTACGTTCTTTGATTATGGATCAAGTACAGAAACTAAATTCATTGGATGTAGGTATTTTTTACTGTAATGGTTTAGGATTTTGAAAATTTTAATAACTAAATGCTACTTATTGTAAATGATTAGAAGATTAATAAAAGCATTTATATAGTATGTCTCTGGGTTTTTTTTTTTTTTTTTTTTTTTTTTATGTATATTTTGAATTAAACATATTTTTTCAGCACAGTGTTAAAGTTATTTTTTAATTTAATTTCAGAGTATTTTGAGTTATTAAAACTATGTTAGATTATAAAAAAATAACTAAATTATAAACTCTCGGCATTCCTGGTAATGAAAGATATGCCAAAACTGAACAACGAAAAATTTCACAGCTAATTTTACAGTTATATTATATATTTTTTTAACGGAACCAAGATTTAATAATAAAATTCATGTACTTTATTTTTTAAATAATAATTAAAGAAAAGTGATTATGAATAGTGGCATAATTTATTTATCACCTTTATTGATACAAGGTATAGATTTAAAAAGTTGTCAATAAATGTATTTCAGATACCTGCTTACTGCTTGACTGGAGATACTGACTCATCTACTTCTAATTATATATATCATCAGCTGGCATCTAGGGAGCCTAACATTAAATTGCTTTATGTAACACCTGAAAAGGTAAAGTGGGGGTTATTTTAATTTACATTTTTTATGATTTTTTTACATTACTACATATACAGAATAATTTGAATTTATTAAAATGTTTTACATTAGGAAAAATTTGAAAATAGTATTTTAAAACTAAAAGTTAAAACTATTATGCACCATTTCAATTGTTTCTTTGTTAATTTTCTTATGTGGAAATTTTGAGTATAATTAAATGTTTATGCTTAAATTTAATTATGAGCAATTGTTACAAAATTTTACACACACATTGCAATAGTTTGCTAAATTCTGTACATTTATTATGTATAATACTCTTGCATTACAAACATGATTATGAATGATAAATATGAAATTCATATTTCCATTCAATATTTTCTGTGTTAATATTTTTTCCTCGTTAATATTTTTTTTATCCATTTTCCAATTAATATATTTAAAATATCAATGAAAATTAACAAATTTATCATTAATGGTAATATTTAGGGATAGCCTTTATATAAAGAAAAATATTTATTTTTTTTTTTTATATAAAACTGAGTGTCAATTTTTTATTATTTTTTTATAGATTAGTGCAAGTGCTAAACTAGTCTCATGTTTAGAAAACCTATATGCTAGAAGTATGATACAGAGATTTGTTATTGATGAAGCTCATTGTGTTAGCCAGGTTTGTGATTTTTTTAACAATTTAATGATTACTTTTGATTTTTATTATATTAAATTTTCTTTTTATTCATCTGATAAATAATTTTTTTAAAACAATTCTAGTGATATTTGTTTGTTGTTTAAATTTAAATTTCTTTATAGATAATTCATTTATGAAATCATTTTATTAAACACCAATTTATATTAATTATCACTGATGTTTTTATGGCAGATCAAATTATTTCCTTTAAAATCCATTTAAAATGTAAATTTCAGTTCTAAGTTCTATTGGATGAAATTTACTCCATCCATTAATAATAAGAATAACTTTTATCATCTTTTATAAATGCATCGATTTCAATGTAATAGATGAATAATTTTTTTTTTCAAACTGTCGAGAGTAGTATGGTATAGAATTAATTGTTTTAATGTAATTTATGATTTAAATTAAAATTTCCAATCTTAGATATAGATTAGAGATATAATAAATTTTGATCAAAAGATATTAATGCATTTTTATTATTCTATTATTTATTTATAATTATAAATTTTGTAAAATTAATGTTTATTCTCACATTTTTATCAAATTTTAGTAATTGATTTTAGTTAAATATGTCTTTAACTTAAATTCATACAAAAATGTTTAATCTATTGTTACTTTGTATATTTTGTATGAATAAAATCAATATAATGTTTCTGCTTTTATCCCTGATAACTTTTACTCTCTTAGAAATTTATTTTTAATTTCTTCAAAATAAATATTAAAATATATTAGTGTTGTATGTAATTGATGAATATTACTTCTTCAAATTAGTGGGGTCATGATTTTAGACCTGATTATAAAAAGCTTAAAGTTCTTAGAGAAAAGTTTCCTAATGTACCAATGATGGCTTTAACAGCAACAGCTACTCAAAGAGTTCGATTGGATATCTTACATCAATTAGGAATACCATCACCTAAATGGTAAGTTAAATAATCTCCCTCCATTTTATATATTAATTTTTATTCATTGAATTTTTAGTCAATGATAACTGAAATTTGTTATAGGTTTCTGCAAAGTTTCAATCGTCCAAATCTTAAATATGAAATAAGACCGAAGACAAAAAATGTTGTTCAAGATATTATAAAACTTATTCACACAAAATTTAAAAATATGTGTGGAATAATTTATTGCCTTTCCAGGTATACTAATTTATTTATAATACTAGTTTTCTTCTTAATAAATATGTTTCATATGAATAATTCAATATTTTTCTGCAGAAATGATTGTGATGCTTTAGCTGAGAATTTACAAAAAAATGGAATCAAAGCTTCTGCATATCATGCTGGAATGAGTAATCGGGATGAAGTTCAAGAAAGTTGGATCAATGACAAATTCAAAGTAAATACATAATTGATTAAAATGTTATTATTAAAGTACTACAACTCCTTATATCATTCACAAAAATACCAGCTATTATAGATTCTCTCAAGTTACTACAGAAAAATAATATTTTTATAGAAATTTTTTTAAAAATGCCACTTTTGTTAATTACTTTTCCAACTTTACACAAATAAAAATTACTATCAATTTCGGGGATGGGAAAATAGTGCCAGCTTTTATGAAAAGTAGAAAATTGTATTCTTTTTTTTTTTTTTTGGAATAATTTTTTTTTCAGTAATGTGCATGAATAAATATATTGTTGCTTTTACTTTTTCCTTTATCATCAGGAAAAACTATTTGTCTGTGATGCCTTTATTGGAAGAAATATAAAACTTAATTGTTAAGTATTGGTATGTGTAAGCTTTTTATTATAAATTTTTATTAGTTTATTTTCATTTCAAATATTTTCTTTAATCTTTAATAAATAATTTAAATAGATACATTAGTTGCATTAAATGTTTCTAAATTAACACTATTTTAATGAAAACTTCCTCAATTAAAAAAAAATGTTGCATTATTTGACAATATTATAACTACAGCTATAGTTATGAATATAGTCTATACATAAGCAGCTATAGTCTCTGTTGACAGCTATAGTCTCTGTTGTTAGGCAGCTATAGTCTCTGTTGATGGTAATTTTTGTGATAATTTTGATTGGTAAGTAGTGGTCTGTGTTCAGCGTACTCAACCCCACCCCTACTGACTAACATAAAAAAAATATTTTGGGATATTTATGGAAAAATGTCATTCAAGGTTGGTATCGATGTATTTTTTAGGAAGAAAATCGTACAACCTAGTTATATAAACATAGGTTGTATTAGTTTTTCAGCATATAATTTTTCCCCTCACATGTATGATATAACAAGGAGATATGCAATAATTATTTAAGTTTGTATGTAAATTTTATTCATTGCAATTGACTAATTTTAAATTTAGTTTATTTATTTTACTCAATAGTTAAAATGATTAAACAGAAGAGGTATGCCCTTTATATCATTTTTATCAACATTACTTAAAAGGTCCTTGAAGCAATGTAGATATTTCAACTTGGTGTATTCTATATAAATTGTTTTAATTTTAACGCTGGTTTACTTTGTTTCAAATTTTCCATTCCATTCCAACAGACACTTCCTCGTCTGCATAATGTAAGCAAATTGAAATTCCTTTGTTAAAATTGTCTTCTGTTCTCAGTAATACAGAAGATGTGATTACTTGCCCAGAGAAAGCATTTATAGGAATTAATCATAGTTAGCGCCAGTAAATTACAATGTTTCTGTAGTCCCATAGTCAAATGCGCAACACACTCAGTACTTTTGAATTCACTATGTATAGCAACTACTATAGTAAGTCAATCCACACAAACAAGCCAACAAAGCTTGAACTCACTTCTGCTTTCAATCGATTGCTCTTTCCTAGCCATTGCTTTGATATTTATTATTCATTGCATTTCATAAACAGCTGATTAGGCTTGTATTTTCTGAAATACTTGTACTAGTCACATAGACATTATGATTTGTCCTTTGGCAAATTCCCATATATCCTTTCCTTTTTTTTTTTTTTCTCCAATGTTACAACAATAATAAACTACTGCTTAATAGGGTAGGATCCCTAGCATCTATCTAGTATTATATTCAAGATATTCTGCAAAGTACACTATAAAACTTTCAAGCCAAAGTCAAAAAACAAATCGGAAGAAAAATAAATAAGTAGAGCAATTGCTGAGAATTAAGAAAACCTGAACTCTAACAAATTAAAATTTCCTTTTAATAATTCTGTACTCATAAAACAGATAGATTAGTTGAGTCACAACATAGTTTTTATAATGGCAATATTTTCATCAATACTGCCAAAATAATGGCATACAAGTTTAAAGAAAATGAAAGCTCAGAAAACAACAGCTTGAATGACAAAAAAAAAAAAAATTAAGAACTAGATAGCTCTGAGTTCATTAAATCAGGTTTTAAGAATTTGCTTATTTATGTTCTGTTTTTACATTGTATAATTTTACGAAAAATAAATGTGATTGTTTTCCTTTAAGCAGTAGCTCAAATAAGATTTTGATTTTCTCAAATGACTGTATAAACATGATTCATTGTTTTTGTAACCTTTATATACTGACAACAATTTTGCAAAGTTAACCTAATAAACATCTGTGTTGTGTTCTTTTTGATAATTGTCCTCAGAGGTGAGGTTTTTTAACTAGACAACTTATTTTAATATGCAAATAAACAAGATTTTTTTTTTTTTTTAATGTGTTTCAGCTTTCCTATCATACAACACAGAAATTGTGGTGGTATATTAAGAAAACAGCTTGACTTTTGATATTTCTCTGAATGGAAAAGTGTTTTTTCATTTGCTGGTTTGTTTTCATAATTGTCAAAAAAAAAAAATTAATGAAAAGATGTTTTTTAGAATGGTGTTCTGACATTACCACACATGTATTACCTTCTAATTTAAATGAGCACCAACATTATCACAAATTTCATATTTGCAATTTATAATATTATCAATTAATGAAGCAATTTTTTAATAAGTTCAGTAACTATTAAATTAAAATAGTTAATTTATAGATCTTTAAGACAACAATAAGTGTACTGAAGTTATTTATTATGAATAAATAACTTATATTAATGCAAAGAAAAAGTATAAATTTTTAAATAAATGCATGCGTTGTGAATTGAAAATATAAGTATTGTGAGTGCAACTAAGGAAAAATGCAAGTGACAATATAGTTGTGCACATTATTGAATGCAACTGAATCCTATTTGTTTAATTCTTAAAAAAAATAATAATAGACAAAAATGATTTTTTTTTTAATTTCCATTGAAATTTTTTCCACCGTAGTCTGTAATTAATCTTTGACCTTTCCCATAGAAACTACAGAGAATTTATAATAATTGGCATCTGTGAATAGTGATAACTAAAAATGCATAAATATCTCTATTTAAGCCAAAAATTATTTAGCTTTTTTTTAATTTTTTAAAAGCAATTTAAACATAGTAAAAACTACAAAAAAAAAAAAAAAACATTTGTATAAAGTAAAAGTTTATTTAACTTGAAAACATTTATATTAGCCCTGAAACCTTTGGAATGTTTTTTTTTTTTTTTTTTTTAAATCTTTAATGTGCTAACAACTGTTATATCAGGTGTAGATAAAATATGTGGGTTTATAAGGTAGGAATTATATTTATATATGGGTAGTATTGCAAGATGTAATTCTTGTAGTTATGTAGTCTTGTAATTTGAACTTTGCATGCATACATTTTGTTCACCAAGATATTTTGTTTCAAATTACTTTTTTTTTTTTTTTTTTTTTTTTTTTTTTTTACTACATGCATTTTAATAACATTAGCAAATGACATTTATGTTGTAGGTAATTTGTGCTACCATAGCATTTGGCATGGGAATAGATAAGCCTGATGTGCGGTTTGTTATACATCATGCTATTCCAAAATCTATTGAAGGTTATTATCAAGAATCTGGGAGAGCTGGTAGAGATGGTGAACATTCTTGGTGTATTTTATTTTATAGTTATAAAGATATGCAGAGATTTAAAAGGATGATCATGAGTAAGTTGGTTTATATATGTATACTATATAATCTTTGGTGTATTATATCTGAGAAAATGCAATGAAAAGTTTTAAAAGTAAAAAGCATTTGTCTGCATCCTATTGATAAATATACTGCCTTTATCTTAATTTATTTACTAAGCAATCAATTTTTTAGCATATTTAATATGTAAATAAATAAACATAATTTTAAAAGCACTTTGAAAAATTTGAATGTTTTTGCAAAGTATTATAAAAAAAAAAATAATAATAAATAAAAGCAAGGATATTTTAAATGTACTTCAAAATATTTATAATTTGCAAAAATACTTAAATAAAAATTTTAAATTTTCTACAAGAAAAGAATGGAAATGATAAATTATGTAGTTCATTTTATCTTAAGCAAAAATGTCAACATTTTATAAATTCATAGTTTTTTTCATGTTTATATATATTTTGGGAGAATTTTTTTTTTTTTATTTATGTTTAAATTTAAAATATATTCAAAATATTTACATTGTATTCCTTTTAAAATAAAAAAGTATTCCAATAGCTAAATTTTGAAGGAAAAAAAAATTGTCAAATGTCTTAAATTTTTTTCTATTACATTTAAATAAGATAATTGTTTAAGTGGACCAAGGAAAAAAATTATTCATATATATATATATGTAAATTCAAATATTTTAATATTTACTTTTTTGAAATAAAATTTATTATTCCCAAGATAAATTTTTGTTTATATAATGTGTGTTTTATTAAGAGGATGATGCAAATAAACATTCCTGGACAACTCATTTTGATAACTTGTATAGAATGGTGTACTACTGTGAAAATAAGACTGATTGTCGGAGAGTGTGGATGTTAGGGTATTTTGGAGAAATATTTGATAAACAATTATGCTTAAGTGATCCACAGACAGCTTGTGATAATTGCTTTTCAAAGGTAATTTTGATGATAATGATCCTATTTAGCTGTTTTTAGAGTAATAATAATTTATTTAATTTAATTATAAATTATATTATTTTTATATTTAATAAAAAAAATATTTTATTTTTTAGTGTGGTTTTTATGTTAATAACTTATACATTTTAGAGTTTAAAAAACTGAAATATTTTACAACTGCTTTATTAAAAAGTATAAAATAATCACAAATTTTATTTAAATTTATTATTACAATGAATAAATATTTTAAATATAATAGGGGGAAATGGAGAAAATATATTTTTTTCTCTTCCTATATTAATTATCCATGTCAGCCCCTCTACATGATCTTAAATTTTTAGCTTTGAAATTATCTTTGACTAGATAAAGTTATTATATTAAACTAAATAAGCAATTATTATGTGAATAATTATTTTTTTTTTTTATATTTACTTGGAAAATGTAAGAAAATCTGTTTTAATCTTTTAAAAATGCTAATTGTGAAACCTATGGATTTTTAAAGTATTCCTTTTTTTTCTCAATAAAATTTCAATGTTTCTACTATTATTTTTATTTATTTTATAATACAGGAAGTATTTGAAAATTGCGATGTAACAAATGATGCTATAGCTGTTATTCAGTGTGTTTCCAAAATTGTCGATCATCGCAGGGGGAAAAATTACACACTTCCTTACTTAGTTGATATTTACAGAGGTATCAATTTTTTTAAGTAATTTCTATAATATTTTGTGAATTCAAATGTATCTTCTATTGAATTATATTTAAAATAATCTTTCATTTTAATTTAATTATGACTTTGCATCAAAATTTGATATAAAAATAAACTCACTTTTTAGGTGCAAAAACTAAAAAAATATTGGCTGCTGGTCATGATAAATTAGAACTTCATGGTAAAGGACAGCATGTTAATAGATCTGATGCTGAAAGACTTTTGCGAAAATTAGTTTTAGATCAATATTTACATGAAGACTTATACATAAATAAGATGGATTTAGCTATAACTTATATTTATTTAGGGAAGCGAGCAAAAGAGTTACTTTCAGGGAAGGTTAAGGTAATTTTCTTCTTTCTTTACATTCAATACCAATATTTTATCACAATTTTTTATTCATCATGCTATGTAAAAATTGTTATACATAATTTTTTTCTTAATAAAATAATGTGTATATGCATTTGAGGATTTATGTGATACACAATAAAACATTTTATGTTTTGTAGAATGTATTAGAGTATATTTTCCTCTGTTTTAGTTTGTCAAGTTTCTTAGGTACAAATTGGTGTGACACCAATTATCACAATTTATCCCCGACATTCTATGGAAAACTAGGAAATATATTTCTTATTTTTGTTTATTGAAAATGCTGTCCTTTTTTTAAACCATAATGATTATAAATTTTTCAGTTAAGATATTTTACACTACTTATAATGTTAATAATATTAAGTCTTTTAAAACTTTTAACATTATTTATGTATTAATTTTAAATTTTTTCTTTTCAAATATTTAGATAACAGATTTTATGTAGTTTATATATTGTTGAATTTTTCTGAAAGTAAAAGTTTAACAAACAACTATGCCATACACAAGGTTTTCAAATAGCTAGAAAAAAATTCCATGTGACTATAAGTTATAAAGCATGATGAAATCTTTAAATGCATGATCATATTTTTTCAGATAATAATGCCATTCCACAAAGGTGTCAAAAATAAAAAACAACTTCCTGTTGCAACTTCAACACCAGATAAAGAAACTCTTCAACTCATTGAAAAGTGTTATAATGAATTGATTGAAATCAGTAAATTAATAGCTAATGAGCGTAAAATGCACTATACCAATGTTATCAATGTGGAAGCTTTAAGACAAATGTCACGAGAAATGCCAATGACAGAGGAGGATATGTTAACTATTCCTCACATCACTCGGGCAGTATATGAAAAATATGGTAAAAGATTTCTTGATGTCACTGCTAGATATGCAGCAGAAAGATGTGGTATGTTTTTTTTTTTTCTTAAATTATATATTTGCAGATATTTATCTCCATACATATACATTATTTTTTCTGAAGTTAATAACTAAATTTTTTTCATAGAATAGTTATTTTAGTATAATTCGATTATAATCCACTTGCAAAATATATTTTTATTGAGTAAGTACATAATCCTCTTTTCTCCATAATTCAAAAGGAACTTTACTTTATCATATCATTTATCAACATTAGAAAACTTATTCATAATTAATATTTTCTGACCTTAGAATTGATTACAATTTTAAAAATATTTTATAATAAGTAGATATTCAGTATTTTTAATGAATTTTTTTAAGAGATATTAAAACTGTTTGCCTTTTCATAATCATTATTTGCTTTGTAAATTTTTTATATTGATCATTTTATGAGATTTGTTTTGATTATTAGAAAAGCTTTTACAATTAAGATAATTGAATTTTTATCACTACTAAACAATAGTGATAGATGCTGAAAAAGCAGATAATGAAATGTTGTCAGCTTTGACTGAAGATATTGATAATTGGTCTGATGCTGAACCACCATCAATGAAGAGCACTACCACCAGAAGGGGTCAAAAGCGAAAAAGACCTGTTCAAGGTGGAAAGACAAAAAAGCAAAAAAATAATTTTTATAAGAAAAAATGGCAAAAAACCAAAGCTAATACAAAAAAAAGGTAAAAGAATTTGTTTGTATTTTCCTGTAAAATAATATACGATATAGAACTATAAAAAAAATATTCAATAAACTTAAACACATATTGCTTATGCATAGAAATACTAGCATTCTTATAGTCTCCTATTTTTGGTAATTATTTCTTAAAAATTATGAATAAGATATATTCATTTAAAAATGGAACTTCATGTTAAAAACAATTATCTGGTTTATTTCTCATTGAGAACTTTTTAAATTTTATCTATTTAAAAGATTTGTAAAACATTAACTATGATTACTAATTACTTTTAAAAGTTACTACTAAAGTGGATTTTCTTTACCTTTCATATAAGAATATAAACAAGAAAGAAATTTTTTTTCAAATTATTCATATTAGCTCCAAATCTGTCTAAATCAGTGCTTATACCAAGATCTGGAACTAAATTAGATGCTAATACAGGATAAGGAGTTGATAAAAAAAACTAATATCTAATTGTAAAATCTAGCTTTACTTACTTCACAACTTTATATAATTAATAAATTTATAGCTTTTATAGACTCTATATATAATTTTAGGATGTATGAAATGATATAGCTTTAGGTAATATATTCAAAGTTGTAATAAGATATCATAAATCAATTATGGGTAAATAGTTCCATAAAAGAAATTCTTATTAATATTTAAGTAAAAACTGTAATTTGCCTAATAAAATTAAAACATTTGTTAATTGATTTTAACTGCTTAGAGATTATGTAATTGACAAGTATCTTTCACTTAAAAAATTTTGCCAAATTAAAATATATTATAATACTTATTAATAAAAGTTGGGCAATTTCAGTTTATATTTACTAGTATATGATGTGTAAATTTAGACTATTAATTTATTCAAAGAAAAACATATAAACTGACAGTATTTAATAAATTCCTTTGGTAAAGAATTATAAAAGCAATATAATCTTACATTAAACAATGCTTTAATAGCAAATATTCGGTTAAAATATCTTGCAATATGAATTCACACACAATATAGTAATATTTTTCCTTGTACAAAGTAAAAAATATGAGATTTAATATATGATTTAAAATTTCAGTTCTGTGCAAGCAAGTAATAAAACCAACAAAGGATCCACTATAAAGCCTACTCAAACATCAAGATTACCAGGTTTTCTTCCATTACCTAAATGTTCTGCAAAGCCTGTTATACGGTCCTTTTTGCAAACACCTCGAGTTACACTTATGTGATGAATATATTGTACCACTAATGATAAAAAAGATTAATTTAAAAGTCATTGTAAATATTATTACCTGTATCTTGTTGTGCTAAATAATTGTACATAATGTAATAAATTTTTTTTCTCGCTTTTACATGAATAAGAATTGTTTACATTGCAGTTCTTCCAAAATATTCAAGTGTATTGCTGTTTTATAATTTTTTTTCATCTTTTACTTTGCTTTCGGTTTCTGTACATGGCATTTCATCTTCAGTTTTTGAACATTTGAAATCATATTTCATTTCATCATCATTTAACACATTGCTTTTTCTTTTGGAAGGAACATTTTTCAAGCAAAGGTCTTGAACATATTCTTTTGTTTTTTCCCTAGAATTTTTAGTTTCATCATTAGCTATTTTATATTCTGGTATTTCAACTTCTAAAATTTCAGCTAACTTGATCATGATATCATCTATATACCCATGAATTATTAAATCAGCACTTTTGTCCTATGAAACAAAATGAAAAATATTAGTTTACCTAGTGTAATAAAATATCTGATAAACTTACTAAAAACATATATGTGTCTTTGTATTTGTTAAAATAACAATTTTGTATATGTATTTCTTCAATAAAGGATTTTCTTCAAAAATTTATGTAGATATGTATATTAATAAACCTTTTCCACATAAAGTGATGATAAAATTAAATGTTTTATACTGTTATAATTTTTATAATTAGATTTGTAGAATATCATATGTTTTGAATGGATTTTTAATTGTAAAAAAAAATGAAATATAACTACTTATAGTGATTTTCATATTATTATTAAATAAGGTATTAATTAAATTAGATGTTTTTAATCATGGTTTCAATTGTATGAAATAAATTTTTGAAAATAGAAATGTATCTATACATTACATTTAACATTTTTTTTATGAGATAGATACATTCTTAAAAAAGAATTTGTGTGAATTGAACTATTGATTCTGCTATCGGTTTCTGACAATAGACATGAATGCTTTCATATTCATGAGATTCTTAATAGAAACAAAAATGCAAGATTCTCAGAATTTTCTTTAATAACACTTTTTTTCCAAACTTAGACATTGGGTTAATAGCATAAAGGTTATTAAAAAAAATCACATAAAAAGAGATATGTATATTTTTATTTTAACTTCAGAAATATCTGCCATTTTAAAAATAAAGCAATGTAAACTTACATGTTTTGTTGGTTGCAAATTACAAATGACAAGTTTCCCACCAGATTTTTTAGTTAAAATAGGAAAATTACCACTAGGAATTATTTGAAGTGTTGTTCCCAAACATATGCTAAGATCAGCATTGCTAAAATGAAAAATCACAAATTTTTCAATAAGCCACATTTTAATAACAGGAATTGTTATCTTCAAAAAACTTAAATCAATTTCAAGTAAGCATTTTTTCAATGCTATTTATTATATACAAATTATGAATTACATTAAACAACTTTATTTGTTATTCCAATATTTATACAAATGTCTTAACAATTAATCATTCTTTTCAAAGCTGTATTTATTCATTTGAAAAATATGGTTCTACAGAAATTGTTGATATGCTGCTACATGAACATTTATTAATTTCTATAGTCATTATAGGAAAAGGCTCTTTATTTCAAATTGTATTGATAATCTTAACACTTAAGTGCTCTAAAGACAAAGAGGTTACTCTTTGTCAGAGTTTTTGTACTCTTTATAGTACTCAATTTAGGCATTAATGATTTATTTGTCAAAAACTAAGTTGAAAGTAAAAGAATTAAGATGAATCTTACCAGTGTATGCATTCAAACATTACATTTTCACTTAAATATGTATTTTTATTGTTCCTCCATGTAGTATAACAATGAATTGTTTCCATCATTAGTGCAAATATTTTTATCATATACCTTAACCAACAGAAAAAAATTACACCTCCATTTTTTTTTTTTATTTTGATATAGCCTGGTAAAAATTTATCCACATTTTAGCAGTTAAGAATATGTTAACATTCAATGTACTTCACTTCCATTAAAATACTATGGCTTTTAACTCTTTAAAGGACAAATGCTTTGCAAAAAAATTATAATTTTAGGATTAAATGTAAATAAATTTCAATTACCGTGAATTGAAATCTGCTAGCTGTACATCTCTTAAAGGTAATTCATCTTCCCAATCTAAAATTGTATCGTACAATTTTCCTCTACAACGTCTTCCATTTGATTTAGGTACAGGACAAAGATGTCCTGTATATTTCTGTCCAACTGTGGTTGTAGCTTCATTTCTTATAAATAATCTAAGTATGTAAAAATAATACAACTTTATTTATTAGATTTTTTTAAAACCTTTTACTTACATATATACTATTTTCGAAAAAAATATGTTTTGCTTACCTGTCACAGTGATTACATTTGTCTAGAAACATATTACCATGTAATTCAGCTAACTTATCAGGTGGGAAGTTGGATCTTAGATGCAATCCATCAACATTTTGACTCACTAAAAAGTGTATAAATCCTTTATTTAACATGGCAACTAGTGCCATATGTGTCAGTGTAGGTTTTGCTTCGTTGAATGAAACACTGATATTTGGCTTTAAACCTTCTTTTTCAAGAGTCCACACACCTTTGGGACCTCTACAAATGTATAATGATTTATTAAAATATGTATAGTTGTTTAAATGATTATTACTTCAGTAGTTTTTACAGATTAAGTAAATAATAATCTTTAACCATAAATATGATTGTAAATCTTTAATTCTTATACCACAAGCATATTTTTAAATATACATGAAATAAACAATTAAATAAAATTTTGAATACACAAAAGCGGTATATTGAGAAAAAATTTTATCTAAAACTTACCAATTTGATAATAAGCAAAATATTAATATTTTATCTATTGCAAAAGGGCAATTCATTTGCTACTTCATGTTTTGAAATGAACAATTAATACAGGACGAAATTTTCATTGAAGTGTATTCATATATGAAATCAATAAAATAAACATTCCATCAATTAAATTAAATGAATCAAGTTTCTGTTTAACAAAAAAGTATCTGAAATAAGAAAATAAATTATTTAATAAAAGATCTGAAATGTTTGCCTCATAATACAAGTAAAACATTTTTCAAAAAATTGTAACAGTCTTAAGCTACAGACACATTTTTAAATATATTAAGATTGCATATTCATGAGATTCTTAATAGAAACAAAAATCCAAGATTCTCAAAATTTTCTTTAATAACACTTTTTTTCCAAACTTAGACATTGGGTTAATAGCATAAAGGTTATTTAAAAAAATCACATAAAAACACTCATTAAAAACATATTCTATGTTTCGAATCAACAAATTTCTATTTAGAGAATTTATATCTGAAACAATAAATTCCTAAAGATCAAAATAAAACTTCTGATGTTATTATATACTTTTTTATTTTCCCATTACAATAGCTTTTCAGTCATTAGTTTTCTTTTTTTTTTTTTTTTATTGTCACAAATGTAGTTTTATAAAATAAAAATTGTTTAATAAACCATATGATTATTATTCATAATAGGTTAAAAATATAAGTTTCTATTTGTAGAAATTTAAATCTTGTGTGGCTTATTTAATTTCAAATTAAGCATTTTCAGTTGAAACTAAATTTATCTACAAAGAATACCGTTTATTATTCCTATTCTTTATAATATATAATGAATAATAGGGGTGCGCAGAAGATCTACCTCCCCATGGTTCACCTGGTAACACTTTTTAGTGGCTAAAAGATCTGCAACTTGGCATTATTGTTAGATTAATAAACTCTGTTTCAGCATGTTTTGCTGTATGTTTTTGCTGTAACTGTTCATAATCTGCCATTGGAAATTAAAAAAATGAATAATAGTCTCTTAACATGAAAGTCTGACACACTAATCAGTTGAATGGACTGAAATCAGGGTTGCATGCTAATTACTGGAGCATTTTTATTTTTTGAGATTTGAGTTAGTTTGATGTAATCCTGCCAGTATGAACCAAGAATGTGTACACTTTATAGAACTTTTGATAGGCTTTATGAATACTGAAAGATATTAAACATCCCATTAAAACAAAATGCAGATCAAAACCTAATTGGACTACTATTTTATTTTCATGTAAAATGTCAAATTTTTAATAAGGCCTATTTGAATTTTCTGCTAGCCAAATATACTACTGCTCTATTTACGTTCAAAACATGATACATAAAATTTTTAACAATTGTTAAAAAAAAAATGTAAGACACAAAAGAAACCTGATAAAAAAAAATTTTCATTTTTTTTTTTTTTTTTTATCAGGTTTCACAAGAAAATTGTACAACCTTTATTATCAGAAATTAAAATATTGCACCATTTTAAAGAAGCAAATTTGATTTGATAAAAAATAATTGGCCAGACATATTTCTGATAAATGGCAAACTAAACTGTTTGGCCACACAAAAAATTCCATTCTTTAATTACTTTTGAAATTTCTATGATAAATGATTCAAAATCAATGGATATAAACAAAATTTCAGATTTACTGAAAAAAAAGTAAATGTTTTGGTAAATCTTTAAATGATAATAGAATGCATATGAGAAAATTTACATTCACAAAATGCTATAGTTTGCATTATAATAAAATAAGTTAATTTATAATTACAATGACATCATTTCAGTGCTTTACTGAATATAATATAAATAGAAAAGAAACTAAAAACAATTCATATTATGAATTCTATCTAAATAGTTCCCTATGCTATCAAACATATTGACATGAAATGGAAAATGATTAAAAAATTTTATAAGTCAGAAAAATAGATTCAATATTCTAAGAAATGATATTTTTTATCAAGAATATGCAATAAATCATAAAAACAAGTACCTAAAATCAGGAATACCAGCTGAAGTACTAATGCCAGCTCCAGTATGCACAACAACATGTTTGGCTTCTCTTATCATCTGTGCTAACTTGTTAACCTTTTCATTGATTATTGATGGTTCATCATAAATCTGTAATACAATTTAAACGAATACTACTTATAAATATATAGAGAGAGTGTCTACTTCTATTACTACCAATAGCTTTTTTTCCCTAGACTTAATCAGAAAAATATATAAACAATCAAAATACAGTAGTTTCGAAATTCCAAGGAGGTTCAGATGAGCTTTTTATTTTTTTAAAAATGCTGAGGTGTTTTGCTAGAAATTTCTTCAGTTGTCACCCTCTCAGTTTTGCTTCTAAGACTTGTGATTTGTTTTGAAACCTAATTGGTGTGATCATTTGGCAAATGCAGTAGTCATTATATATTAAAACTAATATTTTTAAGCATGAAAGTGTATGATAAAAGAAAATATGTATATCTTCATAAATGTTAAAATAAAAAAAATTGTGAAATTGAAAATTCAAATGTTGAAAAAAAAATTGTTTCATGTGCAGCATCTGAAGTTGTCCTTTACTACAATGAACAGTAGCCATATTATTTAATATTAAACATTCTATTTTTAAAAACTAAAGAAACAAAAGTGCAAGAAGGAGAATTTCTGTTTAAAAACAAACAACTATACTAATTTTTTAAATGTTATTTTCTTATTTGTCTTGAATTTTTGCATATTTTTTAATGTATTTATTTTGTGATGGGAAAGTTTACTAAGTTTGAATTTCAATAATCAAGTTGATGATGGTCCTAACTACTATCAGAACTCGATGATATATTTTAAATCAATACCTCTCTTTCTAAAAAAAATTGTTTTAATCTAAATTATTTACATAGCCTTTAAATTCCTATTATTTAGTAAAAATAATCTCATACACTGTTTTTTCTCCACATTTCATTCCTGTAAGCTAGTAATCACCAACCAGTTAGAAAATTGAGAGAGGAATATTGGTAGACCTCATATATGCCATGAACAGCCCACTAACAAGTGTGTAAAGAGAACTTTTAGGTGTGATTACCCCACATTTGCATATTAAATGGAAGAAAATTCCCACCAAGCAGCCTAACTATCGATGCGATATTCTTGTACACACCATAATTGCCATCAAGTTTCCTCATTTCTGAAAGCAGTAACTTCACAATCTGTAAGAGGATTCAAATCTTTTATATCATTAAAATTAAATCTTGCATTTTGAATAAATTTTTATTTATTTTACCATTGCTTGTTTTTAGTTTCATGAAATATGACTGTATAAATGTTGCTTTCTGCCACAATTCTTATATGCATACATATTCCTTTTGATTATAATAGACATTAAATGTGTAATATAATCATTTATTTGTGCTTATTACTATAGACCTTACTATTTAAAGAGCAGCAAATTTTCCCATGAGAGATTAACTAAAATTGAAAGTGATTAAGGCTACCTACCATTTGATGACAGTTTTTGATGTCTTTCATTCATTTCTTGTAGAGCCATAATAATAAGAAAGCATTATTTTCTAAGTATTATTTAAAAGCTAAAAAAGATTAAACTTATTGGTACATGATATATACAAAATAATTAGCATGAAATTCCTTTCAAATTATACACTGCAACATATTATACCAGGCTTTCTTTCACTATCAAAAAATATGACTGAGTTATACATTGATAAAAATTACACGCAAAATAATATAATTGTTCTGATATAGATAATGCAATAATGGTCCATTTCTCTAATTATTTATTACAAACCTATTTTACTGAGTCCAGTATCAACCAATTTCACTCAATAATAAATTATGATGAATGCGATCCATGGCAGAAAGCAACTGTATTGAGTGTGAGGGTGAAGAACATATTAAAAATGAGGTAAAAGAACTTGTATACCATTTATTCAACACATTGCCCGAGAACGTGAAACACAACAAAGGGATAAATATTGTGAGTCAATAATATATATAATAAGCATTATTTGAACGGCAATACATTTTTCATGATGTTATGCATTACAAGATAATCTAATTTTAAGGCATGTTCATTTTGAATAATGTTTTTTTTTTAACTTATCTATACATAAACTGTATAAATAAAATGTCATATAAAATAAAGTTTTTTTTAAAACAAGATCATGCATTTCTATAAATAAATTATATATGTAGAATAAAAAGAAATTCTATACGTTAAACAAAAAGCTGCAGAATAACAATACAAAAGTAATTTTTAGTACTTTCCATTAATGGGTGGTAGGTAAAATATGCACTAGAAATTTATCATCATCAGTGGCGCAACAGCTTCATGATGGGCTAATGCCTTCCACCTGCTGGCAGATTTCTAAACAGGAGATTTTTTTCTTTTTATGGGGTAGGGTTGACAGCCCTACACCCAATGCTCTACGATCAAACAAGACAGGGACCTATGGTTTAAAGTGGATTCCGAACCACTACAAACATCCACGGCACCGTCAGGACTCGACCCGAAACCTGTGGTACCGAGCACCAGAGCGCTAGCAACTCGTCCATGAGACCCCTAATTATGGCATGGGTTTTGGGGATCTATGGGCTTGGTTAGGGGTCTGTCAGCATAGACAAAAAAATAAGTTATTTTATTATTATTTAATATATCTACAAAGCAATTTTATATTTTTTTATTATTTCATATAACAAAATATTTTTTAATAATTGCTATTAATATAACTGAATTAATTTGATTTGAAGCATTTAAAGAGGCTCCATAGTCTTCACGTTCCAGACGAACAAAGGTTCAAATAGTAAAAAAAATTAATAACAACTAATTTACTGTGAATCATCGGCACACTGAAACTTGTTAAATCATTATTGCTAATAATTTAACACCATTTGTACAATTGGTGTAAGCAAGGTGTCCCATTGAAAGAAAAAGAATAATTTTTGTGTTCAAATATTATTTCATGTAAGCAAGCTTAAAATTAACTTTAATTTATCGTTACTCAGAAAAAAAACACATTCACTTATAAAAAAGATTTTTATTATGCTTAACAGATGTCTATTTAACTGCACAAAGAGATTTTCCATAATTCAAAAATCTAAGTGATAGGAAATAATTGTTTCTTAAAACTTATATGTCATTCATTTCATTACTTGTTCTTAAGTACAACAAATTTAGTACAGGCTGAGATTCTTCTTATTTTTTCATGCTGTTAAACCAAAAATATGTCAATAATTTAAGTTTCATTTTCACTTTTTTAAAACAAAACATCAGATTTTGGCAAGTCTGAAAATTTCTACAATACAAAAAAAAAGTGTTTATTCTCAACATAAAATAGACTTAAATTTTTGTTTGAAAACTTTGAAAAGGGAGTATGAATCTAATGCCATGCTTGTATTTCATATAACATTGATTTTTAAAAGTTTCTGCGTGAACTTTTTGTATAAATTTTCTGTATCAAATATGCAGAATCCTTCAATAATCCTTATAACTTCATTTTGTGTGTGTGTGAGACTACTTTTATATTTCCAAGCACTTAAATAGCAGATGAATATTATTTTGTAAGTCATTAATATCACTACAACGCCATTGAACAAGTTAAATTAATAAAACTTTCGCTTAATTAAATGTGTTTCTAAAATTTAAAGATGCATAATTAAGTTTTTATACCTCTTTTAATCCGCATACGCCTTTATCTTCATATTTAGATAAACCTTCCGCATAAGTACACGACATGTTTTGAAAATTTAAGTCATAAGACAATTTATTTTAATAAAGATCTGATTTTCATAAAAAGTTTCAAAGTATCATGTCATGTAATCGGTTGTATAGTTCTGAAATAATTGATTTATTAGTAGAATTAAAAATCTATAATTATTGCATACTATCGCTCATGTTGTTTACTAACATATCAGGTTAAGAAATATTTATTTATTTTATCATAGTGCGGTTAACGTAACTGTGATGCTAAATAATGCTACTTTCAGTTCTAGTTGGTCTTTTAAAAGAGAATGATTATTTTGCCGTAAATAGCTACTAAAAATTGGTTCAAAACTTAACCACTTTTCTTTTACATCAATTCTAAAAATTCTAATTTAGTGTTTTAAATTAGTTTGTTGCAAAATAAATTATTGGCGATAACAAAATGTGAAAAACAAAAATGAGATCAAGAATCATGTTTTTTCGATCCGATATCAGCTTAGATGTAGCCCCTAAATATTTATTTCTTTGGATAATTTATTTGGATTAGATAATCACATTTTTTTTCAAAAGTTGAATTTCTCTGATCACTAAGATTATAATTAGTTTTTAAATGTCATTTGTAAGACAAATCGAAAGAAGAAAAGTTAATGTCGAGAAGAATATTAGAAGAAAATTAATCCGCTTTTTCGAAGCATTTGATTTTAGTTTTATTTACTTCGTTCTAAAATTGAAACAAGGAAAAACATTTATTATTTTTAATCGGAAATTGCTTATATTGTATTATAGAATATATAAAAAAAGCGAAAAAAATTTTTTTAACTAATAGGCCTAATAGGTCTATTATATCGATAAGTTATTTCTAAACAAACAAATCAAAAGATGTACAGCATTAGTTAGAATAAATCTCAAAGCTACAATCCAAGTCACTAGATGTAACTGGAAGGTGGAGCATCGATGAGAGAAGTTCTTGGAGGGTAGAGATATCGATCAGCTTGATTACTGGTGTTTTCATGTTGCATCTTAAAAGCCATTCTTTTCCTTATGTGAGATTGATATATTATTGATTCCAAGGCGAGCTTTTCTTCCATATACTAGCTTAGTTTCTGATTAGTTTGCGAAGACTGTTGAGTCTGTCGTGTGTGATGTGATGAGTATCCACGCAGGAGTTTCCAGCATGGTGGAAATGGAAGTTTCTCCGGACGATAGTCAGAGTCCCTTTCCGGGACGACTATCACCAGCCGTTTCTGAACAACATCAACAAACTCAATCTCCCGACGGTACTTGTAGCACTCTACAATCCATTGAATCGGAACTCTTAAATGATCAGGAGGAGCTTGCCTCCTATCAGATTTGTGCAAGCCACAAATCCACGCAGCAAACCCCAGGAATGATGGACTCACTTCAAAGTGCCATGGAGCTTGTGAAACGGAATATCTCAACACACCTACAAAAGGTAAGACTAATTGTTTCTTGGCCAAAGTTTAATTGCGATATGCACTCTTCATCTACCAAAAATCTTGGCAACCCATCTGCCACTTCTCAATCTGCATCTAACAACCTAAAGCACGCACCTAACCGCGATAACGATGGGTTTCAACTACCCCCCAAGCGAAACACAGTCAAACCCCGATGTTTACTTTTCCAAATTCCGTCCTCACCACCAACAAATTGGCCCAACTTAAATCTCTCCCTATTCCTGATCCGCCCACACCACAGGCTCCCAGAATATCCCCCATAATGGTCCGAAAATCTCATAATATCAAAAACCAACTTAAAACTATTAATGAATCTTTCCCTGAAATCAAAATCACCCTCTCTGGAGAACTCCTTAAAATCTACTCTAAAGACTCCGGCGAACACCGAAAAATAACACAATTCCTTAAAAATTATAAAATGGACTTCTTCCTCCTTACACCCCGCAATGAAAGGTCCCTTAAAGCAGTTGTTAAAGAACTTCCCAGAACCACCCTCTCCACTAAAATCGAACAAGAACTTTCCGCCCATAAATTTACTAAACCTAAAGTAACCCAACTCACTAATAATAAAACCAAAACTCCAATTGCTGTCTGGCAGATTGTTCTTCCGAAAACCAAGGAAAATAAAAAAATATTCGACCTAAATAAACTACTCAATCTCAGCGTAAAAATTGAAAAATTTAACCGCCGCCCAGGAGGTACTCAATGCCATTCATGTAATCGATTCCACCACAACTCTGCGAACTGTTTTAGCACCCCACTCTGCTAAAATGCGGAGAAGCTCACTCCACTAAAGACTGCTCAATCAGGGAAAAAATTGAAAACCCCCTTTGTATCAACTGCGGACTGACCAGCCACCACGCTGCTTGGCGCGGCGGCCCCAAATTCCCCAAACCACGAATCCCCCCCAAAATCCCACTAACTTCCTCAATATTACTCCCTCCCGACAAGTCTCCTCTAACATCTCCTTCGCCAACATTGCAGCAAGTAACATCACCCCTATGAACACTTCCGCTCAAATTCCTAACCAAAACACTCCAACTCCATTTCCTTCTTCTAATAATAATACTGAAATCTATCAACTACTATTCATTCTTAAAGAATTCGTTCAACTCTTCTCCTCAGACGGCATCTAAACCATGTTCAATAACCTTCCATCTGCCCCCACAAAGAAGATAAATTATTCGTCATTCTGCATGGATTTTCCCCTTTCCTCAGCAAATCTAATTAATGTTTGCTCCCTTCACTGGACTTAAAATATGTTATTGGAACGCCAACGCCATCAAACCTAAAATGACCGACTTCAAAAATTTAGTCAGCAAGCAAGATCCAGATGTTATTCTCCTCCAGGAAACTAGGCTTAAACCCCCTCAAAATATCTTTATCGCCAACTATAACTTCTACCTTAATGATGGTCCATAGAACCCTGTCTCAGGAGGCACTGCCATTCTCATCAAAAATCAAAGCTCTCATCATGAAATTCCCACCCCTTCTCTAAACAATATTAAAGCTACCATCATCGAAGTTCATTTCACTAACATCCCACCTACTACCATTGCCTCTATATACACTGGTGTGCAAAACTTAAAGCAACAGGTGGGTTTTTTGCCATAACTCCACGAGAAATCATTTGAGAGACATGAAAATCAGAAATGAGGCAGAGTATTATGTACGTAAAGGATGACGAAAGCATCGGTGCTGAAAAAGGAATACAATTCATATGGTATGGAATCAAACAAAAACAAGCTTTATTGAACGCATAGCATCATGATTTATGATTGTCTATCCAAGAGGAAGAACAACAAGCAGATGTTCCTTAATATGGGATATGCCCTCCCCTCACTGCAATGGTTGCTTCGCACCGTCGCCGCATACTCAGAACCAGCTGGTGCAACATTTCTTCCGGTATTAGTGACCATTCCTCAATCAGCATCTGTTTGAGTTGTTGGGTGTTCTCCGGAGGATGTAAGCATGCTGCAATGCGTCTCCCCAAAGCATCCCACACATGTTCGACGAGATTTAAATCTGGGGAGTGCGCTGGCCAATCCATTCGAGTGACATCTTCACTTTCCAGTAGCTCCTCAACAGCAAGAGTCCGGTATGGCCGTTCATTGTCATCCATAAAAAGGATGTCTGGGCCAATGGCACCTCGGAACAGACGCACATGAGGAAGGAGTATCTCCTTACAATAGAGATCCCCGGTTACAGACCCTCTGTCGAAAACGTGGAGCTCAGTTCGCCCGTTCAGCAAAATGCCTCCCCAGACAAGAACTCCAGAACCACCATAACGGTGTCTTTCCTTGAGGTTACTGGGATAAAACCGGGTCCCGACCTCTCTCCAAATCAAAACGCGTCGAGAATCGCTTATGGTACGAAACCGACTCTCATCCGTAAAGAGGACACGACTCCATTGATCAGTTGTCCAGTTTTTGTGCTCTCTGCACCACTATAAACGGTGGCCAACTTTTAATGGGAGGCAGCGTTCAGGACGGCGGGCGAATAGGCCCACTTTGGGAAGGCATCTGGCCACAGTAAACCGCGACACTTGTCGCCCCGTTGCTGTACAGAGTTGCTGAGCAATGGCGCTTGCTGACTGTTGTCGGCCTCTTTTTGCCTGCAGGACGATATATCGGTCATCCCCTGCAGTTGTCTTCCTCGGGCGGCCACCACTAACCTTTCTAACAGCTATACCTGTGGTTTGGAACGCTTTCTAAGTCCGCGAAACGTCACTTTTGTTAATTCCGAACTCTGCAGCTACTCTAGTGACAGTACGCCCCTCCTCCAGCTTTCCGATCATTCTTCCACGGGAGAAGTCGTCCAGGAGATTTCTTTTAGCCATATTTCACGAACTGACTCACTGGCACTTGCAGCGAATATGTTGAATTGCATCACCGTCCTTCCTTTTATTCTACTGTTGAGCAGCGCGCGCGGACATCACGCGTTTTGCGTACGCTCATGTCGTCTCCGACATTTCGTTCCTGATATTTGCATACGCTGACCTGCGTGTTCATTGTACTGGTCTCCAGACCTCCTATTCTGCAATTTCATTTCTATCAGCTGAATTTTTACATTGTTGCTTAAGTTTTGCACACCAGTGTATGTTCCCTGCAAAATCTTCGCTAATGAACTCATGTCTGATCTCTCCACTCTCCTCTGTATTAACAAAAGCTCTATACTATGTGGCGATTACAAATCTCATCATATCCGATGGGGTTGTCATACTAACAATTATGCTGGAACTCACCTTCATTACTTCTCTATCCACACTAGCTTTAAAATTATTGCCCCTCCCACCCCCACTAGATTCGGACGTAACTCCTCTTCTACCATCGACCTTACCATTCTTAATAACTTTAATTACACCTATAACATAGCATCTATCTCTGAGCTTTCCCTCGTTCATAAACCCATCTTCCTCAACTTCAATGTTAACTATATCAATCTTAAAACTCCAATTAAAGCTTCTACTAACTGGAAACTCTTCAAAGCTAATCTCTCTCAAATCACTCCGCTGCTCCCTACTCTTATTGAGAATAAGGATAATTTGGAAAAATCCGTCGCAACTCTTACTGCTAATATCCTCTCCGCGTACAACTCTGCGTCAAAACCAATCAACAATAAAAACACCTATTTCCTGCACACCTATTTTTCCTAACACCTATTTTTGACAATGATAATTTACCGATTCGATTATCCTTTCATCTTAATAATAATAAAAAAATCCTTGCAGACTGACTATAATGTGACCTCATGTTCTTCCTTTTCTTTAGAAACGAAGTCACACACACACATTCTGGTCATATTCTTACTTAGTGTTTCCTATCAACACTTGAAATCATTAGGAAAACTACAGAATTCTTCCATCACTCAACACTTTTAGCGTGGAAGATATAGTGCAATAGGCTTTTACGACAGAAAAGAAGATATTGTATCAAGCGAGCACTCAATTTCGACTTACGACCTTTAGATCGCATTAAAAAAAAAAAAAAAAAAAAAAAACGCCTGGCTCCGCCGTTTAATTTCACAACTTATATATATATATGCTTTTGATGAGTATAATGTCAAAAATTATAAAATTATCAGAACTATTCATGACAGAAATAATCATCTTGTCACAAAAGCATTAGTATTAACATTAATTTGGTCATCATAGATTCGATTTAATAAGCAAACCTTTTGCATACCCATTTCAATAAATCATCCGATAATCTATTTTGATCGTTTATACAATTAAAGTCTAGCAAAGATAAACTTATATTACCTCCTGCCGATCGACAGCCTTAATTTCTGTCTTAAACAAATTTTTTGAACTCATTGTACTTAAGAGACTCATTCATTTTCCTCTCCTGATAAATTCCATCATTATCATTTTTGGCTTTATCCTTTTAAGTATTGTAATGTATTCGTTGTTCTTTATATAGTTAAAAAAAAGAAAGGCGTTAAAAAGTAAGACAATTGCAGTTAATTCCTGGTGGTTGTCGGTCCTGGCATCTCATTCAAATTGTAAATGCTACTGTTCGTAGCCTACTCAAATATGGGTGTCCTATTTTTATCTCCTTTAGCCATAGTGAACTCCAAATCCTAAACACTGTCAGCCTTACGTTTCGAGACAAGTCTTTCAAAATTAACTCCAAATCCTATTTTACATAAAGAAAATGATCAACTTCCATTGTTTTAAAGACAATTTGTTTTCTTTTCAGAAAGCTTTTTTTCTCAAAGTAATTTCTGTTGAAAAGTATCACTTCAGATACAGATTTTGTTTTTTTGCAAACCTTGGCAGTATAAACATCCGTCCTTTCAATTTAATCCCCAACACAGATTCATGAATTTTGGGAATTTTTTTGTATACTCATCATTGTTGAATACAGATGTCGAGTGCCTGAACGCGAAGCGTTCATCTACTCAATGGTATGTGAAGGCAGTAGGAAAGAAAAGTCATGATAAATAGATAATAGTAATCGTATGATTTGAGAGAAAAAAAGAAGAAAGTAAGGAAAATGTAAATCATCGGTGATGGAAACGTAACAAGAAATTTATGATCAGTAAATATGCGTTGAAGTAAAATATCTAAAAAGCAATAAGTGAGCAGGAAATTATGGTGGTTTGAGGCTTCGATTCCATTTAAAAGTAGAGAAAGGATACTTGTATTTTCCATTCAATTGCGTGAATATAGTTTGTGCCTTGATGAGAGGGTTTTCGTGAGTAGCAATGGTATTGAAGAAATTTCTAGAAAGTTTAGTAATATAGTTGTCAATAGAATCAATTTTTAAATCTTGATGAATTGTAGAGTTGCGGACAAACCAGGGTGCACCAGTGATAATACGAAGAAGTTTGTTTTGAATAATTTGTACAGATTTCTTGTTAGATTGTGTAGCTAGACCCCAGATTGGGCAGCATAGGTAAGGATAGGCCTAAGAACTTGTTTGTAGAGAAGAAGTTTGTTTGACAAAGTTAATTTAGAAAATTTATTAATGAGTGGTAGAGTGAGATAAAAAATTTTCCAACATTTTTCTTTGATTTTTTGAATATGAGCTCGAAACGTAAGTTTATTGTCTATAATTAAGCCGAGATATTTAATATTAGTTGCCCATTCAATTTCTTGATCAAAAAGGGAGAGATTAATATATGGTTGTCTGGCGTGTCCTTTTCGGAAAATGATAGCTTGAGATTTAGAGACATTAATTGCGATGCGCCATTTAGTTAGCCAATCCTCTAGGATATTCAGAAAATTTTGAAGAGTATTGATGACATAAAGAATAGAAGCACCTTGGGCAAGAGCAGCAGAATCGTCAGCAAATAGGCAAATGGAAATGTTAGTGCACTGAGGAAAGTCGTAGGTAAAGATATTGTAGAGAATAGGACTTAGCACGCTTCCTTGAGGTGTACCAGCACAAATACGACCGATTTTGGAGAATTCATTATGAAGTCGAACTTGAAAGGTTCTATTTTTAAGATAATTTGTAATGATAAGCGTGATCCAAGTTGGAAATTGAAGTTTGATCCTTTTGTAGATCAGTCCATTGTGCCACAATCGATCGAAAGCTTTTTTTGACATCTAGAAAGACACCTCCTGTAAAAAATTTATAGTTATATCCTTCAGTGATGATATTGGTGACACGTAGAAGTTGATGACAAGTTGAGTGATGTTGACGGAATCCAAATTGTTCTGCTGGAATTATGGAATTTTTATCGCAAAAAGAAGTAATATGTTTCACTAAGAGTTTTTCGTAAAGTTTTCCTACACAGCTAAGGAGACTGATGGGCCGATAATTTTGAGGAAATTTCCTATCTTGGCCAGGTTTAGGAACATGATGATATTTGCTTTTTTTCCAGATAGGAGGGAAGTAGTGATATTTAGTACAGCTGTTGTAGATTTTTGCAAGATGAGTAATGGCATTAAGGGGGAGACACATTAAGGCTTTATTTGGAATGTTGTCAGGTCCAGAAGATTTCCGAATGTTGAGATTCTTGATTAAGTTAATTATGTCAGATGGAGAAAAAAAAAAATATTGTTATGATAATTTTGATGATCAGCTAGAAAGGAAGTTACTGTATCTTCAACATGCTCAATTTGTGAGTAATCGCAAGGTTCAGTGTTTTCTTGAAAGGAGAGTTCAAGGTTTTCAGCAAAAGAGTTCGCTTTATCAGAAGATGAGAATATAAGACCTGAGTATCCAACCAGTGGAGGAATTTTGGGATATTTTTGGTAAAATGTTTGTTAATTTTGAAGAGAGAATTATCTTCTGGATTTAGGCCTAATAAAAATTCATTCCATCTGTCATTCTTTAATTTGTGAATCATTTGCTTTATTTCTTTTTGAAGCTTGTTGACGGATTGCTTGAACGGAGGAAACCTGGTATCTTGCCATAATTTTCGAATTCTGTTTTTTCCGCAATTTTAGAGGTGATTTCAGTCGGAAGTTTTTGGTGTGGTGTACTGAGTTCTTTAGATTTTCTAGCAAAGTTGATAGCAGAAGTAACAGCATAGTTAAATTTATCAATTAATTTGTCAATATCTTGAATATTGGAGATGACTGGATTACCAGGAATGCTTTGAGAGAGAATTTTAGTAAAAATATTCCAATTGGTAGTTGTGATTATGCTATTGAGGAAGGGCGTAAATGAATTATGAGAGACTTCAACTATCACAGGGTCATGATCACTGGAAAGATCGTTGATAGAAGAAGCAGGTCCGGCGTTTAAATTTTTAAGAAGTGCAATGTCAAGAATACTATTGCAAGGATTGTGAAGGCAGAAATATGTGGATCATTAGGAGCAATAACATTGAATGCATTAAGATTTGTCCAATCGAAGAGAATAGAACCATTTATGTTGCTGCGTCCATTATTCCATGCAGGATGCTTGGAATTGAAGTCACCAAGTAGAAGTACTTGTTGATTGGAGTTCGCTATTGTATCAAGTTCTTGTGTGAGGAAACTACCAATTGGAGGGCGATAAATGCTAGCAACAGTAATTTTTAGGTTATTCTTGAGATTAATAACGATAGCAGAGTTTTCAAAGCTGGTTGTAGTAAAATGAATTTGATGATGATTAATATTTTTATGAATGCAGATAGCCGTGCCTCCTCCTCTGTGGGTAAGACGATCGGAGCGATATATGATATAATTTGGAATTTTGAAGGAATCGCCTGGCCGAAGGTGTGTTTCTTGGAGAGCAATTACATGAGGTTTATTTTCAGATATAAAATTTTGTAATCCATTAATTTTTCCTTTGAGACTATTGGAGTTCCAAATCACGCATAAGAGAATTATTGGTCGATCTATTGAATGTTATTGACTGGTTGATTTTGAAGAGCAGTTATTAAAACAGAAAGATTTGAAAGTACCCCAACTAATTGTTGCAGAATGAGTGGAATTGGAGGCGTTTCCGTGGAATTTGTATACTTGTTCGATCATCACTACAATATCAATGTAGTATTTTACAAGTATTTGGAAAAATTGAGATAAAGCAGCATTCGCGGGTATGAACCTCAAAATCCCAAGTCAAGCCAAGCCAAGCCAAACAAACCAATGTGCTTGGTTACTACTATACTGCTAAATATAAATTTGTTTCTAATTTTACAAATTTTGCTAGTAAAATGTTCCGTTTTCGAATTTTAAAGCATGGAGTTGCATTTAATTTTTATAAGATGCAAACAACAGGTTTGTAAAATATGAAATTTTCTATATTATTATTATTTTTTAATAAATTCAACAGCATAGAAAGAATAATAAATTGGTTAGATTGTGAAAACTCGCTTATAGTCAGATTGCAAACTTTTTAATTTATAAAATCTTGGGTTAATCCATTGGGAGTATTTCAGTATAAATGTTACATGAAGTAGATCAGTCTTGATTTCTTTATGAAGATTATTTAAAATTTTAATAATTAATAAAAAGTTAAAATGTAACTTAAACGGCAGAGTTTTTTTTTCTTTCTTTTTAAATGTTGTACAGACATTGCAAAATATCATTTGTCATGAGAATTAACATTTAGTTTTCGTTAACGAAAATGCTAAGAATAATAAAATAAATTGAGGAAGTATAAAAATTAAAATCCAAAACCTTACCAAAAAGTAAACCCTCTCCAATGCAAAAATTAAAATTTTTTTTTAATGTGTTTATAATACTATCGATTTATTGTAGCTAGTCAGAAAACTGCTGCAGAGTGTAATCGAAAGTCACGTAAAAGTAATTGATAATTAATTTAAAAGTTAAAAGATAATTAAAAGTTAACTTTAAATTTCTCAAACTCATGTTGATAAAGTAAAGAGTTATAGACCAGCTTCGATAAGGGATAAGAATGAAGAGCAGTATAGTTAAGAGCTGAGAAAATTGTAAGGCATTTACAGTTGGAGAGAATGGAATAAAAAATGAAATATGAAAAATGTTATGGTTGTATATTGCAGAGCATGGGAGACGGACAACTGTAGAGAATTCATAAACAGAAATAGGAAGATAGTCTTTTATTATAGAAAAACAGAAGTTGTTATGACATTAATATTATAAAAAAGAAGTTATTACATATTACAAACACATATGTGTATGTTAGTGGACAGTTTATATTAAAATTGTTTTGAATGAAAAATTAACAATGAAAGAAAATTAGTTTTTAATATGTTAAAGGAAATTTAAAAGTAGTTCTAAAATACAGTTAACTGAAAAAAAGAAAATGAAATACATATTGTGTATTTTTGTATTTAAGTATTACTATAATATTAATATTATTATATTATAATATTAATTATTGGTATAATTATATTATTAATTATAATTATGTTATTTTTCCAGCAATACGAGGCATAGTAACAGAAGCTTATTTATGTGAAGAAGAATGGGCAAAAAGGCTAGAAAATCCGCTTTTAAAAAATATCAAAATGGGTAATGTATTTTTAAAATTATATAATTCTTATTTCTGTTAATAGGAAAATCATGTTGATACAAATAATGCTCTATATAAATGGTTATATAGCCACTAACTCTTCTGTATTTTAACCCCATTTTCTATTTTATTAATGGGTTATTATTGCATATTTTCCTAAAATAATAATTATGCACTTTATACTATTGGATTTATACAAAATGCAATGAATAGTCATAACTTTAATGTGTATTACATATAATATTGTATATCAAAATTAATATTTTTATGATTTTACTTTTATTAAATAGCTTTTTAACCTTCTTAATTATAAAATAATGTGGCATTCAATGTTCTGCATTTTTGAAAATCTTAGTTTCCATCTATCATTAGATATCTTGAAAATATTATCTTTATAATATGAATTTATTTCTATCAAAATAAAATTAGTAAAGGAAATACAGTTACAGATTTCTAAATTGGATTAGTGAAATTTAAAACGAATTTATTGACTTTCTATAACTAAAATATGCTTATTAAAATAATAATTGACTAAAAAGATTTATTAAAACTAAATGTTTTTAAATGTCGAATGACAGAAAATCTTCCTCTAAAAAATATCACAATAAGTAGTGGATTTTTAAAATTGATATTTTCTGAACTTTAATGTATTTTATTCAATTCTCTATGATTTATATTCATCACTGACTTTATTCAAATTTAATTATGTTTTCTAAATGTGTTTAATAATTATAATATTAGTACAATAGCTCCAATATGTATTGTAAACCATTATAACTTGCATAAAATACTGTGTACATGTATTTTAGAAAAAAATTCACTTAATCTTCAGAAAGTTATTTCTTATATCACGATTTCAGTGTATCCTGTTTTTTCTTTGTTTTCTGACAAGTTAAATTTGACAAAGTGATATAAATATAATTTATTTCCATACGTTATTTATACTTGATAAAAAAAAAGTTCAAAAACAATTTTTTTTTTTTTTAAGCAAGCAGTAACTTTTTTGTTCTTTATTTGCTGTTCAATATATAAATAAAATTTAATATTTTTATTCCCCAAGATTTAAAAAAATATATTAATATGAGTTGTACTTGTCTTTTTTTACCCTGTGAAAAACTTAATATGTATGGTCACCTTATTTAATAATGTTTTGCAAATTTCTTTAAATAAAATAGGCAACATATTTTGTCATACAAGCAATTGCTTAATGTAATGCTTTAATGCTTAAATGTATCAAATCTGATAAAAGTATTGAATCATATCCTTTTCTCCATGAGGATAAATGTGTTCTTGAAGATTACTGCTATATGCATATAATGCATACACACACACACACTGTTTTTAAGTATGATTTCCTGTTATTAACTTTAAATTACATTTGATACCTTTTTTTTATTTGTAGAACAATACTTTGTTGAAACTGATAAAAAGTTTGGTACCAAAAGACTTGTTAGTGGAGTAGACATTGATATAGTAAGTAGTATTCTGTGTTTTTAATTTGATAACTTTACTTTGTAATTAGATTATCAAAGAGATTTACATCATAAATATTTTAAAAAGACATGCAATTTTTGTTAAATATCTGATTTAAAGAGTTTTTTTAATTAATTAAGAATATATAATAATTTCAGTTCATGTTTTTCAAAAAAATTGGGATTTTGTGTTACTTTGCGAAATATGAATTCTGAAGCTTGTCAATTAATAATGAAAATCAACTAGCAAAAATATTTTATTATAAGTTCTAATCAAAATAATTTCGTTTCTAAAATTTTTTTTATATATTTGTAGAATTTTAAACTACTCTAGCATTATGCAGTTATAATTCAAATCATAAATGTAACAATTTTAATTATTCTAATTACAAACTACTAAAATGCCATTTATCTTTATGATAAATTCTTCAATTGTATTTTAATTTAGTTTCTAGTCTATATAAGAATAAAACCATATAAAAAAAAATCTAGTAAATGTAGCTCTAAAAAAAATTTTTTTTTTTATAATTGATATTTTAAACCATTAAAAAATTATTTGACCATTTAATCTAAATCATATTATGTGTACAAATGACGTTTGTTTTTTAGTTTGCAAACAACATTCAAGATGAATCTAAACTAGATGAATTGGAACATTTGTTATACAGGTTAGTTAATTTTATATAATTTCATTATTTGCAATTTAATTTTTGTTCTATAAAGAAGGTTTTTTTTTTGTCCCCTATACACTTATCTGTATCAAGAATACATTGATTTTTATCTATCATCTTTTTAATCAATGAAATTTGTATTATTTAATTACTTCTGTTATGATTCTTTGATATGCTTTGCTTCATAAAAAAAATTTTGCGCAATATTTATTGAAAATCTATTTTGTAAAGTAACTTTTAGATGTAAGAGTAAGTAATTAAGATCTAAAGTAACTTGTAGATTTTATGAAAATAATAAAGAATTATTACTGTATTATTCGTTTTTTTAATTATTTTATTTATTTATATAGATTTTCTTTCTACGAATAAGCAAATAAAATATGTGAATAATATAATATAATACTGAATAATATCGTAATACTGTATAATTTCTGTCAAATAGAAATAAAAAAATTTTTATGTAAAAATTTGTGTATTACAACATATATTTCAAAATATAATTATTGCGAATCAAACAAAATCAAATTACTGACTATAAAAAAAAAATGTACTACATTTTTACAATACACATTGTACAAATTCAGTGTGCTAGAAGTATAAGCACTCTTCAAATTGTTTATTTTAAATTGATTATTGTAGGCAAACAATTTAATAAAATAGACTGTGATATTTAATGTAACCTTTATAAATTTGCTTCACTGAACTTAATAAAATGTATAGAACATACTTAGAAAACAGACAAAAAGCTTGTCTAATAAAAAAAAAAAAAGGTTTTATATTTCATCTGATAAGGTTAGGATAAAGTTATGTTACATTACATATAGCTTTCCATATTTATTTTGTACTATTGTATTTAACAATAAAATATGTGAAATTTTTTTATTAAATATATTATTTGTATGTAATGTTTTGTTTTTTCCAGATTTCGAAGAACGAAGCGTGCCACTGAAATAATGGATTCGACTAATTATGCAGTAATCAGAGCATTCTTAAAATTTAAGCAATATGAATCATTGATGAGAATATTAAAAGACAGAGAAAATTATGGCATCTTTCCTGATTTATTTTCTTATAATATTCTTATAAGCACATTTTTAAAAGAAAAGCTTTATGAAGGTAATTATATTTCTAAAGTAATTATGGATTTTTTTTTTTTTTTTTTTGTTCTAATTCAGCTGACAACCACTTAGGCAATTGTCTTTGATGCCTTAAGGTAAGCACTGCACACACATTATTCACTTTGCATTACCCAGGGGGCGCGTGTAACGATTATGGATTATTAATTGCTAACAAATAAAATGCTGGATTAGTAAAATATTTAACTGCATCATAGAGATAGTGACAATATAAATATCTGTGTATTAACATGTAATTAATTATGAGTGATACTCAAAAAACAGAAAAAAGAATTCTCCATCTAAACTATTACATTTTCAAGTTATTTGGATTTGTTCATAATAATTTTATAATTTAATTAATTATGTGTTAAAACAGTACTTGTGTTGAGTGATTTTATTATTTTAAAAATTTTAATAAATGCTAATCTTGGATCGAAATACGATCAAGATACATATTTGGATGGAAAAGAAATCAAGACAGAAATGTGAATTTTGGCAAGAGAAAGGGACTTGGATCAATATAATTTGAAACAGTTACAGTACAAAATTTATTAGAAACAATGTATATGGATCATAAGTTTGTGACTTGTATTACATAGGCAGCATTATAATGAGTTTGAATGACAGGTACTTTGACTTTAGATGATCAAAGATATGGCAGATTCAGTGTTAATCAAAGTGCACCTCTGTGAGCTTGTGCCCTCATTATGCATTGCAATTGTAAACAAACATCCCTATGGGTAGCATATTGGAAGTTTCTCGTCCTTGAGCCCAATAAAAGGAGAATCTAATCTATATATATATATATAGATTAACTACAAATCATGTGCGAGGGTAAACATCCGGTTTAATGGCAGAAATGGACAAATTGATAACTTGTTTGGGGTGGTAGTCAGATATATGAAGTATAAAGCTCCTTTGAAATGAAAAAGTATTATAGTTTGGATTTTTTTCCATCTAGTTTTCTTTTAATGTCTTGTAATTAAAAATTTTAAGTAAAATTCTTCTTATTGCAATAAAAATTCCTCTTAAATGGCATTTCCTCTCTCATAATACCACTCTTTTTGAGTCTGCCTGACTTGGCTGCCTGTTAATTTTTCACACTATCAGTGGTCAGACTAAATTTATTTTTCTCTTCTCAGTAGACATGGAAACTTTTGGTATGCTATCACATATTAAGTTTCAAACCATTTCTTGATTTCGCTATTCAACAAGCTATCTGCCAGTCTACTCCAGTGCCTAGTGCAATGTATATTCTGCCTTTTTTCTAATTACTGCCCAATGTAACTGCCCCTTTATTAAAATTAATTATATTACCTAATATTTGTTAGAAGAAGAACTGAAGATATAACTGAAAAAAATTTCGTCATAGGTAATATTTGTTCCTAATATGAATTTTTTTTTTTTTTTTTTTTTTTTTTTTTTTTGTTCCTTCATTTTAATACCTGAATTAGAACAAATTATTTCTGACTTGCTTTCCTTTTTTTTTTTTAATAATGAAAATTAAATTTTTTTTTTAAAAAATTGCACCATTTTTATATACATGATTTCCATTCCTATTTTACATTCAATTATGCGATCATAATTTCAATAACTTTATTGAAAATTTTTTTAATATCAAATTGAATTTGTACTAGAATTATATCAAAAAATGTTCGTCATAACAGATTATTTGATCTTTTTAATTGAACTATGGAGAATTTGAAGTATTTTTATTTTATAGTTTAAAAATGAATTTTATTTTTAAATTTCAGAATGAAATATGTAAATTGCAAACATTAAAATTACTCAATCCTCTTAAACATTCTAGAGGCAGCCAGCACAGCTATATTAATGATGCTACAAGAAGATTTTAGTAATAAGATAAGCTGTGTGCTTGGAGTATATTCTTGTCAAGTGTTCCTAAATAATTGCTCTATGGATGAATTAAGTGTAAATGCAGAGGAAAATCTTGAAGATGATCTGAGTGAAGCGGAGAAAAACTTGGTATTTGTGCTTTTATTTTAATTGAAATTTATCAAATTCTAATTTTTTTTTTTTATATTATCATTTCAAAAATGGGCATATATATAAATTTAGGTGGATGGTGGATATATTGTGTATTTACAAGAAATTCATAAAAATATTTAACTATTTGGATATAATTATTCTTATTGATGCAAATGCTATGTAAAAACATATTTTCCCAGTAGCTATTTGATAAAAAATGTTAATTTTTTTTCAGGGAGTCAGAAGAGTGCCATTTCTCAAAAATCCTTGGTTTGATGATCATTTTGATATAACCAATCCAAAACATCTCATAGGAAAAACATTTTATCTTCTTGGTCGTAATATAGATAATGTGGTTGGCAGATCTTATCAAATAATTGGGCTTGCTATGTATGAAAAATGGGAAAAAGCTGCAACCTTATTAAATACATTAATTCAATCAAAGAATGCAACTATATTAAATGCATCTGTAAGTATATTAAAAAAATTCTAATGTGCTTTATTTTTAAAAGTGTGAATTATAGTTTGAAAGTCTTTCAAGTTACAAAATTGAAAACTATATCTTAACATGTGATCAATATAAATATATTTTCATTGTCCTCTTGCCTATGTAAGCAATATATTGGTATTCAAATGTAGTATAGTAACATGTATATAACATATATAAGAAAATATACAATAATAAATATTAACATATTTACAGTCAACAAAATTTATTTTTTATATGTGAAAATTCAATGTTATGTTGATACTTTAAAATGAAAATATCAATTCTATTTATTGTAAAATAAATGTTACCCTTTAAAAATACATTAATAAAACTGATTTTTAATTCATTTTAAATTTATAAAATTATTCATTAAGAGGAAAAAATGTGAATATTGAATTCAGCATCCAATGAATCTTTTATTATTATTATTTTGATAGGTTGAAAAAACAAGAGAGTTGATTCAAGAAATACCAGAAGATGGAGAAAAAACCAAAGAGAAACTGTTTAACCAATTTAATGTAAGTTTTGTATTTTCTTTTATCCTAATTTAATAAGCTTAAAAAAGTTTTAATTGTTCCTGAAGGATAAAATTGAATTGATAATTTATTATTTTTGGATGACATAAAATAAGTGATTGTCTGTTAAAAGAATTGTGTATTATTTGAATTATAGGATATTGACATTTTGATAAAATGTTAAAATAAAATGGATTTCAATTCTCTATGAGATATTAACAAAACTATTTGTCTGCTGTTATTTCTTCAATTATTATTATTTTGTGTATCGCTTGTCAATGTTTTTTTTTAGCAATAGTTGAAATCTTCAATCTTTTCATTTCATGTACAGGAATAATTTATTATTATTATTACATTTTTAATTTAAGCTTTCATGCAAATAAATAAAATATCTCGTATTTTAATCATTTAAAAGTTTTAAATTGTATTACAATAATAATAAAAAAATTATACATTTTTTTTTCCTTTGTTGAGTAATTTTATTTATTTTATCTCAGGATTTGTTTGATAAGATGAAATTGGAAGCTAAAATTGAAGAAGGAGATCTCATGGCAGAGCTTGAATTGCACTTAAATGCTGTAACAGCAAATGAAAAAGAGGATATTGAAGGGATGAAACAGTTGTTTTCTAAATGGGAAAAGGAACGCAAAGAAGCCCTTGATCAGCAAAATGCTGACATTGACAGAGATAGAAGATTGAAAATTATCCAAGAGAAAAAAGAGCAATTGTATTGGAAAGAGAAATTCTTATTCTTTTTTGAAAATGAAGATAAAATTTTGGAGGAGCTGAAAAAGCCGAAGAGAACGTAGCAATTCATAAAAGACATGTCAAAGTGGAAGACATTTATGTACCTCCTGAAATTGTTAAGAAAGCTCCACCGAAAACTTCTCTCTACAGGAAATTAGCACGTGTTAAGAAGTTGTAATTTATTTGTATAATATATTTTAAATAAAAATTATTAGTTTGTTCTGGGGCATTGTTTTATAAAATGTGTGAACAAGAGAATAATATAGTGTCCAAAAAGAATAATTTTCTTTTCTTTTAAATTTGTGCAGTAGTTTTTCTTAAAAATAATATTTTAGCTACAGACATTATATAGCTGATGGTTATGTATTCATTACATTTCTAGGCTATAAAGTATATTTTAAAAATTGATACAAATACATATTTGCACTAAAAGAATATATACATTAAGAGAAATAAGAAATGTGTGTCTACCAGTTGTTTGAAAAATACTTTAATACTTTTTACTGAATCCATTATTTTTTCGTCGGATATATAGGCCAAAAATCGCAAAAAAATTATTTGTATTTTTAAAAAAAAATCAATTTTTTATATTAAAATTTGTTTTTTGAACTTCTTCCACTAATATATTCATACTATTTGCACAAAATGATTTAAAATAATTGGAGTAAGAAATTATAAGCTTTTAAATCCTACTGAAGATAAGGCTGATTTTATATATTATGTTTTTATGCAGTGTGAGATAAATCAACAAAAGTACTAATGAACTTTTTGTGAAAAAAAAAGTTTTTATTAAATTCCAATTGTTTAAAAACATCATCTTACATAATTTAATAACTTTTAAATATACTGGTTTAAAGAAATTAAGGAAAAAATGGTGATGCTAGACCCAAATGAATTCAATTGTCATAAAAATGATGTCTATATAAAAAATAATCCTGCATCAGAATGTAATATGCGAATGAGTGAGTTTGAGCAGGCATTCAAAAACAGTCTTTAAAAGTGTCTGCAAATAGAAACTGCATACTTAAATTCCAATGCCATTCTTTTTTAAATAGGATCATTTATCGGAAGAATTGCTTGGGTAGACCATTCCTTGCAACATTTCAGTATCTTCAAGATGCTTTGACACCATTGATGCATCAAATTAATATCAATGTGAGCATATAGCATTGCTGTATGGTCTGTGTAATTCTTAAAGGTAACACTCTACAATGAAGTTTGGGTATTATGTCTTTTGATATGTTTATTCTTTGAGATAGAAAATAAACCCATTGATTTCTTTTGTAACTCGGATACTTTTTTTTCGTATCTTTTCAAGTCATAAAATACACTCATGTCCATAAATTAAGGATAATTCAGAATCACACAGAAATTGAACTCTAAAATAAAAATTTCACCTGTAGAATTATCACACGCATCTTGAAGAAGAATATGCAAATTACAGGAGACCACCAGATAGCGCGGATAGTACGTCACAATGACGAGAGTGTAAGACAGGGGTATATAAGGAATGGTGGCAAAGAAGTAAAATTGTTCACAAGCGCTTTAAAAGCCTTTCAGTGCAATAACCGCATAGTTATGGCATAACGGAAGCATTTGCATGATTTTTTACGTGGTAGAATTATCGGACGACTGGAATGTGGACGTACCCAGCTGGAAGTATCCGAGGAACTTGGAATTGCCCAGAGTGTCATCTCCAGGCTTTGGCAACGATTCAAAGAGGATGGTAATGTGAGTAGATGTTACAGCACAGGTCGCCCCCGAGTTACAACGCCGAATGAGGACCGGTATTTAGCAGTTACTGTCAAAAGAAACAGACGGAGCACAGCATCAGACCTGTCTCGTCAGCTCTCTTCAGCTACCGGTACGACAGTTTCAAGGCAGACCGTGTACAGACGTTTAGGGCACATTGGTCTATATGCTCGTAGGCCTGTTAGATGTGTTCCACTTACCGCAACTCACTGTCGCCTGCGATTAACCTGGAGTAGAGAGCATGCATTGTGGACACCGCAACAGTGGTCTTGTGTGATGTTTTCCGACGAGTCCAGGTTTACTTTGCAGTCTGATTCTCGCCGGACTTTTATATGGAGAGCGCCAGGTACCCGTTACCACCAAGAGAACACCATTAAACGACACCGTTACGGTGGTGCAGGATGGCTCGTTTGGGGAGGAATTATTCTTGGTTCCAGAACTGAACTGCATGTTCAGAGTGTAACGATGACAGGCCACATCTATCGGGATGTTATTCTGGAACAACATGTACGTTTGTTTCGGGGCGCCATGGGTGCTGAATTTCTGTTTATGGATGACAACGCCCGTCCTCACCGTGCAAACATTGTAGAAGAATGCCTTCGATTGGAGGATATCACCCGTATGGATTGGCCAGCATACTCACCGGACTTGAATCCAATAGAGCATGTGTGGGATATGCTTGGCCGACGAATTGCAGCCCGTCAACCGGAACTTCGGAGGGCATTGCTTGATGAGTGGTGTAATATTCCCCAAGATCAGATTGATAATTTGATACTCAGCATGCCTAGGCGTTGTAAGGCCTGTATTGCATCGTCCGGGAGACATACTCCATATTAACCATCATACTAACCATGTTATACTGTTTTTTATAAATAGGTTCTTTTTTAAAATTTGTTCCAGGTGAGTAAAAATCGCAATTTTTATTAATTATGTCAAACATATAGCATCTTTTTTGCCCTTTACCTTTTGTTTAATAAATAGACTTTACAAATAAGTCAAATTTGTTTTGCTTCTGTCTCTTTCTTTGCCTGAACTTCATTATCCTTAATTTATGGACATGAGTGTAGTATTTCTCTTGATTTCTAAAGTACTGTTTGATTGAAGTTTTCAGAAAATTTTAATGATACTAAAAATCGCCCTTGGAAAAATTGTATTTATAATAAAGAAAAAAAAAATTATGATTTGTGTGGAATTAAAATACTTGAATACAAAAATTGTAATTTCTTCATATCCTTATTGCTTTATCAATTATTTCTTCATATCCTTATTATATAAAAATTTCTGAATGGATTTCAAAATAATTTATTCATTCTTGCCAACAATCCTGTAAATTACACATTAAAAAAACCTTAGAATTTCTTAGTACAGAATATAGGCAATTATGATTTTTTTTCTCAAGGAAGTTTCATGTCAAATTTATTTTAAAATGTTGTTTTTTTTTTCTAATAATAGTAGACACTACAAGATAGAAGTAAACAGAATTTTTTTTAAAAATAAACTTATGGAAATTTTAGACTATAAGAGTATTGGTGCTTTTAGAAAATAAGGAAAGATTTAAAGGGTCTCATACTCCTTAGTACACGACTAGATGGAAAATGCCAAAATAAACAAATAACATAAGCATGCAAGTCCCCAAAGCTAAATAATAAAGATCAACTGTCTGTATTGTTGTTTGTGATCTCCTGGAAGGAGGAAAGAGGGGTGCAGCTTCTGTTCTGATGAAGCACCCATAGGTAGAACTGATGTTTAACAATGAATAATTAAGCAAATTTTTAAAGTTTATACTGTTTTGAATTGATTTTAAGTGTTGTAATAATTTACATCATTAAAATTGATCTTTGCATTTTTGAATGAAATTATATTTATTTTACTTTTACTCATTTTATTTTCATTTAATAAGTCTTAAGAACTTTTCGTTAATTTTTACCATGATTCTTATACGAATGTATATTCATTCTATTTGATTGTTACCCCTTTAAATATGTAATATGTGATTTTTTTAGTACTTATTTGTTAAACTTTCCTTTATTTAAACAATGACAAATTTTCTCAAGTTTATAAATAGTCATGGTTAAGACTGCCTGTTTTTTGGAAACGGTAGCGATATATACTGCCAATTTATAGCGGAGCTATGATAATTAAGAAATACCACCTTTTATTTTGATTTCATAAGAAATTTAGTAGATATTAATCACAAATAAAAAGAACTTTATTGGTACAGATCAAAAGTAATAGGTAGTACAAATCATTTTGTGCATTTTACACTGCTACATTTTATATAAGATTTTTTTTTTCTCTCTCATGTCTCAACATAAAAAAAAGAATATAATAGATCTGCTTACAAAACATATCCTCACAACACATAATAAAGAGATTTTTGATATTTAATACTTTTTACTTTTTTTTTTTGCATGCATTATATTTGTAAAAAGAGGATAGAAATCAAAATACATATTTATGAAGTTAATATTTTTAAGTATTGCTACATTTTAGGGATTTTGGTCATCTCTGTCAACAAATAATGTCGGATATTTATTTTGTTAATATAATTAAAATTTAAAAAAACCCCTTGATTTAAAAAGGTATTAGATTTTTTTTTTTTTTCCATAAATATTATTATTTAACAGGCAATTATTTATCTGAAAATACAGATGAATCAAGCTCATGTAATTCATTTTTTTTTATCTAATGCAGCTGGCAAACACTTAGACAATTATCTTCGATGCCTTAAGGCAAGCGCTGCACCGACGTTACTCACTTAGCACTACCCAGGAGGTGTGTGTAGCTTGAAGATAAGCTACGGACGCGGAGTAACAATACCCGATCATATTAGAACGGGACCTACGGTTTAAAGTGGATTCCGAAACACTACAAACGTCCATGGCACCACCGGGACTCTAACCCGAAACCTGTGGTACCGAGCGTCAGAGCGCTAGCCACTCGGCCATTCAGGCCCTCCCATGTAATTCATAAAACATGAAATAATACCCCCCTTTTTTTTCCCCTGCTTTGGTGTCACTGGGTATGCCTTGAAATTTTGTATCATGTAACAAATTTTCATCAACACATAATTATATTTATTTTAATTAATTATATTTATTATTATAGATTAATTTATTTAATATATACACTTGATATTCTTCATAGGTGCACAATATATCATTCCCATTTTCAACATATTAAGAGTACTTCAGGTATTGCTTTTGTAATCAGTCATCTCTCATTACATAGTAATTTCAAGTAAGAATTTGTACACCTATTGAAATATACAAATACTTGTAAGAATTGTACATATATTTGTAGTGTATTATACTATATATTTATAGTATATTGTACTATATATTTATAGTATATTGTACTATATATTTATAGTATATTGTACTATATATTTATAGTATATTGTATAGTAATTGTACATATATTATAATGAATAGTCCACAGAAAATAAAATGAAAAATAGAGGAAATTGAGCAGCCATAACTTCTTGAAGTTTGTTTCTACAAGAATGCAAATCTCTATGTTGATTCTTTTCATTATACATAAATTGACAAAAGAAATATAAAATCAATTACTGAAGTTCTTAAAAATATGCATTATTATTCTAATATAAGGTATGAGATATGAATAAGAATAGGTATTCTTATACTAGAAATTAAAGCACATTGCCATTGTGACTATATATTAACACATTTCGCTGTGACAAGCTCTTCCAAAGGTCTGGACAGAAGTTCATTCAAGTAAACAGCAGATTCTTCGCCACATTTCATTTCAACAGCCCGAGCTGCACACGTTCTAAATATTGCCTGGAACCTATAAATAAACAATTAGAACGAAATTTACATTAGGACATTAAAAGATTTCAAATATTGTTCTTTTTTGTAACTTATTTTAAGCATTAATGCTATTGCCACTTTAAAAAAAAAAAAAAAAAAAAATCAGACTCATTTTCTTACAATTAAACATGATTATGTTGTCACGTAATATCTGAATTTTAGACCCCTTTTTAATATACTGATTTTGTTACTATGATCTTATGTACAGGATGTAACTGGAAGAAAAAAAACTGTTCACCCCCCTTCCTACCATAGTCGAAGGCAAGTAGACAAGAAGCAATTTGTCACGTTTTTTATTTTTTTTTATTGGGATTTAGACATTTTGTACTTATTAAAATAAATGTCTTGTTACTGTGTTTTTAAAAAGGACTCGATTGTCTAAAGATGCAGAATATCTCTCACTGCATGAAACCTTTTAGGTCGAAGAGAGTAGTCTTCCTAAAACTTCTATATACTATTGTTCCCAAAAAGTAAGACTAATTATTTTTTTTTCAAAAATTCTTTATTTATTATTCCAAATTTATTTCATCGCCTTCAAAGTATTCCTCTCCGGACACAATGCACTTATGCCAATTTTTTTTTCAATCCTCAATGCATGCTAAAAAAATCATCGACAGGGATGTCCTTCCAATACACGCGCTGATTCACGTTGAATCTCTTCAATCGACTCAAAACAGTGTCCCCGAAGTGGTCTTTTGAGTTTAGGGAATAGGCAGAAGTCGCACGGTGCTAAATCAGGGGAATACGGGGGTTGTGGAACGATATGGGTTTCATTTTTGGCGAAATAGTCACGAAAAATCAATGCAATGTGATCTGGCGCATTCAATGTTTTCGGTACCAATCGAGGTTTGAGGCCCAAAATGGAATTGGCCGATCCTTTTGAAATTCCAACATCACCAGCAAGGTCTCTAATTGTAAATCGACGGTTTGCAAGCACTAAATATTTAATTTTTTGGATGTGAGCTTCGTTGGTTGAGGTGGACGACAGAGGGCTCTTCGTCAGCAACGCGTTCTCTGCCTTCTTTGAACTGTTTATACATTTCTTTCCGATACAAGAATGCTCACCGAATGCCTTCTGCAACATTCTATACGTTTCCGCAAACAAAATTGAATGCCAGTTCTTTGCTCAATTAATTCAGACATTTCAAAAATCGCCGAAATCACTTTTAGCGTCTCACAAAGTCAAGCGTAACTCAAACACTAATGAATATTTTGTCGTCAAATTTCACACAAATGTCAAAGACAGTGCTAGCAATCTAAAAAGAAAAAAAAAACTGAAATTTCGTAAGCCCCTTGAATTTTAAATTGATAATTTGTTTTACTTTTTGGACACAGTAGTACATCGCGATTATTAGCTGGCATTATTAATGTATTTTATGGTAAAGATCGAACGATTCATGTACCTCAAGTGAAGCCCAGACGGGGATCTGTTGTTTAACTGTTTTTAAAATTTGTATTTTGCCTATGACAGAATAAATAATTTCTATTGGAGTGGAGTTTAAGTTTATCATGTTTATTTTTTTTCTATGTGTTTTCTTGTATAGATTGATTTTATTGTACTCCAAGTTATTGAATGCTTAGCTAAATATGTCAATGTGCAGTTGTGTGTTTCTACATGAATATAATTGACTCCAGGAGGCACAAATACTCTTGAAATATTAAATGTAAACTGGCACCAGAGAAATTATTTCTTCCTGTCGCGTGAGCTTGCTGTAACGAGCAAGAAATGTAAAATTAATCGAATGCATTTTGTTTTTATGAATTAAGGAGTTGAGTTTTTACAGTCCCCTGACAGTGTATGCGTTTTTATTTGGAAGCCATAATATTTTACAAAACTTTATACGTCCAGTTGTTAGGTATAGCTTTAAAAGATCAACCTCTTTTGTTATCAAAAAATACCAAAACTATCTATCAACCACAATAAACATAGATTATTTTTTGTATATTTTAAATATTCTTCGTTTTGAAACTAAATAGCTACCCAAGACTCAATGAATATACTTAAAGTTTATGATGCAAATTTTTGTTTTAGTTTAATTAAAATACATAGATTAGGATCTAATAAAAATTACGGGAGTTTTGTCTTTTTTCCACATTTTAACAGTTTAATATACACGGAAACCCTATTTTTACCTTACCTGCATAAATTTTTAACCATTCTTTCATCAGGATTATCAGAAATCACGTCATTCTCTTTCAAACTTCCAATAGCAGAACGCAGGAAGCAAAAATCGAAATCACCGGAACAATTTGCAATGCAGGAACCGTGCTTTCGATAACCTAAAATATTTATTAGTAAATCATTGAGTTAAAAAAAAAGAACGCATGCACAATTAATAATTACATGTAATTATCTTATGTGGATATAAAAAAAGGCTGTGTTTTTAATTGTGCATTGGAAACACCACAACTTTGAAAACACATTTTTTTTCTTTCTTTCAAATGCCGGATATTTGGGTCCATGAGATTATTCGCCGCTCTAACAGCAGATACTAATGTAGCAAATTCAGTAGTGTTCAGTATTATCCAGCATACTTCCATCTAACTCAGATTCTATTAATTCAATTACTAAGCCAGATTTGACTAATTGCAGCGATATCAGTCTTAATAAGGGACAAAAGAATAACTAAAATTGTGTAATTGACATGGAGAAAGTGACACCATAATTATTTGAATGAGTTACAACAGCGCAATAAATGGAGGTCTGAAAAAGACAATGTTCGCATTGGTGATTTGGTATTGCTGGTTAAGGGCAATTGGTGGCTAGGCTCAGGCGCTCGGTACCACAGGTTTCGAGTTCGATGCTTGGCTCGGCGGTGCCATGGATGTTTGTAGTGGTTCGGACTGTATTTTATGGTGAGAATCAAAAGATACGTGTTGCGAATACAATCTGGTGAAAACCCAGTCTGGTGTTCTTAAGAGAACTGTTTCTAAAATTTTTATTTTGCCTATGCCAGGTTTGGTTTGGTTTGTATCTACAGTCATTTTGGGCACACTTTAGGCTAATTAGAGCGGGATCTACAGCGTAACATGGATTCTGATCCATGCCACCACCAGGATTTGAATTTGAAGCATGTGGTACCAAAGGCCAATTGGCCATCAGGCCGCTTGCCTATGCCAGAGTGAGTAATTTCTATTGGACTGGAGTTTGCTTAAGTTCATAGTGGATACGATGGCCGAGGTTTCGGTATCACGGGTTTCGGGTCCGAATTCCGTCGGTGCCGGATCTAAGCCGCACCTACGGCTTAAAGTGGTTCGGAATCCACTTTAAGCCGTAGGTGCCGGTCTCATATGACAATAGAGCGCTACAGAGCCCAATAAGACTTCTTCTCCCCCACATCATTCCCAAAATGTAAAAGGGAAACTCAGCTCTAGGCACAGTGATGTGGTGTGGCGTAGTAGTAGTAATGGATACGATGGGAATCCAGCTAAGCGGTGCATGCATTTTGTCGACGCTATTTTGAACGAACCCTCTAAAAGGTCCCATTTAAAGTTTCCAATTCAGCCTCGCTTGTCGGGTTTTGAACAAAACACTCTTTTAACGAAAATTCAGCGTGCTATAGAAAGGTTACTGATTTAAAAAACGAATTCATTCATTTATCAGAAAACATGATTCAAAATTAAAATTTTTAATATTAACTTGACTTCCAATATGGATTAGTATGATCGCAATAAAGTTGGGAAAAAAATGCACTAATAAAAGCATGCAATAGAATAAGCTAAGAGGGAAAAGTGAAAAAAAAATTAACAAATGTGTTAGGATTCTAATAAGGAAGAACATAATTGGCTCTGCATTCACTCTCTCCTCTGACACTGATTTTTTTTTTCCTGCAATTCACGTTACCAAACAGAATTACCGTTTTCGGGTTCGAGTCCCGGCGGTGTCATGGTTGTTCGTAGTGGTTCGAAATCCACTTTAAACTGTAGGTCCCGGTCTGTTTAGCCTAAAATGTGCACAAGATGACAGTAGAGCGACAAATCAAACCAAAACCAAGCAGAATTACCTTCAACTAACAAAACAACTGATGTTGTCTTTTTTTCCATTTGAAAAACAGGATATTCAAAATAAAGAAATAAATAAATACTGACATCTAAATAATTATGTAATGATTATTTATTTATTAAAATTAAAATGATCTTGTTGTGTCTTATCCTCAGTGTCCTGCAGCGCGGGACGGACATCCCATGAGTAATCTACTCATGGATGGAAGAAAGTCGCAGCTTCTGTTGTGAGGGAGAATCCGTAAGTAGAAGTCTGACTTGGCTCCATGTCGCTGAAGAAGGAAAACAGTGATTTTCGGGAGGACTTTTAGGGAGAATTACTCCACATTTACGTGTCATATGGGAGAAAACTCCCATCAGGTAGTCCGACTAACGATTCAAGATGCTGAACACCCCAAACACCTTCGAATCTTCTCGTTTTTTTGAAGCAGTGTCTACAAAAAAGCCGCCAGCGGATTGAACCTCAGCCCTAATAGTCATCAACGGCGCGCGGTTTCACTAGGCTACGAGTAGGGCTAATTTACAGTTCTAACCCTCATTATACTATCGATGATTTTAGCTGTTGTTTAAAAATAATGAGTAAATATTAATTTACCAATACTGATATTTAGTAAATAATTAATTATTTAAACTTCATATTATATTTATAGGTATACTGCGGTAAGTTTATTCTAATAGAATATTTCAAAAATTTCGAACGAACATTGTTTTAGTTTTCGCTTTGATGACATTTAGATAGATAAGTAATTCATTATTTTAAAATAAAAATATTCCAATAGAAGTGTTCCACGAAGGATTCCATTATTTTATTTAGAACATATGAGCCACATGTTTATTTACTGATGTGTAAATCGGATTTCACAAACTGGAAGTTGCTGGAAAATTTTGTAAAGAACACAAAACTGATTGTTTTAAAGCAGTTTTAGGACATTTAAATTGGACGATTGCAAAATTATAACTTAAAGTGTGTCTTTGATGTTTTAATTTCCTGGCTTAACTACAGATTAATCTAATTATTTTCACAAAAAACTGATAAAAATTGAAAAAAATCAAACTAAAACAGCAGTGCAGATTTTTTCATAAAAATTAAATAAAGGCGAAGAAAAATTAAATAAAGATAATTAAATTAAATAAATTAAATAAACTTTTTTTTCCATAATATGCAAATATTACATTTTTTATTTCCTATTTAAATTTTGATGCATTTTTTAATTCATACATTTTTATAGAAATTAGGATTAAACAGTTATGACGTTTTGTATTACCCGCCATGTTGTTAAACACTTACAGAAATTTTTGAATCTTTAAAAGTACAAAATCTTTACAGGGAATAAATACCTTACTTATTGTTGTTAGAACTTAAATTTGATAACTGGAATATAAAGATAATTTGATGAAAGTTAATAATTGTTGATAGTTAATAATAAATAAAGTTGATAAGGGAACTTATAACACTTTTAATTCTTTATAATATGACGAAGAAAATGAAATTATTTTTAAAAAAAGTATTCTAAATATTGTCACAATAATAAATACTGATTTGGCAACAGGTGTTTTTCTACATAAATTCTCTTACCTTTTCGTAATTCTGAACTTTCGTTACACATATCAACGATCAAACTTTTTAGACCATTTGTCAGAATTTTAAAGTCTTGATCAAATTCAGAAGATTTGCATTCAGTAAGATAAGCCTGTTTGCATTCAATATCGCTTAGGATGTCACTGAAATAAAAGTACTATTTACATAAAATGATAACAGGCAATTCTTTATTGAGACAGTCTTGATATAATCATATTGTTATCTATTATATACTGTAACGTTTCGTCCTATACTAGACCTATAACATCTTCAAGAAGAGGAGCACTTTTAGGATCATTGGAACACTTTAATTTTTATTTAAAATTAAATTTCCATTTTTTTAAAATTAAATAAAAATTATTACATTACATTTTAATTAATTATTACATTACATTTATTACATTTTAATTTTAATAAGTAGAAGGATTTGTTTTCTCTTCTTGCACACTAAAATATTAAATGCAGCATAATAAAAATGATTAAAAAAAAACAACCTAATCAAGGAAAAAGATCAAACTCAAGCAAAAGATAATTTGATTATTTAAGAAGTGATAGAAATATTACACACCATATCATGCATTTTTAGTGTATGTTTTACAATGCATAGAAAATATTTATTTTATATTATATATATACCGATGGGTGGGACAATACTTCATAAACTGTGCAGGACGACAGTCCTCCCTTAGAGTAAATAAAAGTTGCCGCAGGAATCATGCCTCTACTATTGCATAGTTTCTGAGAAAATATGAAATAAAAGATAAGGCGTCATATCCGGGGCAGGGAAAATGAACTTTATTGGAAACATTTAAATAATACGTAGAACGAAGAACGTAGAACGAATGAGAAACAAAAAGATTTAAGAAATCAGAAATAAAATTTGTAACCCTAGGCTTCAGTAAAGTAAACTGTACATCCCTTTCTAATTAGCCTAAAGCAGGGATGGCCAACCCGCGGCCCGCCATGATTATTTTTCCGGCCCGTGAGATTTATCACACTTTCACAAAATATATTTATTTCAGAATGGCCAAAATAGCGAAAACCACTGTATTAGAAAAATACATTATGTGTGCATCCATATATTCAAAAATGAATTGTCGAAATTAGGAGAAAAAATTAACTTTTATTAAAACACGCTCAAACGTAACGCACGCTAACCTGCAACACCAATTATAGTTCGCAAATACCCAAATTGAGATCGATTTGCAAAAGCTAAGTGAACGAGTAGAGAAACAAATATCGCACTAGTAAAAGAAATATTTTTTAGTGATTTCATTTTTTTATTTCGTTTATATTTATATATTTTTTAAATTTCATTTTTAGTGTTACATATTTTTTTTACTATGTGCGTTTAGTATCATTATTATTATATTACCTATATTTACATGTAATAATAATAGTAAACACAAGAATAATAACTCATTATGTTTCAATTTTTCACTCCAAAAAAAGATCTATACTGGGTCTAAATTTAATATGGGGATATACACTGAAGTGACAAAAGTTATGGGATACCTCTTAATATCGTGTCGGCCCTCCTTTCACCCGGCGAAGTGCAGCAACTCGACGTGGCATGGACTCAACAAGTCGTTGGAAGTCTTCTGCAGGAATATTGAGCCATGCTGTGTTGATAGACGTCCATAATTGTGAAAGCGTTGATGGTGCAGGATTTTGGGCACGAACAGACCTCTCGATGATGTCCCATAATGATCGATGGGATTCATGTCGAGCGATCTAGGTGGCCAGATCATTCGTTGGAATTGTCCAGAATGTTCTTCAAACGAATCGCGAACAGTTGTGGCCCGGTAACATGGCGCATTGTCATCCATAAAAATCCCATTGTTGTTTGGGTACATGAAGTCCATGAATGGCTGAAAGTGATCTCCAAGTAGCTGAACATAAGCATTTCCAGTCAATGTTCGGTCCAGTCTCAACAGAGGACCAAGTCCATGCCATGAAAAAACAGCCCACACCATTACGGAGCCACCACCAGCTTGAACAATGCTTTGCTGACAGTTTGGGTCCATGGCTTCGTGGGGTCTGCGCCACACTCGAACCCTACCATCAGCTCTTACCAACTGAAATCGTGACTCATCGGACCAGGCCACGGTTTTCCATTCATCTAGGGACCAACCGATATGCTCACGTGCCCACGAGAGTCGCTGCAAGCGATGTCGTTCTGTCAGTAAAGGCACTCGAGTCGGTCTTCTGCTGGAATAGCCCAAGAAAGCCAAATTTCTCCGCACAGTTCTAACAGACAAGTCCCTTGTACGTCCCACATTGATTTCTGCGGTTATTTGACGCAGTGTTGCTTGTCTGTTAGAATTTACGACTCTTTGCAGACGTCGCCGGTCTCGGTCGTTAAGTGCAGGCGGTCGACCACTGCGCTGTCCATGGTGTGATGTTATGCCTGAAATTTCATACTCTCGGCACACTCTTGACACAGTGGATCTGGGAATGTTGAATTCCCTAACGATTTCCGAAATGGCATGACCCATGCGTCTAGCTCCAACTAACATTCCGCGTTCAAAGTCTGTTAATTCCCGTCGTGCGGTCATCATCCCGTCAAAACCTCTTCACATGAATAACTTGAACAGAAATGAAAGCTTCTGCGAAAGCACTGCGCATTTATACCTGTTCTACGCGATGCTACTGCCATCTGAAAATTTGCATATTGCTATCCCATGACTTTTGTCACCTCAGTGTATAATTTTATATGCTGCCCGCGGAGATATGATGCATTTCCAAAGTGGCCCGCAAGATCATTTGGGTTAGCCACCCCTGGCCTAAACTGTGCACAAAATGACCGTAGAGCGACAAAACAAACCAATTAATTCTAAAATATTTATCATTTCATTATTTCGTACATATTAGGAGAATGTATCATGTCTTAGTTTTCTATTTTTTTTTTCAATTCTTTCTATTAGTTCACACTCTGCTTATATATATCTTGTTCAAATTTTCAATAGTTAATAAAATACTTTCTATTCATCCACTCAAGTTCATATACATATTTTTTGAACTTGTAATGGATGACACTTGATGTTAATAAAGTTTTTTCAAATATTAATTCATTCATTAAATTTAATTAATTAATTAAATTTTTTTCTTTAAATTTAAGTTGCATGTATCTACCAATAGATGGCGCCAGATAAATTTAAAAAAAATGAACGAAAATTATTTATAAAGGACTTTCTGCAATAGAGTGAAAAAAAAGTAGGAATTGACTTTAAAATTTTTTTTTTTTTTTTTTTTTTTATATTATTTAGTTTTTTTTCCTTATGTCTTGCGATATCTTATGAAAATAGTCTTTGAATTTAATGGACAGATTAGCATGCTACAGCATTGGTTAAAAAAGAAATTACATCTTAATAAATGGTTACATTTTATATAATTTTCTTCTATGATTAAAAAATATTTAATTTTTTGTGTTTACATTTAAAAAAAAAAGGAATAAATTTAAAATCAGTATAATTACCTGCAATGTGTTATAAGTACTTCTTCATTCCAAAAATGATAGCCACTCGTGCCTAAGGCTTCGTACAAAACATTGCTGTCGCAACTGGTGTGAATGTCCTCTTCACAAGAAATATTTTGATGATTCGACACGAGCACTTAAAAAAAAAAAAAAAACCAAAGACAAAGTTTAGGTAACAAAATATGTTTGCAAATTTTTCAGAACTGATTTTCATTTCGTTTAACTCTTAGACGTAATACTACGTATATTAAGGGGGCATAGAACCTTCCACAGATCATTTTAACACACTTTTTGACTCATCATAAACTTTTAACTCCTTTTTGAGTGAAATTTTGGCATTTTTTATAATGCAGTTTAATCTTTAATCAATTGGTTTCATTTTTGTAATTCAATTAATATATTTCTAAAGATAACATAAAATAGGTACACAAAAATTTATAAAAAAAAATCACCGTTACTTGTTTTCCACAAGATAACTTTTGAAAGATAAAATGTACAACATAAAATTTTTATAGCGAATTGAAGCTAAATGAAGAATGATTTACGAATGATTAAAATTTCAAATTCAAATATTTAACTTAGGAAAGTAAAATGTAAGTTCTTTATTTAATTAACTTATATTTAACTTTCATTCAAATATTTAACTTCAAATTTTAAAAATATTTAATATTTAATAATTTTTAAAAAATTGAAAAAGAAAAATTGAAATTTACTGTTATTATTGTTATAAGGGAATTGTTATTACTGTTATATTGTACAATGAAATTGTTAAACATTTAAATATTTATCATACTATATTATCAAATGTATTGGCCATATTAACAAAATTGAAATTTATGGAATAAATGTAAATAAGTAGAACGTTCATGTAAATTTTATAAATTTACAATCTTGACTTTTTTAATAATCTCATCATTATTACGATAAACTAATAATTTTCGTACGAGATTAAAGCAATGATCTTATTATTATTATTAGACTGATAACTTTCTTAAGAGATTAAGGCAATTATCTTATTATTATTATTAGACTGATAACTTTCATAAGAGATTAAAGCAATTATCTTATTATTATTATTAGACTGATAAATTTCATAAAAGATTAAAGCAATGGTCTTATTATTATTATTATTAGACCGATAACTTTCGTAATATATTAAAACAATTATCTTATTATTATTAGACCGATAACTTTCATAAAAGATTAAAGCAATGGTCTTATTGTTATTATTAGACTGATAACTTTAATGAGACACTGAAGCAATTATGACTTCAGTCAAAAATTAAGAAAAAAAATCTTAATTAGAGTTTAAAAATAAATTTAAGATTAGAGTCATTTCATATTAGTTTTAATTAATGTGTTTTGTTTAATTTTTTGTTTTTTCAGTTACACGAAACTTAATATTTAATTTTTAAATGTTCATAGTTCCTATATATTTAACCAAAACAATAAATACTAAGTGTTTATTATGAATTAAATTTTTTTAATAATTAAATTCATTAGATATGATGTAAAGTTTTAAATTTTATTATTTACTTAAATCATATAAAGTCTCAAAATCATCCTGATGTGAAAATTATCAAATTATATAGTTACGGTAACAGAAACCTTTAATATAGATAAAATTTGTAAAATATATCCTTGTAGAAGTTCAATCTATAATCATACATTGATTATAAATTATGTTTAGATATAGACTGCTTATAACTGAAGTTTAAAGTTTAGTTGGCATAAGAACAAACATTCGCCAAAATATTGTTGTATCTAATCCTCAGTGTCCTGCAATGTGGACGGACATCTCATGAATAGTCCAATCATTGATGGAGGGAAAGAGGCAGCTTCTGTTGTGATGGAGCACCCGTAAGTAGAAGTCTGACTTGGCTCCGAGTGGCTGAAGAAAGAGAGCAGTGCCTTCCGGGAAGACTTTTAGGAGGAAACTACCATGCATTCACGTATAGTATGGGGTAAAACCCAGAAAGCTGCCGTCAGGTAGTTCGACTCAGGAGGCAAGATATTGAACAGTGTCTACAACAAAGCTTCCATGGATTGAACCTGAGCCCTAATGCTTATCAACGGCTCACGTTGCCACTGAGCCACGAGTCGGAAACGACAAAATACTATTATGCAATAGAGGCCACAAAATGATTTTCAAAATGATAATCACTTTTTTCTAGAAAAGATTCTTTGCAAAAACACGTCTTACCAACTAATTCATTATAACTGAAAATCTTGAAACAAATCTGACCATATTGCAATTGAATATAAATTTTTGCTTTAAAATATGCAGCTTTATAAATACATTTCACATACAGTCGTATAAACTTACTGTTTTTATATTTTCAAATATAAAAACAATAATTCAAATGCAATAGATTAAAATAAACAGCCTTTTTTTCTCTCTTCATAGATTGTTTAGGGAAAATCAATATGAATGTTTATTAATTAAAGACTTCACTTTGCCGAGAATTTATATTATGTTAATTAATTACATTATTGATTATTCTAAGAAAATATTAGAATCATCCCCTAACAGTACTTTTTAATCCGGCACTGATCGAGCCTTTCATTTCGGGGCTTTTTTTGTGTGTGTGAGGGGGATTCGGGTGTTTATTGACCTTGATCGCCAAGTCGAGAAAAGCACTGCATAAATTTGTAGTTATACTATTCTTATTTTAATCCAGTTTTATCGTAACCATCAGTTTTCATTTCAGTATACATCATAGAGTGGACTGAACATAGAGAGGCCGATTAGCGCTCTGGTGCTCGGTGCCACAGATTTCAGGTTCGAGTCCCGGCTCGAATGGATGCCTGTAGTGGTTCGGAATCCCTACCCAGTAACATGACAGCCCCACCATTTAAAAAGAAAACATCTCAGCTTTCGGAATCTGCTAGCAGGCAGACGGTCTTGGCCCATCATGGGGCTGTTGTGCCTTTGAAGAAGATATAACAAAGAACTCATCAATCTGAATATAATTCGTATTAATTTTTATTGGGGAAAATAAATCCAAACAATGGAAGCAACTCGATATCAGATACTTTTTTAAAGAGTAACACTTATGAGTATTTTTTCTTGTGCTCGCTTCGGCAGTACATAATTTTAGTATATGCTTTCTATATATTCTTTTAATATATGCTTTTTTAGTATATTCATCTCAGCTTTCGGAATCTGCTAGTAGGCAGACTGTCTTGGCCCATCATGGGGCTGTTGTGCCTTTGAAGAAGATACAACAAAGAACTCATAAATCTAAATATAATTCGTATTAATTTTTATTGGGGAAAATAAGCTCAAACAATGGAAGCAACTCGATATCAGATACTTTTTTAAAGAGTAACACTTATGAGTATTTTTTTCTTGTTACAAATTACCAGGTAACAACTTGTTTTAACTAGGATTGTATATTAATTTATATTTCCGTCTGTGTTTTTGTTATCAATACAAGAATGCTTAATTAAAATTGTATCAATGTATGAATTTAATTTAGTTGCTAGAATGACAAAATACTTTGGCGAATATTTATATTGTCTACACAAGTTCAGAATATGCATAAGCATATTAAATATGCACATGTTTTAATCGTTGAATTTTTTTTTTATCTACAATGATAATCTTCGAATGAAAATATTTGTTAAAGCTATATTGACTCTCTATAATCCGGCACAGTTGTGGTCAATATTATAGCATGGTTTTGGGCAGCATTATAGCGCGGTTGTGGGCAACATTATAGCACGGTTGTGGTCAATATTATAACACGGTTGTGGTCAACATCAACATTTTTAATCACCTTTGTATTTACAATAACAGAAGATTCTCATAAATGTCATGCGAAAAGAAAAATTACAAACATTTAAAATAGGATATTCATGAATACTTATAAAGCAAAAGAGAGATATTTTTGTGAAATTGAAAAGAAAAAAAAAATATGTTACTCACCGGCTGCAAAGGCAACAGGAGCCACGACAGCCACGAATAAAAAGCGCTTCATGTTATCCGCCATGGGTCAAAAGTTGAAATGAGTTCAAAACGACAATGAAAAGGATGGAATGCACGAGCGATTTGATGGGATTCTTTTTTTTAAAATATCAATCGACACATCCTGTTTAAACGTAAGAGGGAAGGAAATCGAGACGTACGAATCCCAATTGCGGCAGAGATTTACTTGAAAAACAATCTGCTAATTACTGTATCCTCATTCGGACCACAAGTGAAACGTGTGATGGAAACTAAAACGGAAGATGTTCAATTTTTTAATTAAATGAGGCATGCGTGTTTTGGCAATAGCAATCGATTCCATTCAAGAACGTCAATACTACGTCTAAAAGAATCGAGATTCAGTATGGCTTTAACGGGGATACCAAAGATTTTCATTCGAAGCTTATCATTCGAAAAAGATTATCATTCTAGATAAAAAGTTTAAACCATTAAAACATGTGTATACTTAATATGTTTACATAGTAGATTGTGAACTTGTGTAGACAATATAAATATTCACCAAAGTTTGCCCTCATTCTAGCAACTACAAAATTAACTTGATACATTGATACTAATTTAAATAAGCATTCTTGTATTCATAAAAAAAAAAACACAGACCGAAATAAAAATTAATATACAATCATAGTTAAAGCAAGTTGTTACAAACTACTTTATGGCGAGAAAAAATACTGATAAGCGTTAAACAAATATCTGATATCAAGTTGCTTCCGTTGTTGATCTATCACTCCTCACCCCCCTCCAAAAAAAAATACAAATTATACTCAAATTTATGAGTTCTATTTTGTATCTTCTTCAACGGTACGTCTAGACAATGAATAAAACATCCATGTTATATAAGAAATAAAAATAATGAACACGAATTTTTATCTTCTAAAATTACACAATATAAACTTATCTATTTTAATAAACTATCGGATGACCTTCCAACCTTAATTTCAGGAAGTAGTTCAGAAGTATTTGCTGATGTTGCTCAACCTTATCTTCAAAATGTCTGAAAACAACTGAAGGATTGTATCCTAAGATCAAAAGATTAGGTAAGTCAAAAACATTTAAGCGAAGAATTCATCGCAATTAAAAAAAATAATAATAATTATAATAACACTCAAATTTTATAAAGCAAAATTGCCCAAACAGCGGCCAGCTGATGCTTTTCTAGCTTTCTGCCTCGTTATATAGGGTGATTAAAAATGCTGCAAAAAAAAAAAAAAAAAAAAAAAAAAAAAAAACTCTCGTCACAATGAGTTCAAATAGGAACTAAAGATACTTGAAGAAGGGGGAGACGGTATGTCATCAAACAAAAGTTCAAAAGAAAAAAAAAAAAAAATTCCACCGATTTTCCCCATCCAATTTGTTATGACTTTGCTGTGGTGGATGGACTTTCCACTAACAGTGTCACAACTGTTGAATGACTTGGGAATCCATTTTTTTTCATCAAAAAACCGAAACAATCAATCACATTGAACACGTTGTAATTTCCATTGAAAATATTGCTGTCAGACGAATTCGCTTTCTTTATGCCGATTACAGAGCCATCTAATAATACACTTTGGAACTTCCTTTTTGTTTTCCCCTTTTTCAAGTATCTTCAGTTCACATTTGAACTCATTGTGACGAGCGGTTCTTTTTTTACAGCATTTAGAACATGGGACTTAACTTATTACCACCCTGTAGAATTATCGTAGGGATGTTATGAAAATGGAGATTTGATCAAATCCCTAAGGTAGATTGTCAATTCACTGAAAAAGTTAAAATAACAACTCTGGGGAGTGATTTCCCTAAAGAAAGTAAGTGATTTGATCAAATCCCTTAACCGTTTTAGTGAAAGGATAAAATAATATTAGAGAGTTTTTGCATACCGTACGTTAGTTACCGTAGGACGTCCGTTAGCTTTTTCTCCCTAGCGCGCATGCTCATAGGAAACTGAGCATGCGCGATAGGGAGAAAAAAAACGGACGTCCTACGGTAACTAACGTACATGTATGCAAAAACTCTCTATTGTTTAGATCACGGGTGGACAACCCAAATGATCTTGCGAATCACTTTGGAAATGTATTATAACTCCACGGGCCGAATATAAAATTATATGTCTCCATATTAGATTTAGTCCCACTATAGATATTTTTTGGAGTGAAGAATTGAAACATAATGAATGAGTCATCATTATTGTGCACATTGTAAAGAACTATATAACACTAAAAATGAAATATAAAAAAAGGTTTATATAGATAAATATAGTCTTCTTATTTCTTTTGCATATTTGATATAATTGTTACATTTTGATTTCTTAAATTCTTTCAACAATATCAACAATTTCTTCTGAAATGCTTTGATGCGATTAAATACATATAACAACTATAAGTTTATCTTTTCCTTGCAATGAACTCATAATTGTAAACTCATAAATAAAACAGGTAATATCTGTCCTATATTCGCAAGAATATTATTTTAAAATCAATGTTAACTTTTTCTCATAACGTTGACGGTTAATTTTTAAATATATGGACGCACAGGTAATTAACAAAAGAAATAGGTACTTAAGCTGATATTTTTTAAAAACAAAAAGGATATTTTTAGAGAAATTCTAAACATTATTCATGAATGTAACTAATAAATAATAATTTCCATTCACTTTTATTAAAACACGTTGTTGATTTGTGGTATCTCGAGTTACAAAATGCGTTACTTTTTTTACAGGCACATCTTTTTCGTTTTACATTGTATTTTGGATTGTTCACAGGAACACTTCTTAAATCTTTGACCTCTGAATAAGGATAATTTTCCTGATACAATTAGTAATTTCTTACATTTTCTGATTTTAATTGAAAGATTAAAAAAGGAATCATGATTAACCTTTATTTTAATAAGTAAATTGTTAGATATTAGAAAAATGCTAATTTAATCGATGTTTTTTAAATTTTACTGTAGATTTAAAAAATGATATTCCTTTGTCTATAACGTTCTAGCCTTGAAGCAGAATCCTTATAAATATAGATGGCTCACCTAATCTGACATCAGATTAAGTTTTTGTTTTGATTGATAACTGACAGTTGGATTTTAGCGGGCTCAGGGTCGTATGTACATTGCACTGTAGCATATACCCCACAAGTAGAGTTATAGCATTTTTGTTTCCAGAGGAAGAGAATGTATATTCTTTAATAAGCGCATAATAAAAACCTATCACTCAAATATGATCTCTGACCTCAATCTCAAATCTGACAGAAGATAAGCGGTATCGTGGATATTTATATTATAAGCAATTAATGCTTTGTACTAATGAAAACAACCTGTCACTCATATCTGACAGCAGATAATCAGTGTCCTGGATAATGAAATATCATAAAATTAGCGATTGTCTGTTCGATATTCACAGGTCGAAGCAATTACAGACGATATATGGACTACATGATGAGTTGCTGCATCGTGATTGGTGATAGATCAAGGGCGGAAGAAGTGTCCACTCCAATGAGAAATGAGGGAAATTGACCCCCTCCCCCTTCCACGGATTATCTTAAAAAGGGTTTTTTTGGAGAAGGCGGGAAAATGTTCTTCGACGAGTCATCAAGAAGTGTTGTTTTTTTCCAGTTAAGTGACTCAACAGGCCGGAGCTTCCGCTTGTTTACAATGTAAGCCCCGTGTAATTTCGTGTATCATATGTATCGTACCTTGTCACTTGTGATAATTAAGATCTGCCGCAGACCATGTGTTTTGGAATTCGACTGCAGACTCAAGAACTCTGAAAATCTTCGTTCTTGGAGTGAAATGCACATGTGAATCAAATCACATATTTAATTTTCATTGGGGGTTATTGTAAATAATTAATTTTCACTCTGAGTTAATGTAAATAATAATTTGTAATAACCCAGAATTCTGTATATATTCAATAAAATATAATATTTTGTGTATAATAAAAGTTCTGTATATATTCATATGAATTTCATGTAGGAATTTATATGAAATTTTTTTTATAAAAGTAAATAATGCGCTATTAAATAGTTTACAACGATTGAATGTAACAGTGAACAATAAAGTGTACAGTTTACAACAATAGAGTGCAACGGCGAAGCATTTGGTTGTTGCGCAATATCATATATTGTTGTGAAGCAACAATTTATTTCTAACCAACAAACTGTTCTGAGTTAATCTGAGCATTGTTGCTTGGTAATTTTTCATCAGTATTGAGTTTGATCAAGTGCACGATAGGCGTTTGATTAAAACGTAAGTTTATTGATTGCTTTTGTACGTTGATTTAAGCACTATGAGTGCTACTAAATTAGCTGTTATTATAACTTTTGTTCTACTGACCGGAATTTGGTGTTTCTGCATTGGAGTATACGTAAGAAGCTGTTGCGATTCAATTCTGCTCTTCCCAATTCTACAGTATTGTAATTCAGTATGTTTCGAAAGGATGAAAGATTAATGGCCCTGCTCAATTTAACTGTGTTGTTGTTGTTTCTAATCCCACTTGGCTGGCCAAGCCCATGAGCCCATACGTACTCATGATTGAAGGGGAAGGAAGCAGCTTCTGTTGCGATGGAGCACCCGTAGGTAGAAGTCTGACTTTGGCTCCGTGACGCTCTTACAGTCATAGGAGACCGGGACCTACGGCTTAAAGTGGATTCCGAACCACTAAAAACATCCATGGCACCACCGGGATTCGAACCCGAAACCTGTGGCACCGAGCGCTAGTCACTCGGCCATTCAGGTCCCAAATTTGTGAATGCCAACGGGCACGCGGTGTTCCCAGGTGGTCACCCACCCAAGTACTGACCGCACCCAATGATGCTTGACTTCGGTGATCTAACGAGAACCGGTATATTCAGCATGGTATGGCCGTTGGCTTCAATTTAACTGTTCTTATCCTAACGATTCTAAAAACACTCGAAAGTAATAAAAGTGTACATCTACGGACGATTTCGGCGATTTACTTTTTAATGTGAAAACTGCGGAATTAAAAATTGTTGCTAGACCAATGGCTGAAAGTTTCTCATTAAATACCAATACAAGTATGCCCAATATTCAACACAATAACCCATTGGCAGATCTTGAAACAGCAAACATTACATCATTTGATTCAAATCCAATTGATAACAAACACAATACAGTCGATTTACCTGTTGTCACTACGACTGTCGTTTTTTTTTTTTTTTTTCGGTAGGTTAAATTTTTCTGGTTAGCCACAGTTTTTTGATGGTTCGAGAAGTAGTGATCAATCCATATAACTAGCTATTTAGAATAACTTTTTCCTCGATAATTTTCCTAATAAAATTTATCAAAATTAAAAATATTTCATCATTCGTCAGCGGATTAATATCTTATCAAACAAATATTTCTTGTATGTTTTTTTATTTCCATATTTGGTATGCGATATATTTAATTATTAATTTATTATTAGTTATTTTTTTATTCATTTTAATATTTTTGTTTCCTAAAGTTTTAGCATATATTGAGTTGGAAGAGTTTGAAATAATTCCACAATTGTGAAAGGATAAGAAATGATAAGTACTGAGAGATAATATAACGGTTGGCCATGTCATGGCTCTTGTACAAATGAAACTTATAATAATAAAAGCATAAAATATGATATTCTAAATCTGATCTTCGTTCAAAAATAATTATTACCTTTCATTTCTTGTTACTGTTATCCAAAAAAAAAAAAAATTAAATTAAAATTAAAAATTATTTATTAAAAATTAAACAATTTTGTTAAAAAAAGCTATAAAAATTAGATTTCATTGTGAGTGTTTTGTGAAAGTTGTTCAACTTAGTAGTTAGCTGCCTAGTTGAAGTTTAGTTGATGTCTTGTTAGGCCATTACGCACAAGTTCAATTAAATGCTGATCAGTTAAAACAATGTCTCTTTCAGACAAAAAAAAAAAAAAAAAAAAATGGTTCTTTCAAATATTTTTTTCCTAAAATGTGACTGGCCATCCTTGTCGAGCATTTTTCCTCTTAAATTTTTCTGAATTTGGATTATGCATACCGTTATTTTTTTCAAGACAAAATTTACCTGACATATACACTCAAGAACCAAAACATTATGACCACCTATCACCTTTCACTTACTTCTGTGTGCGTTCCCATCACACGCAGAAGTAAGTGAAAGAATGATTCTTCAGACTCTCCAGCAGCAGTTAAATACCACTTCCACCTGATCACGTGCCTTCCACGTCATCCACGCGAGTTCATTGCAAAATGTAGGGGTGGTCATAATGTTTTGGCTCTTGAGTGTATATTGTTTAATGAAAGCCAACAACACTGGATCATTTCTGTTGGCAGCAGGGCAAAATTTTCGATAACGTTGACCACATCAAAGCCATCTTAATGATGAAAATTGTAATGATTATTGAAAAAGATATAAAAATAAAATTTATTTAAAGTGAAGATCCTAATGAGTGCCAAATAATAAAGACAGCATTGCCATTAGCAAGACATAAATATTGTAATTTATAAATATATTAATAAAATTTAATTTTCTAATCTAAAGAACTTTCTCAAAACACTTGTATATCAATATTTTTTTCTTTCTAATACAGCTGACAAATACTTAGACAATTATCTTTTATGCCATAAGCAAGGGCTGCACAGACGTTACTCACTTAGCACTGCCCAGGGTACGCGTGTAGCTTGAAGATAAGCTATGAAAGAGTAGTAACAATGCCCCCGCAGCGTTCTACGATCCTATTAGACCGGGACCTACGGTTTAAAGGAGATTTCGAACCCCCTACAAACATCCATGGCACCGAGCACCAGAGCGCTAGCCACTCGGCCATCAGGCCCATATATCAATATAAAAATATTATCAAATTATATATATCAATATATAAATTGAAAATTTTAATGAATCAAATGATCCTATATTTGATAACCTAAAATATTATGTTTTGCATTATGCAATGTGTTTTTTTAATTTACTGAAACAACAATTCTAAATTTTTGCTTATAATTTTGAATTCATTGATCCACAATAAAGAAAAAAATATCTTTTTTTTATTGCTATTAAATAATATACAATATTACTATACTGAAACAATATTACAGTAAACATGTGAATCTCAATGATAATTTTTTCTGTAAAACTTAAGTTGAAATTTTCATTGTGTTGTTCCAGGCTCCTCAGTTGTAGGAACAGCTCGACATACTGGTGGCATAGCGTAGCTCATCTGAAAAAAATTTTTATTGTAATGTATTTTATAACATGTTTTTGGAGCTTTGATTTTTTTAAAAATATATTTACAAATATTTTAATGTAGTTTTCAAATGCCAATCTCTTAGTAAATTTTCAAGGAAACTGCATATTTTGTATTATCCGGGGTTCTTGCTATACTATTCCCACAAAATGACCTCGCTTCTACGAATTACATGCAGAAAACTTCGTAATTTTTATTGTAAAGTAGTATTTGTATAGATAATTTTTGTTTACTAGTTTAACAATAATATATTAATTAATATACTGAATATCATAAAAAGTCTATATTAATGATGTTGCTGTTTTTCTAATGCAGCTGGCAATACAGACACCTAATCTTTAAGCCATAAACAATTGCTGCACCCCTGTTACTCATTTAGCACTACCCAGTGGGTACGTGTAGCTTGAAGGTATGCTACAGATTCGAGTAACACTACCCCGCAACGCTCTACGATCCATTTAGACTGGGACCTACGGTTTAAAGTGTATTCCAAACCACTACAAATAACTATTAAATAATACAAAAGCCAGGACTCGAGCCTGAAAGCTGTGGCACCGAGCATCAGAGTGGCCACTCGGCCATCAGGCTCCCGAATATACTAATTATACTGAACGAAATCATTGCTTTTTATTCTAATGTATTATATTTTTTTCCTTTTGCATTTTTTTTTTTTAAATGTATAAACGACTTTTATTTAGAATTTTATAAAGCAAATGATTACATTAGGTAACCTTGAGCTAAAAAATTATGACCACCTGTCACCTTTCACTTACTTCTGTGTGTGTGTTCTCATCACACACAGAAGTAAGTAAAAGAATGATTCTTCAGACTCTCCAGCAACAGTTAAATACCACTTCCACCTGATCACGTGCCTTCCACGTCATCCGGGAGAGTTCATTATAAAATTTAAGGGTGGTCATAATGTTTTGGCTCTTGAGTGTATGATTAATGTGATTTTTGTTTCTTTTCAATAAACTGTGTGTTGATTACTCACTCCTACCTGCTCTTTCTTATCTCCTGTGGAACACTCTAACCCTTCAGGACAAGGGCATGCGTTCTGTTGATACATTTGGTTGAATTTATTCTGTGGAATGCACATCTCACCTGAAAGAGAATAATTTATTCACCACCTCCAAGAACTGCTATCAATTTTATGAAAAGTTAAAAAATTTCACATTATTAATTAAATTTATCATTTTTATTGTTCTATCCCAAATCCCAAATTTTCATTTTTTTTTCTTAGTTATCAAAAAAATAATAGTTATTAACTTTTGTCAAATTATCTAATAATTTTTAATGTATAAAAATATAAGCATTTTTGTCAGCATGCCGTAAGATAAAATCATTAAACGGAAAAGTTGCTCATTTTTTAGGGCGGAGGTTCAATCCACTGGCGGCTCTGTTGTAGACACTGTTTCCAAAAACGAAGAGATTCGATGGCGTTTGTGATGTCCAGCATCTTGCCTCGTTAGTAGGACTACCTATTGGGAGTTTTCCGTGGTTTCTCCCATACGATATACAAATGTCGGATAGTTCCCCTAAAGGCAATGCTCTCCTTCTTTAGCGTTACGATCTCTACCCACGGGTGCTTCATTTCAAAAGAAGCTGTCCCCCTTTCCCTCCTTCCATGATACCACACGGGTTCTTGGACTTGGTCTAGATGTTGCTGTCTACCACGTGAGATAAGAAACAAACAGTTGCTCATTTTTTATTATTTGATTATTAAACTTTTGCAACAATATTTTTTCATCAACATTCCTGAAACTTTAAAATTCTAATTTACTTTTCTCTTTGCTTAAAAATTATACTTTTTAGTAATCCTCGTGGTACTTACGTGTTAACGGTACCTTGGCAACAGTAGCGCCAATAAAGTGCAAACGCGCCAACCGCAGCTACAGATTTGGCGGTTTTTAAGTGGCGCCAATCTACACTTAAAATTTTTGTTCCAAATAATAAAATATATATGAAACACTTCATTTAAAATCAAAACGCTTTCAAAATATTTTTATTCCAAATAATAAAATATATATGAAACACTTCATTTAAAATCAAAACGCTTTCAAAATATTTTTATTCCAAATAATAAAATACATAAAACACTTCATTTAAAATCAAAACGATTTCAAAATTCAAAACACTGTATTTAAACACAAATTAGTCAAAAACACTTCATTTAAACACAAAATAGTCAAACGAAGTTTCATGTCATGGGAATTGGGACATTTTCGTTGTTTTGGTAAAATATTTCGCGCCTGAAAAAATAAAATTACATCTTGTTCTGTTTCTGGCAAATCCCAAATGCGCATTTTCGTAGCACTACAAAAGGGCGTCAAAACTCAGCAAATCTGCAGCCGTTATATTGGCACCACTTAAAAACCGCCAAATCTGCAGCTGTTACATTGGCGACACTTAAAAACACCAAGTCTGTCGCCAAGGTACCGTTAATACGTAAGTACCATCCTCGTTAATAAATACATGGAATACTTGCAAAAATTTCTGAATTGTTAAATTGAGAATATGCCTGTTAAAATATGTAATGCAAGACATTAGTAAATTTTATAGGAGTTTCGAGGATTTAACTAATACAAGACTACTTTTCGAGGATTCAACTAATACAAAACTAATTTTCGAGGATTTAGCTAATACTTCCTTTTTTATGTATTAATGTTACTTTTTATATGCTATATATTATAGAAAAGAGGATTTTCTATTTTTTAAAAAAAAATTTAAAAAATATAATTAAAAAAATCTTCTATCTTTAAAAAAAAAGTTATATTAAATTTATTAAAGTTATATTAAAATTATATATATTAGTTAATAATATATATAATTATATATATTATTAAAATATATTAGTTATATTAAAATTATCAAAAAATATCTATCTTTTAAATATTACTTGTTAAAATAATATTTAATTAAAAGATTTCAAATATAGTTCCCGTTACATAACACAATTATAAAAAATATCAACAAATTATTAATTGAAATAGTATTTGGCATGATTTACTGCAACACAATTATTATTATTTTTTTTAATTTATAAATATATTTCAACAAAAAACAAAACTTACCCTCCTTTGGTCTTTTCAAGCACTGCCCAAAAGAAGATCCGTATTGCTTCAGACAGCACTGGTTTTCGTTGCATTCTTCGTCTGATTTACACATGCCTTTCCACTTGCCAAATGCATTTGCGCATGCCTGCAAAAATATAATTGAAAAATAATCTACAAGAAAACTTAAAAGCAAATTGTATTAAATTCATAAAAGTTCACATTGCATTATTCTTACGTGTAAACATACACTCAAGAGCCAAAACATTATGACCACCTGTCAATAACGAGTTCGCCCGCAGCCTTTCCCATCACACACAGAAGTAAGTGAAAGAATGATTCTTCAGACTCTCCAGCAGCAGTTAAATAACACTTCCACTGAGTTCATTGCAAAATGTAGGGGTGGTCATAATGTTTTGGCTCTTGAGTGTAGATAATATAAATGATACTAAATGCACATTGTAAAGAAATATATAACACTAAAAATGAAATATAAAATATATATAAATATAAATGAAATAGAAAAATGAAATCATTAAAAAATATTAATTGTACCAGTCCTATATTTGTTTCTCTACTCTTTCCCTTAATTTTTGCAAATCGATCTCAATTTGGGTGTTTCCACATCGTAATTGGTATGGCAGGTTAGAGTCCGTTATGTTTGAGCGTGTTTTGTGTTTGGTAAATTTCATTTTAGAAAAAACAACACGATTCGCAAGAGTAAGTTGAACTAAAAGCGCTAACAACGTGAAAATGAAAGTCTGGTTTGCTCTGCTATCAACAATCAACTGTGCTTATCTAGGAATGGTCACTGCGTTACTGAGGTCACTTACAGTGAAACATAGAACCTGTTATATTAGATGTTCCAAGATACGCGCGCATCATGAGTTCACATAAGTTTATAATTTAATTATTCTGCGAATTCATAACTGTAAACTCATAAATAAAGCAGGAAATATCTGTCATATATTCACAAGAATATTGTTTTAAAATCAAAGTTAATTTTTTTCTCAAAATTTCGACAGTTAATTTTTGAATACATAATGAATTTTTTTAATACGCCGTTTTTCACTACTTTGACCATTATAAAATAAATATATTATGTAAAAGTGTGATAAACCTCACGGGCCGGAAAACTATTCAAAGCGAGTCGCCGGTTGGCCACTCCTGCTCTAATTGTTAATATTTTTTTTTAAATTGGATAAAATGTTGAAGAAAAATTATTTTCAAAACATGTGAGTTGTTGTGAAACATGTGAGACAAATAAAAATATTTCTTTTTTCAACATATCGGATAATGCCTTTATAGTACAAATATATTGACAAAAAAAAAATCATAAGGTTTTAAAAATGTTCTTACAGTAGTTATCAGCAAAAAAATATAACCATCAACATATAATTCTATACAAATCTCTGTGTATATATAGATCTTCTTCTTCATTGGAACAGGTAGGAGGTAGGATTTGCAGCCCTACGCCCAACGCTTTACTGCAAGGATGGCCAACCCAAACGATCTTGTAGGCCACTTTGGAAATGCATAATAACTCAGCGGGCCGTATATAAAATTATATATTCCCATATTATTAAATTTAGACCCACTATAAAAATGTTTCTGGAGTGAAAAATTGAAACATAATGAGTTATTGTTTTAGTGTTAACTATTATTCTTACATGTAAATATAGATAATATAATAATAATGATACTAAACATGCACTGTAACGAAGCATATAGCACTAAAAAGGAAATATAATATATATATAAATATAAATTAAATAAAAAAATGAAATCATTAAAAAAAAATGTATTTTGCTAATGCGAATGCTTCCACTCATCATGAGATCGCAGAATATAATTTAATTATTCTGGCTCATGACTGTAAACTCAAAAATAAAACAGGTAATATATGTTCTACATTCGAGAAGAATATTATTTTAACATCAAAGTTAGTTTTTTCTCATATTTTCGACAGTTAATTTTTAAGCATATGGATGCAGACATAAAAATTTTTTTTAAGTATATTGTTTGTCATTACTTTGGCCATTATAAAATAAATATAAAATATATATATATGCAAAAGTGTGTTAAATCTCACGGGCCAGAAGAATATTCAAATCTGGCCGCTGGTTGGCCACCCCTGCTCTACAGTCTTATTAGACCAGGAACTACGGTTTAAAGTGTATTCCACTATAAAACATCTATGGCATCGGCAGGACTCGATCACGAAACCTGTAACCCCGAGCGTTAGGTATATATATATAAATATATAATCTCTGTATATACATCCAGATTTATTACATATTATATGATATTATCGTATTCGCATAAATATTTTGGAACAAAGTAACTTTCACAAATATCGTTCAGTTTCAAAGTTTAATTAAAGAATAAAAAGAATAATCTAAATTTTTTTACCGCAACAGCAAGAATCACTAAAATAAAATTTCATTTTGAAAAATAATTTTGGCTTTTACAGCTATCGTATTTATTGGTTAATGCCTTTTGCCGTACAAATAAATTAACAAAAATAAAGAAGTTAGATTTAACTAAAAAAAAATCATTAGGTTTTGAAAATGTTCTTACAGTAATTATCAACAAAAAAATATAACTTTCAACACACAATTTCTATATAAATCTCTGTATAACATATATATATATATTCTTTTTTACGAAGTAAGGTCGTCAGCCCTTTGCCCAAAGTTCTAAACTAATATTAGACCGGGACCTATGTTTTAAAGTGGATTCCGAACCCCTACAAACATCCATGGTACCGACGGAGCGCTCTGGCCCATTTGTACCATCGATTTCAGGTTCGAATCCTGGTAGTAGAATGGATGTTTGTGAGTGGTTCGAAATCCATGCTAAACTGTAGGTCCGGTCCTAAATTAGCCCAAGTGTGCACAAAATGACCGCCAAACGACAAACCAGACCAAATCAAGGCACCGAAGGAACCCGAACCAGAAACCTGTAGCATCAAGCGTTAGGTATATATATAAACTGAGTATATGCATTCGGATTTATTATATATTTATATGATATTATCGTATGCGCATAAGTATTTTGGAAATTTAAAAAAGAAAACTTATTAAAAGAATAAAAGGAAGAATCTAAATCTACTTACCACAACTGCAAGAATCAACAGAATAACACTAAAATAAGATTTCATTTTGAAAAATATTTTTTTTTTGCTTCTGCAGCTAACTTTTTGCGTTCATAAATTGCTCGTTTGGATGTCTCGTAACAATTGAATATCATATTTATAGGTCTCCTTTTTTGCGGCTTGTTAAAGAAGTCGGAAATTAAACCGACAAAGATAAGAGATTTCTTATCAATATAGAGACTAGCTGCAGTTCGGATCAAACATCCCGATATTTGATCATTATTAATTCTACTTGTTTGTTGCGAGCTACTTAAGATAAGCGGAATTTATACAAAGCAAAAACGGCACTTGTAACTGAATAGTAGCCTAGATCATTCTTTAACAAAGATGCGGAACTATAATGAGAAATGATATAAATTTACTCATCGTTATTTTTTATCAGTTTTCTTTGAACCTTTCTTGAATTAATATTTTTATTCATTTTTTTACCATTATTTATTTATGTTTAACTCTTAATTATAATTATTTGATTAATAAATGAACTCATATTAATTCTTATACACATAAAGCAAGAACTTCGTTCCGTATTTCTACTGACTTCAAAACTGCTATATTTAGAGGATTAACTTTTTTTTATGGGTCCAAAGCCGAAAGTCATAAAAATGTCAAATTATTATTTTTTAATTACAAAATAATTTTTAATGTTATATATACAGTAGTTTCTATAATAAATTAATAAAGAGATAATTGTTTTGGAACACTAATTCTTATGACATTATCAATGTTTTGAAGCGAGCTGTTTTTTGTTACAATATAAATGTACTTTTTGATAAAGAAAAAAATCAGTGCACCGTTTTATGTACATGTTTTTAAATTAGAGTTTAAGTGTTCTAAAACTGAATATATATATAAAAATATAAAAATAAAATAAAAAAAATTAGAGAACGAATTAAATACAATGAAACGAACCAGTTTTTTAATGTTTTTAATTCATTCAATCAACTTCTATCTGCTTATGAAGAACAGCATGATTTATGAGTGTTTTTCCATTACATTTATGTGGGATTTATTTGTCTGGTAATCACCTAGCGACACCTTACGGTCGCTTGTCTTTGACCAGAGCTGTTTACAACGTGGGGATGTATTGAACTTTGAACTCTGACCCCACGAGAAGGGGCAAGATCCCCGTAGATGAAGAAAGAAGAGGAGAAGGATGGGACGTAAAGGCTCGTTCCCACCGAGGCGAGAGATGTGAAGATTCAAGAGGCAAGCGACAAAATTTTTTCGACCCCTTCACAGCGAAACGTCAGAAATAGCATTACGCCTAGTGAAAAACCGCTTCGAGTTGAAAGTTGGGCAACTCCAAGCGGCGGACTGCAAACCGGTTTCAGGCGACCGCGGTGTGGCTAGTGATTGGTCAAAATTTTTCGCTTGCATCTTGTCGCCTTGATGAACACGAGCCTTAAAGCAGCGAGAGAATGGACGGTGCTGTCCCTTTAATTAATTGTTAATGTAAATATCATTGCAAAATATCGTAGCAATAAATAGCTTCATTTAAAGTAACGTCCCGTTACTACGTTTTGCATGTCAAATCCCCTAGACACCCACTGCCAAAACTGTAGGTTCGGCCGGGATGAATCAGTTGAAACCGGCTTAACCCTACAGAAATTGGGTTTCGGTTGGGATGCATCTTTTGCAAGCGGCGAAATCTACATTTATTCATACACTCAAAATGGATTCCATGGAAAGGAGTTTATTTCTATTAGAATGATGTTTTTTGCTTCATTTTTAAAAAATTTTTTTAAGTGTTTAGTGATTTTTGCAGCTTATTTGAAGTTCATTATTCTGAATGTTATATGCTGAAAAAAGTAGAGAACGTGTTAAATATAACAAAATGAATCGATTTAAAATAGTTTTAATTCATTCAATCTAATTATCTGCTTGTGAAGAATGGCATGATTTATGAGTGTTCTTCCATTACATTTCTTCGTACTCAAAATGGATTCCATAAAAAGAAGTTTATTTCAATTAGAATGATGTTTTTTTTGCTTTATAATTATTTTTTTTTTAAGTTTTAGTGATTTTTGCAGCGTATTTGAATTTAATTATTCTGAATGTTATATGCTAAATAAAAGTAGAGAACGATTAAAATATAACGACGTGCCTTATGCTACTGAGCTCTGGTTTGTTTTTGCATAAATAAAGTGCATGTAAATGTTGTGTGTTATGTTTGATTAGTATTTTTACAAGTACTATATAGGGTTCTTAGAATAAATGTCCAAATAAGTGTTCTCGACTATTTTTTTATTTATTATCCGTGCCCCATTTTTTATAAAGATTAGTACCAATCACAACATGTTTCATTTAACATATTCATATATATCACAGTAATGATGTATTTATTATCTCTCATGTAATTTACAAACTTAAAAAATGGGAGAAAGTGCCTCAAAAGTGGAATAGCCTGGGGCCTCTTTTCATTTAAATCCGGTCCTGATCACATTTCATCTTAAGGAAAATTTTATTACTGACTTACTGAACTGATAAATTACTGACTTATAAACTTTTAGAAATTCTTTTTTTTTTTTTTTTTTTTTTTAAATTTTTTCTACACTTCTTAAATAATTATTTTTGTTTTTAAATTTCGCAGAAAAAAAGAGTGAATTTGTTTTTATTTACATCACCCATATCTTCGACTAGAAATGTTTTCTTTTCGTAATAGGTTCTCTTTAAAAAAATTTTGTTTGTTGATAAAATTTTAAAATCTTTTTTTGTTGATGTTGCTTGTTCTGATTATTTTATGTCTAAAAAATCTTTTAAAATTTTTTTTATAAATTTCAGAAAAAAAATCGGTTTTCTGATATGCTAATTTTTTAAAATTTTTGGTTTATGTTGTTGTTGTTGTTTTTTATCCCACTTGGCTGGCCAAGCCCACAAGCCCATACTTGCTCATGATTGAAGGGGAAGGAAGCAGCTTCTGTTGTGATGGAGCACCCGTAGGTAGAAGCCTGACTTTTGCTCCGTGACGCTCTTACAGTCATGGGAGACCGGGACCTACGGCTTAAAGTGGATTCCGAACCACTACAAACATCCATGGCACCGCCGGGATTCGAACCCGAAACCTGTGGCACCGAGCGCCAGAGCGCTAGACACTCGGCCATTCAGGTCCCAAATTTGCCAACGGCACGCAGTGTTCCCAGGTGGTCACCCACCCAAGTACTGACCGCGCCCAATGATGCTTGACTTCGGTGATCTAACGAGAACCGGTATATTCAGCATGGTACGGCCGTTGGACCTATTTTTGGTTTATTAATTTGATTAGAAAAACATATAAGGTGTTTTTTCTAAGGGTAGGCTATGCAGCAGGATATGTAAATAAAAAGGTATTTTTTGGGACAACGGAAGCATTTTAAAAACTCTATAGACTTAAACTTTTGGCAGCTTTAAAAGAAGAAATTTGATACATGAGGAGAATCGAGATTTCATTGCATTGCAATAGTAAATAAGCAAGTTGAAAAGAGGAAATCGGGATTTGGAGAGGAGAATTTGGAATTAATTTAAAAATATTTAGAACAGTGCGAGATCTTTTAATAGTTTTGAGAGAAAAAATAGCCCAATCGTTATTTTGTAGGGTATATAAAACTGGATTTTTTTTTTTTTCTAATACAGCTGCCAAACAAACATGGACGTCTTGGATGCCTTAAGGCAAACGCTGCACAGACGTTACTCACTTTGCATTACCCAGGGGGCGCGTGTAACTTGAAGATAAGCCACGGACACGGAGTAACAATGCCCCTGCAACGCTCTACGATCCTATTAGACCGGGACCTACGGTTTAAAGTGGATTCCGAACTACTACACACATCCATGGCACCGCCGGGACTCGAACCCGAAACCTGTGGTACCGAGCGCTAGCCACTCGGCCATTCAGGCCCTAAAAAACTGGATTATTAATATCTCGATTATTATATTAGAATTTAGTAGAAATTTTATGAACAAATTATCTTAAACTTGGAATCGAGAGAGAGGTCGTCTAATATCATCATTGCGAAAGCACCAGAATGAAGAAAAAGAATTCAGTTTTTATTTCAAAGTTTCTGTTAAAAAAAAAAATTGATAAAACGTCGATTTATCCCCAATGGCTTCTGAAATTATTAAATAACAAATTCAGTAATTATAAAAAAAGGGCTGTCTGACCTAGAAAAAATGGGGCAACTAGTTAATCCTTTAATAACTACGAAGAATATTATTTATTCTATTAAAAATTACAAAAATCAGAAAATATCAAAAAATGGACTTAATCGCATTGGCGACTTTCTGAGCGACTCATATTACAATATTTTGTAGTGCTCATGTACGGACCGGCCCCACATTGGGCAGCCAGGTTGTAAATGGGTGTGGCTGGATTGAGATACTTGAGGCGCAGATTGGAGAAATGAATTTTATTAACACACGCATACAATATTTAACACAGAATTTTAAGCAAAATAAGATAATTATAGCTTCGTGGAAGGATTCTACTTCGAGCCAGAACTCTCGGTTAAGCGCAGGGTTCGAAAAGAAGTACACGGTTTCATTAAATATACTTACTCTCGGGTAAGAGTTTGTAGGCCAACTAATCTCATTTACTTGCAGTAAAAAAATACCAATATGTTGAGATTATTATAATATTAGTTTATTCATTCACCATTTGAGTTAAAGTGGAGAAGTAAAATGAAACATTTACATAAAAAAAAAATCTTTTATTGAATAAAAGTTATACAATAAAATACAAAAAATGGAAAAGTGATTTTTTTTTCATTTTTAAAACACATGTACATTAAATGTATATAAAATTTAATAATAGAGATTAAATGAAACAAAAATATGCTAAAAACTAAAATGAAAAAACTTTAACAGAAATGCAAACTCTACAATAAAAATTTAGAAATTGAACTGGCCATTTTATATGAACAAGAAGTTCTTTTTCAAGTTATCGTTTCATGATGATAATCACTGTTCTGTACCTTGTTCAAATGGTCATTGCACTTTATCCCGGATCTGATGACCTTTTTATATGAAGTTGAAAACACGATGATCTGGAATGATTGACACAAAAAAATAAATCTTAAAAAAGTACAGCCTTTATGTTGTGCAGTCATTAATGTGGAATTATTGCTCTTTTCGCAATCATATGATACTGGGTTTTTTTAAAAACACGTTAAGTTAATTTAGGAAGAGATCATTTGATTTTTAATTGAGATTTACTTATAGAGATTTATAAAACAATTATAATTAATAGAACTGTTGCTATACGGCTATTTTTTGTCGACGTACAACATTGAGTTTTGTTTTCTGTGAAGCATTTTTTGATAATATCACGGATCAGGATAATACCAGGATACCTTGTTTACACATGATAAAAAAAAAAGCTTTGCCTTCAATCCTTTCAGAAAAAGATCAAATTTGTGAAAAACCATAATATTCTTTAATTTTCTAATAAAAGTATATATATATATATATATATATACACTCAAGAGCCAAAACATTATGACCACCTGTCAATAACGAGTTGGTCCACCTTAAGCGCGCAACACAGCTTCAACCCGCCTCGGCATGGATTAATACCACCACTTAATACCAGTTAAATACCACTTCCACCTGATCACGTGCCTTCCACGTCATCCAGGCGAGTTCATTGCAAAATGTAGGGGTGGTCATAATGTTTTGGCTTTTGAGTGAGTGTGTATATATCTATTATATATAATTCCCGTGTCACGATGTTTGTTCGCGATGAACTCCGAAACTAACCATCCGATTTTAACTTTTTTTTTTTTAAATGTGTGTTTTGTTCCAACTTGAGAAATAGGATAGTTTTTATTCAGATTTTTTTTTGTATTTAATTGCAAAATCGGTTAAAATCTACCGTTGAGGAAGTCGCCAATCTTGCAACCCTGAATTTTCGCCAATTTTCCGCCAATTTCTTTAGGGTTGCAATACTGCAATTAGAAGAATACGTAGCTTCATTTTCCGAACAATATAATGACTATTTTATTGCTATTTCGATAATTAATGGCAGAATTCTTATTTGCACTAATTTCATCGTTGGAGTAAAAAGTTTGTTTCCGCCACAGACGAACGACATACCACGATAAAATTTAAGTTAGATGGCGCCGTGTCTCGATTTCTGTACTACATAATCGTAAAATTTTCATGTTCTGAATATTATTGTTTTATGTACTACTTTAAATTTTGAGAAAATTATATTGTAGGAAATTTATATTATTTCTATGAGAAATAAATCAAATGTATGTAAGTATTACCTGATTTGATTATCAATTTGAATTTGAATTGGAATAAAATATATTGAATGAAAAGTTGTGAATCAAAACATTGAACTTTTCTATGCTTAAAGTTTGTCAACATGTGTTTTATTTGATTAAGAATTCTAAAATGAAATGTGATCTGAGAGATAATATAATATAGACAATATAATTTTAAAGAAATATGATGAATTTTATGGATTTTTTGAAAAGTGTGAAAATGAAGTAAACTCTGCAATTATTTGATATAATGATAACATTAAAATTTTATAAAAGGTATTATAATAGTTGCAAGTTGAAAATCAAGGACATTTTTTTTTTAAAAACTTTTGTTTGAAAAACAAAGAATTTGAGTTATAAATTTGAGTGATTTGAATATTGTCGAAGAAAATTTGATAAATGGTACTTTTAAATTGGAAGTTATTTAAAGAAAACAAAACAAATAAATAAGTGTTTATATTAATAAAGGAGAATTTAAAGCTCAATAACATTTTTATGTATGTACATTTGTTTTTATTTACATTTAAAAGTTCGTTTTAATTATTTCTTATTTGAATTTTTATGCATTTTGTATTCATTCAAAACACCATAATACTAATATTTCTGTTCTAAATGCTTTGAAACTTCATGTAAAAGTTTTCTTTAAATGTATGAAAGGAATTGAACATGGAAATTAACCTAAATTCATAAATTATTTTTATTTCAGGTTTTAAACTAAGAATTTTTGTAAATTTGTAAAAAAAAGTTTGTGTCGACAAACTTTAAGCATACAAAAACGTATAAATAATTAAGATATAAATTTGAAAACAGTATATTACCTACATAAGGATATTTGCAGCATAAAAATACTTGCAAAGGAAAAAACTATTCATGTTTTATTTATTTTTGAGTTATCAAGTTTTGCAACAATATCACATTTTTGCAATGTTTATCCATATTTTAAAGAATAAATTGTATAAAAAATAGTTAAAGTTGATATTTTTATGTGAAATTAAAAGGTTTTGAACATATTTAATCAAAACACTTGCAAAAAGGCTATATATTTTAAATCCAGATCATTTCATATTAAAAAGCCTTTGCAAATAGGAGGAAGTTGTAAAAAAAAAAAAAAAAAAAAATGTTGACAAAATTTTAACTTTTTCAAAACAAAACTCAGAAAATATTTAGAGCTTTAAGGAAAAATAAAACTATATTTTTTAATAAATAAGACTATGAACTTGATAATTCAATGGCATTTTAATATATTTACAACATTTTTAAAAGTAATATCTCTAATTAAAAGTTGTTTTTAGCTTTTTCTCAGAATGAATTTTTATGCTTTTTGTTTTCATGTGAACACCATAACACAAGTAATTTTGATCCAAATGCTACCAAACTTTGTATTTATGTTTTTCATAAATGTTTACAGGGAATAGATCTCTGAAATGATTATAGCTACATAAATATTTTTTATTTTAATTGTTAAACTTGGATTTACATGCAAATTTTTGAAGAATTTGGATTTCTGCTCTGTTGTTCATTCAAAAATGAACTAATTCAGAGTGTATTTCCAGATATTATTGATAATCACTTAGACCATAATTGGCTCAGTAATCGTGCACTTTTGGCAGCAAAAAATGTGATGTTGATGAAATTAACTTTCAAATACAAAATTTATTGCCAGGCAATCTGATGACTTTTAAGTCAATCGACACCATTGTTTATGAAAACCAGATCGTCAATTTTCCGTTATTGAATTTTTAAGTTCTCTGGATATGCCACTAATGCCGCCACACAATCTTTGTCTGAAAATCGGTTCACTGGTCATTCTATTGCGTAACTTAAATCCACCAAAATTATGCAACGGTACACGATTAAAAGAATTACCGGAAACGTACTTGAAGCAACGATATTGACTGGAAAGTTTAAAGGCGAAGTCGTCCTGTTACCTCGAATTCCTATGATACCATCAGAATCTACAATATCTTTTAAAAGGCTACAATTTCCGATACGTTTGGCTTTTGTGATTACAATAAATAAGTCGCAAGGGCAGACAATGGCTATTTGTGGCTTGGACTTGGAGAATCCGTGTTTCTCCCATGGGCAGCTGTGTGTTGCATGCTCACGTGTTGGAAAACCATCGAATTTATTTATTTTGACGAAGGACAGACTAACAAGAAATATTGTTCATCGCTTAGTTCTTAGGTAAATGAAAGTAATGATTATTAAAAATTAAATTATGTAAAATAATTAGAAAACAGTGTTAAAAATCAAATTATCTACCTCATTCATTAAATTAATAAAAATTAAACATTTTCTATTCGTTGAAGCTTAATTTGATCTTTTCATCCTTCTTTACCAATCACTTCCTTAACAATACCAATTATAGTATCTAATAATTGAACGAAATATAAGAAAGCCACAGCAACGCGTGGCCGGGTCTTCTAGTATATATATATATAATGTTTGTAATCTTCATACTTACAAAAATTACTTACGATTTTTATTTACATACTTACTTGATAAATAAAAATCAAGATTTGTTTTACAATTAACTTTGCCTACAGGGAAGAATGTTCAATAACAGTTTATTTTTTTCATTACAGAAAGTCTGGTGCATAGAGCATTGAAAGTCCAAACTAAGGAAGTTGGTTCAAAACACGGCAAACAAAACCAAATAGAAAGCTTCAGTGTCTATTACAGACCGAAAAATCCATCGATTAGCCTCGAGAGGAAAGGTGTGAGTTCTCTTCCACAGAAGCCAACTTGGGCAATATTTGTTTCAAATTATATTAGCAAAATATAGGTGTAATGGAGGAAGTTCTCGTACCTTGATAGCACTGAATCTACCAAATAACTGCCATTCTGGAGAATGACACCAGTATCCAAAGTACCTGGTCTTCAAAATCAACAATTCACCCCACATCTTTTCTATCCATTTACACACATTAACGTATGATGCGTGTTTACAGCATCTTCTTCCTATGGCTTTCTATAATCTTCACTTACCATTAGAATAATCATGGTATTTTAGAAAATCTATTAATTTCTCTTTCACGCTGAAATTTTATTTTTTTTACTGAATTTTTGAGCAGCATATAAAGCCTAATAAAAAAATTCTGAGCTTTTATAACATATAATTTTCGAATTACATGAAGGAATTTATGGCAAGTAAATACATCAACTCTTTCAGTGAAGTGGGGATTTCTATTTTCTCTTTCAGCTTTTTGGATCTTTTAAGATCGTAACTATGGGAAACATTTATTAAAATATATTATCTTTACAAAGCTAAATATTTTTGTTGATAATCATAATAATAAAAAGTCAAAGGAAGTATTAATGTGATTTTACTGGAATTCTAACAGGTAATAGAAAATAAATAAAAAGTAATGTTTTCGATTCCAGGGATGAAATGTCCCGTGAAAGAGAATATTCAGACAAGAAATCTAATTAATGAAATTATAAAAGAAATCTAATAATGAATGAATTAATAAGAAATATAATTAATTATTAATGAATTAAATACACAAGTCCAATAAAAGGACGGATCAATTTAATTCATTCGTCCTTTATTGAATTTATTAAACAAGAAATCAAATTTGTGACAAATGATTTAAACATGAAATCTATTTACCGATAATGATAAGTAAAAACACTTTATGGAATTCTTGCACCTTTAACAGGAAGGTCCAAATCGCCATCTAAATAAAGAAAAATAACCATGTATTCATCGGGGAAAAAAAAAACAGCATTTAACAACAAAAATATCACGTACCATAACAGTTTTCAATCATCATTAGTACATGTTTACATATTAAATATTTCTTTTGTTTAATTCATTGTACATACAACTTCATTATATTATAGAAATTGTATTGCATACAGAACAGTATTGTATACTTTTGTTACTGAAAAGTATAGGGTAATCGAAGTGGAAGGGTGCAAAATTTGGTGAGGGGATTAATAAAGACAACACAAAAAAGATGGCATGCACATAAAAAATTATTGTATAAGTTACTAATATTGGGTATACATGTAGGATTTGTTTCTGTTTTAATCAGCAGGCGGCGACACTTTACAGTCGCTTGTCTTTGACAGAGCCTGTTTACAATGTAGGGGAGTATTCAACTTTGAACTCTGACCCCACGAGAAGGGGACAGGACCCCGTAGATGAAGAAAGAAGAAGAGAACGCTAGCTGACATGGGAGAGACTGCGTCAAGCAGCGGTAGAAAATGGTTGTGAATGTTTAACAATTAATGTAAATATCGCTGTACATATAACCGTGCTTAATTAAATGTTGTTGTTGAGAGAAAAACAACGTTTTGTTAATGTGTTTTGAAATACACCCCTAGACACCCACTTCAAAAGTTCAGCTTTTGTTAGACTGGTAGAGAAGTCTAACAAAACTGTAGGTTCGACCGGGATGAATCTATTGGAACCGGTGTAAACCCTACATACACAGCACAAAACTTACTTGAAATGCAGATAAAACATTGAATACAAATTTTTCTATTCTGAAGGCTAGAATCATAACCATGCTTGATAAGGACTAAACAAAATCAAAGAGCAAATTCATTCTGGTTATCAATTCTGTTCCAACTGTTGTGTTGACTCAGGATATATTTACTAGTAAAATTACTTGACGCCAATACGGATTTTTTTAGGAGTTTAGAATACTTATAAACCTTTAAAGGACAAACGCATCGAAACAGATTATTCGGAAGTTTGAATTAGAGCTTGGGAAGAAGTCAGAAACAAGTGCCACAAGAAACCATTACAAACGTACTGGAATCGCTGATAACGCAGGAGATACTTGCTATTGTTAGTGATGTAGAGTTGACAACAAATGAATACGAGTTATTCCAACTGCAGAAGATCAGTTCCCATGCAGCTATTTACGACAAAAAAAAATTATATAACGCAAAATCCCAAAGTTATCAATATCTTCTTCGCCCTCACAGTAATCCACAAAACATCTTCCATAATATATATATATATATAATTCGGTAAAATTTGGCCATTCTGAGAAACCATAGGTTCCAATTCCAATGCCATGAAAATAGATTTAATATATAATAAGATTAAATATAAATTTGGAATTTAACAATGTTAAGAATTTATAGAGACCTGATGGCTGAGTGACTAGCGCTCTGGCCCTCGATGCCACAGGTTCAGGTTCAAGTCCCGACAGTGCCATGGCTGTTTGTAATGGTTCGGAATCCACTTTAAACCATAGGTTCCGATCTAATATGGTTGCACGGCTGACAATCCTACCCCATAAAAAAAAACGTCTTCTGCCTCAAAATTTGCCAATAGGCAGACGGCCTTGGCCCACCATGGGGCTGTTGCGCTAATGATGATGAATAATTTTTAATTATTATTTCAAAAAACAGAAATAATAATTTAAATTCGTTACAGATAAAAAGCATATAATTTTATTACAGTCACTAAGAAAACTCAAAGCATACCTCATGTATACCATATTTTCACGTTTGAATCTTTCTTGAGCAACTTTATTGGAAACTAAAAAAAAAAAAAAAAAAAAAAAAAAAAAAGTTTTTGTTTAGAAAGAAACTTTTTTAAATAAATGCTTTTTTAAAGAATAAGACATTTATTGTATCACTAACAAATGGAAGAAATTATAAAATTGTAGTTCAGTTCAGCTTGTGTCGTGATGACAAATTACATCTCTTAACATTACAACCAACTACACCAAAATATTTAGATCGCAATAACTGTTATGAATCAAAATACATAGCAAAAAATATATTCTCAACCTCATGTGTACTTATAACCAGAAAAGACAAAATTAACATAAAAACTATCATATTTAAAATCCATATATCCAAGCAGTTCAATAAACCTTAAGAAAGCTAGAAAATTGGACAAAAATATAGATATGAAATAAGAAACCATGTCTGATTTTAAATTAAAAAAAAAAAGCTTTACGTTTAATTAGATAAATAAAAAAGATTAATTCATAGCAACTACATATTATTTACAGCGACTCGAATAAAACATATCATGTAAAACTGATCTGATATACACTCAAGAGCCAAAACATTATGACCACCTGTCAATAACGAATTGGCCTTCCTTTGGCGAGCAACAAAGCTTCAACCCACCTTGGCATGGATGCCACAAGTCCTTGGTAGATGGCCGGAGACAGATTGTACCAGATGTTTAAGCAACGGTCACGCAAATACGAGATATTGCGAATTGGTGGTCTTTGAACTCTGAGCTGCCGTCCCAGGACATCCCAAATGTGTTCCATCGGATTGATATCCGGTAAGTTAGGCGGCCAGGACATTAACTGGAATTCAGCATCATGTTCCTGGAACCACTCCAACACAATTTTAGCCATGTGACAAGGGGCGTTGTCCTGTTGGAACATTCCATTTCCAGCTGGAAAAACAGAGGCCATCCTCTACCACAACCACGGGCCCCAGAGACGCCCAAGAGAACGTCCCCCAAAGCATAATACCACCACCAACGGCCTGTGTATGACCTACTGTACATTGAGGGAGCAACTGTTCGCCTGGAAGATGGCGTATCCTGACACGGCCATCGGCGAGATCAATGACAAACCGTGATTCATCTGCCCAGGCAACTCTCTCCCACTGATCCATGAACCAGTCACGATGTTCCCGGGCCAAGCGCAGGCGCAGTTGGCGATGACGCTTGGTCAGCAAAGGCACACGAGTGGGACATTTGCTGCGTAGCCCCATATGCAACAGTGTCCGCTGAACAGTATGCTCCGATACTATTCTACTTGGCTTGCATTGTATTGGGCTGTCAGCTGAACCTCTGTCTGGCTCCGGTTTTGCTTCACCATGCGAGACAGTCTCCGACGACCTTTTTCTTTTATAGCGTGTGGACGTCCAACACCATGCCGTCTACTGCTGGTTTCACCGTCATCCATCCACTTTGCAGAAGTACTAACAACTGTAGATCGCGAACAACCCACGAGTCGTGCAGTTTCGGAAATACTTGTTCCGAGCCTTCGAGCCATTACAATGTGCCCTCTATCAAAGTCGCTTAGATCCGCAGCCTTTCACATCACACACAGAAGTAAGTGAAAGAATGATTCTTCAGACTCTCCAGCGGCAGTTAAATACCACTTCCACCTGATCACGTGCTTTCCACGTCATCCAGGCGAGTTCATTGCAAAATGTAGGGGTGGTCATAATGTTTTGGCTCTTGAGTGTATATACTTAATAAATAGCTGCATTGAATATTATACTATACACATTATTTACAACTACAAAACTGACACAGTAAGGAATACATAAGCTTTAAATTTAGAACTATTATTTACATCTGGCAGGGCAAATTAAAATACAGCTTTATGCAACTAAGCTTTAGCATGAATGATAAGATAACAAAAACACAATCGTAGAAATATTGTACTCTACAGCTATAATTAAAAAAAAAAGTATCCTAATTTAAGAGAGTGACATGTCCTTACACGGGGGAAAAAATCAGGATATCTTTCACCGCTTACAGGTAATGTTTCATCGATTCGAGTCGCCGAGCTCCAGTTAATTCCATTTCATGGCCATGGTAGGGATGTATTGAAGAGAAGAATCTCTTTTGCACCAGATAGCTTTATCCAATTTTTCAATGCTTACTCGACACTTATTAAGCATCAGGCCCATCTTTTTTTTTCTCTTTCCATTTTCATTTATCCTCCAGGACATCCGGGGCCCTTTTTCGATTGTGGTTGTACTCCATCCTTAGAACCCACCCAAAAAAATTCTTGGAAGGGTGTTGATATCTAAAATTATTCAGACAGGGTGGTGCCTTTTTTTTCGGAAATCAAAGATTTCTTCCTCATATACAAGAAACCATCTGGAAAATATTAGGATGGCAATTTCCCGTCACATCAATATTTCTATCATCACTACTTTTTTCCTTTTTGGCAAGAATCTTTAACCATAAATATGATTGATTGACCACTCGTTTGGCCAACTGATACTACTTAGGCCTTTTGCCAACAAACATGAATAACTTTCATGCGTTGGTGGTCAATATCATAGGAGCCAATAGTCCATAAATTTTATTTAGAAATCTTCTTCAAAGGAATACCACTGGCAAAACTACTCTGGCAAATGATAAAACAAAGCTAGCTCAGATCATAGCAGTAACAATGATAGGAAGTGCCCTTTTTTTGATTATTAACAGAGAGCATTCACATAGCGAGGGGGAGGTGTTAAACTCATACACTATATACATTCAAAGCCACTACATACATGAGAAATATAAAAATTAATACAAATTGTACATTAATCATAAAAAGGAAAATATTATAAAATAAATTAAATGAATGCAGACACAATAGTATAAAAAATGAAATGAATTGAATGAATGAATGAAATAGCCTGCAAGACTGGGTGCGTGCTAATTCATGCTATTTCTCCACATTGCCAAAGATCATCTGCAAAAGTTCATCAAAGTACAGTACGGTTACTCAGTTATGTATCAATCGTTAGATGATCTTTGTTCAGAATGGGGTGGCGATTTTTATTCAAAAGTGTTCGATTGAAAATAATATGGATAATATGCTAAATAAATAACATTGCATGCCACATGTGATTTCTCATTATCAAATTGAAAACTGAAAATAACAGAGTCCTAAAGTTGATGAACAAAAGGATTAAAAATATTGCAGATAGACTGTTGAATATAAGTATTAAGCTCGTAAGTAAGTAGAATTCAACGGTACAGTATACTAGTTGATAGATCGGTATGGTATATATTCAAAATGTAAAAATCTTGCAATCTATTGCCAAAAAAATGTCTGCCACGAATGTTACCATTACTTTGCTGTTAAAAGAAATAATATTAATTTGAAATAGTAATGTCTGACATTTGTTTCTCCATATGCGGAATCTAGGCCTGATAGCAATAGCAGGTGCTGTGTTGTAAACTCAAAGTCTAAAAAATTCTAAGTGAAATAATTTCTCAATGCTGCAGACTATGTCGAATGGCATGCCCAATAAAAATTAACATAGCCTAATTGTTGAACTAAGATTCTTGAAGCTGCCTTACACAATCGTGTCAGTTGTTTCTTTGGCTTTGTACCAAGATTGCTGCAAACGTTCATGCCAAACAGTGCAGAACTGCATCCGCTACAGCAGTCGATTTTTCAACACTGTATAATAAGCTTACTAAACGAAAGAATAGCAAAATAAGACATTTTCTATATTTAAAATAACGTATGCGTTTAAAGCTTTTATACTACCTATAAGAAGAGTTATTAATTGCCAGAAATTTTCGACTGAAATCCAGTTTCGTTTTTCAACTAAATATTTCATAGCTCACAAAGGATTCTAATTAAAAGAAATTATCCACAAAATTTCTCAATTTAGTAATATTTTTATTGCAATTTCAATAGTTGATATTAAATGCATGGGAAATTAATCCGTAAGTATTGCTTTCGACTACAAGGAAGAAATTTCACGTGAAAGGTAATGTTCCGGTAAGAAATAAAATTAGTGATAAATAAAAACAAAAGAAATAAATCTTACCCGATATTTCCGACTGACTTTCAGCATCCTGATTAGTTGAATAACTGCAATCTTAAAGAGGAAAATATATATATTATATATGCATACAACATATACACTATGTGGAAGTAAGTGACGGGACACGACACTATAACGACATAAACCCATATTTATTAAAATTAATAGGAGGTAGGACCTCCTTTGGCTGCGATCACAGCTGCAACCCTTCTGGGCATGCTTTCCACTACATTGGCCATAGTGGCAAGAGGAATTTCCTTTCAAATGTTTAACAGGAAGTTCCATAGTTCAGGTTTGCTTTTGGGGAGTGGGGTGCAGGTCCTCAACCGACGGTCCAATTCGTCCCAGAGATGTTCAATTGGGTTAAGATCAGGACTCTGCGCCGGCCCCTCCATGCGTTTAACGTTGTTGTTCACATACCAATCAAGAGTCCTCCTTGCAACATGGCATGTTGCGTTGTCGTCTTGATACCAGCAATCATCCATACCGTACGTTGCGCACAAGGTAGGAAGGACATGATTGTCGAGAATATCACAGTATCATCGCACCATCAACCTTCACCAGTGGGCCAGCCCTATACCAGGAGAAACAGGCCCATACCATCAATCCTCCTCCACCAAACTTTACAGTTGGGACGACACACTCGGGCAAAAGGCGTTCTCCTGGTAAACGCCATACTCAAACACGTCCATCGGAACGAAAAAGGGTAAATCGTGACTCGTCACTCCAAAGGACGCGTTTCCAGGCATCCAGAGTTCAAGTACGGTGGTCTTTGGCCCATCGAAGGCGCGCTTTCTTGTTGTTTTTCGTAATCAAAGGCTTATGGGCCGCCGAACGTCCAGTGTAACCTAACTTATGGGCCTCGATACGAAGAGTCTTGGTCGAAACGGCCACACCTGTGGCTTGTCTAAACTCATTAGCGATGTTATCCATGGATGTTTGACGGTTACTTCGAATCTCCCTGCCGAGCACCCGCCGGTCCCTGCTGATGAGAACTGTAGTTCGTCCACTTCGGGGTTTGTTCTGCAGTGTCCCTCAGTCTTGTAGCGACACACAACACGTGCTACAGCTGATTTTGAGCAGTTACGGAGACGGGATATCTCCCTAATTGACACCTTGGCAAGATGCAATCCAACCAACACACCTTTCTCGAACTCAGACAACTCTTCCCGTGGCGGCATCTTGACAAAAAACAACTCTAGTCGACTCCACAGAGTATTTATAGGATATGGCTGACACGTGATACCTATTATTACGCATGTGTCAGCTGTATTGTCGACTTTTCTACTTTTCGAGGGGTGTCCCGTCACTTTCTTCCAGATAGTATGTATATATATATATATATATATATATATATATATATATATATATATATATATATATGTATATATATATATATATATATATATATATATATATATATATATATATATATATATATATATATATATATATATATATATATATTTCAGAAAATTAATTCAAGACAAATAACATAAAAATTTTGAAAACATGAAAAAGAATGAATCGATTAATTTTGTTGTCTACTAAAATTACGAATGTGTGTACCGCAAAATTTCAAAAGAAATGGAGTACCTTCTTTCTTCTAATCAGCGATATTCAAGAATGTTTTGTTTCAAATGCTAGCACACTTAATAAATAATTCCCCTTTCATTTACTGCACTTACATTTTGACAACAAAACGGAAAATATGTAAATAAAATGTCATTGCAAAGAAAAATTATAAATTTCTATGCATTTTTTTTTTTTTTTTTTTTTTTTTTTTAAATATTTTGGTGATTATCCGCTTAATGTGTATCAGGAATGTCATGAAGCGGTAAGACAAGTGATCTTTGCACATTAAACTATATGACGACAATTTTGAATCATGCCATTACATAGGCTTCCAATAAAGACTCGAAAAGCAAGAGTCAGTTATTAGCAGATTAAAACAAAGTTGTTATTTTCGAAAACAGGACACTTTGACAAAATTTCTCACCAGTAGAAATACAGATAGGGAGTAGAACTAGTGTACAAATGGGGCATCATGACAAACTAGGTACACAGCACTCACATATAACTATCGCAATTTAGATGAATATCCTCAGGGATGGCGTTTGGAAGAGACGAAATGTGAGATCAAAACCTGCATCTTGAAATAAATAGGACATTCTGGCAAGAAGATACATTATACTCATTCTGCAAGCTTTTGGTTGGTCTTCGTTTAATCGAGATGTGAAGAAAGCTGCTTATCAGTTCGCTTTGGAGCAACCATCAGCAAGTGAACCTATGAATGAAAATGCTCACCGAGGCAATAGTGGTGCCAAATGAGTTCAATTAGGGTGGTGAAACTGACACATTTATCAGTATTAAAAATTGGTCTGAGCATTTTTAAAAAGAATTTTTGTTTTGCTCGCATTCGTAACTTCATTAAAGTTCCAGTAGAATTATGCTTTTGAAATAAAACCTGTTTTTTTTTTTAAATTTCATACAGAATGAATTTAAAACTAAATCTGAATAACAATGAAAAGAAAAAAAAAATCTACCTGTATCACTAATATCCTGATCTGAAAGCTCTGGTTTATCCTCTAAAAAGGAAAAGAACATTACTGATTAACAAAGTCAATTGATTCCTTGCCGTTTGTCATAGAATAATATTTTTAAATGCATAACAAAACTAAGTAAATCAGTTGCATTGAAAAAAGGGGAAAAGAAAAAAAGATTTTTTTTCTAACATTGAATCAAGCGCTGAAAGGAATATAGGAAGTTTTAAAAATTAAAGTGTTTAATAATAAAAGTTGTAAATGCGAGTAATACTTGTTAATCTTGATGGATAATATTTGAACTGCGGTATAGTATTTGCTGATCTCATGTTGTAAAAAGGTTAACCCAATTATGTACGTAAGTACTCACACACAACCACACGAGCACAGTCAGCCAGAGGATGATGCTGCAGACATTACGTAAGTTGTGGCACTTGTATTCCTTTTAAATGTTTTTTTTTTTCACTGCTATAAGATTGAATATCTTGAGGCAAGAATTTAATTTGTAGCAAATAGATCTGAAGCTTGTACGGCTAGTTTCACTAAAAGGGAGCATGTTCTTCTTAGTGTATATGATGCGGCTCATTTTATTACTTTCAACATGAAGAAAACTAGGGCCTGAATGGCCGAGTGGTTAACGCTCTGGCGCTCGGTACCACAGGTTTCGGGTTCGAGTCCCGGCGGTGCCATGGAAGTTTGTAGTGGTTCGGAATCCACTTTAAACCGTAGGTCCCGGTCCTAATAGGATCGTAGAGCGTTGCGGGGGCATTGCTACTCCGCGTCCGTGGCTTATCTTCAAGTTACATGCGCCTCCTGGGTAATGCAAAGTGAGTACATCTGTGCTGCGCTTGCCTTAAGGCATCCAAGACCAAGCTGTCTAAGTGTTTGCCAGCTGCATTAGAAAGAAAAAAAAACATGAAGCAAACTGCCATTACCACTCAAAAAAAAAAAAAAAAAAAAATAGCACCGGATTTCAGCATGAAGCTAGAATTCAACCAATCCGTGTCTCGGAGCTCTCATACTCATTTCTGGTGCAAACAAGCGATCTTTCGGTTCGGCTTCGTTAATGGAGTTGTGAAGCACGTCGATTACTCAATTAGGGTGAGACATGTTGTTGCATTTATCACTATTACAAATTCATCTGTGAATTTATTTGATTGTTGTTTCGCTCTCATTTGTAACTTAATCAATTTAGAGTTTCAGTAGAATTATGTTTTTGAAAGAAAGCTTTATAATGAAAAGATATAATTTTTAAAATTTCACACACAATGAATTTAAATCTAAAAAAAAAAAATTACCCAATTCTTGTCCTCCAGAATCCTGAGCTGAAAGTTCCAGTATGTCATCTAAAAGGTAAAAGATGTAATTTTTAAAATGATATTTACTCAAGATCACAAAATGGTGCAATTATACTACAACAAGGCTTCTTAACAGTTTTTGCTCCGCGGCGCTTTTCGGTAATTAAACGAAAGCTAATCATTCATTACAGAATAATATTTTTAGATGCATAACAAAATTAAATAAATCAGTTTTCATTGAAAAACAGTAAAAAGACTTTTTTCCTAACATTGAATCAAGAAAAAAATGGAATATAAAGAATTTAAATTAAGCGGTTTAATATTAAAAGTTGTCAATTCAAGTAACGCTTATTCAGAATATGAATTGAACGCCGTAAGGGATACGCCGTCGCATATAAATTTTTTTTCTCACCAATTATCGGCGCCACACACACACACACACTACACTTGAGTTTGAACCTCGACGGCTAGAGTTCTGCTTTTTATAGCTCTAAGTTTGCATAGTCAGATTCACAAAAATAACGTAAGTTGTTTTTAACACGTATGACAGGGTTTATTTTACTACTTTCAGCACGAAGCAAATTGGCCTTGCCTCTCAAACAATAAAAAAATATCAACGGCTTCCAACATGAACCGTCGACCAATCCATACGTCCTAGTGAGCGGCACCTTAGATTCAATGGAGTTTAAGTTTATGATGTGCATAAATATCAACAAATTTATTTGCAATTGTGAAAAGTTATATAACCACAAACAGCATTATACTCCATCATTCTTGAAACGGACAATAAAATATTCTAAGAAACTCAGATACAAGGGACAAAAGTTGAATATGTGCAAAGTGTTGATCTCATTATTTGTGTGACAACACTTTGCTTCATGCTGAAGGTAACGTAAAAATAAGGCCTTAAAGAGAATACTGGTATTCTACTAATAACCAATTTAAGCATGAGGATAAAAGATTTTCTAAACCAGGAAAAAATGCTATAAAATATAACAATTCCTTTTCTGTTAGTGATCCCGGGTGCAACTAATACTATTGTAGTTTATTGAATTATTAATGTGATTTAGTTAATTCTTCATAAAAGATTATAGCAGATTCCTTTTTTAATTTCACTCTACTCTATTGAATATTAAATTTAATAGTAATTCTTTTTATTCATTTTACGAATTCCTTTTTTTAGAGATGGCTTCCAATAATTCTATTAAATATTAAATGTATGAATGCAGATGTTCAAAAAATTGTAAAGCACAGTAATCAAATAAGTAAATAAAAATTAAAATGAAGTGCAATAGGCAGAACTTTGTATTTTATTTCAGCAGTCATATTCATGTACAGTAAATTGTGTTATTACAAAGCCTTTTATAATTTACTACTCTTAATCCCTAAACAAATCTTGGAAATAAAAACACATGTTTCCAAAGAATTTAAATATTAATTATTATATTTTATTCACTATACAACCCTAGTTTACGATTTTCAAAGAGAAATGAAAAACACACTAAATCTGCAATATTTACCTTTTATACCTACATTCAAATCATTGACTAAACCTACTTTACCATTTTGAAGCAAAATATATTCTTTCAAAACAATTACCCAGTAATAGCAAAATGGAAAAATCACTAAATATATGGTTCCAAATCCCAAAAACTAAATATTATCTTCTATTCCAAGAAAAAGATATCTACTCTTCTGTTATGTAGTCGAAACAAGTAGTTTGAAAACCAGTAACTATTATTTGCTTACTTTTATTCACTAGTTAATTTAACACTAAGTAGGTTACAAACCATCAAACTACTGTTATCAAACCAACCTACATCATCATTTCATAAACAAAATCATGTGGATTTAAAGTATTAAACCCATATTTACTACTTTTCATTCCCAGCACAAATATACATTTCTGCTTGTAAAAAAAATCTGTGATTTGAAAACTCATAACTATTATGTTTTATTTTATTAACTGGATAATTTACATCCCACTTTGGAAGCAAACAGGTTAACATGCAAAATAGGTGGTTACAAATCACCTAAATATTGTACAAAATATTTCATAAATTGTACAAACTAATTTTGATTTTCATAAGAAAAATATTCTGTTCCAAAACACTTAATTATTATTTGATACATTTCTTTTACTACACAAATTAACTACAACTTTTCTTAAGCAAAAAATGTGGTTCCAAAACACTTATTCATCAATTTACCACAACTCATTTAATGCAAAAATCCTCAATGCTTCCCCATTTTACAAAAAACTAAACATGCAAAATAAAATATCATGATATAAACATAGTTGACTGAATATATCTCAAAAATTATAAATCATTTTTTAGAATAAAAACCTTTTAAGTAAATTTTACACATTGGTCATGAAATGGAAAAATAATTTTGTATACTTCAGACTGTATCTTCAATTTCAAAAGTAATGTTTTCAAATTTTGAGATTTGTTTTTGTACATGATTATAATAGGTAAACAATGCAAATATATAATTTATCCATTCATAATAATATACAAATATTTTTTTATTTCAAAGGAGTAATAAGGACGACGAAAAAAAACCTTTAGAACTTACCTAATGCTGGACTTTTCTTTTCTGAAACTACATTAGCTACAGATTTAAATGGCCGAGCAGGTATGAGAACTATCAAAAAAGAAATTCAAATTCATTTTTAATATTTTTAATCAAAATACAAATATTAAGTAAGTTTTAAAAAATAGTCATAACTTCAACAAAAATAAATTAAAAAGAGCCAAAATGATTACAACTAAGATAAAAAATATGACAAGCAATTATTTAACATTTTCAACATTCAAAGTAATAATATACTGTAAAAGTGTTACTTCAAACCAATAAACAATACAGTCATTTTTAATCAAATTTATAGAAAATAAAACTTGTTCTTAATAAATATAACTAAGGTATTTATGATCAATTCTTGTTTCCCGGAAATTATAGAGTATTAATCAATTCCTAATTTTTTCTGCATTTTTTCCCATTTAAAAACATTCATGAGTGGCCTTTCATTTGAAATTACTGCTAAACACATATAGAAAAAACAAATAAATTTATAACAATTCGAAACATAGCATTTTGTCAAATTCTAAATATGAAAAATTTCTCCTAAACATTTAATAACTTGTATAATCAATAAATATGCATAATATTTAAAATAAACAGTAAATTCACAAGGAATACAATATAATTTTTTTCAGATGCCCGGTACTAGTTTAAAACATCAATATTTTTAAAATGTTGTAGCTAATAAATGTTAGATTGTATTTATCATTAATAAACACTTTAAAACCGATAGTTTTAATGGCAAATGTATAGAGATGTATACCATGCATATCAATCTTCAGGATGAGTAATTCGCTATACTATGCCTAAAATTAACCTCCAAGGATATGATACTTTATAATAAATCAAAGTATAGTATTCGTATCCTTCTCTCTGAGTGGAAGGACTTCTGCCGACACATTGCCTGTGCCCAAGATGACATAGGACAAGAAAATATTCGGTTCAGTTTCGCCTGCAACATTTGACACCAAGCTCAATTTATTTGGAAGAACCAACACGATTTTTAGATTTAAATTTATTTCAAAATTATTTTGTGTTGCATTGAGCACAAATTCCGAATTCCAAGTTGCGTTGTCTCATCTGACTTTCACTGATGTGTTTAAGATTTCCTTCGCTCTGATTGTAGACGCAAACCATGATGCAAAATTAAATATCATCACGTAAAAAAAATATTTGATCAGTTATTACAGCTGAATATACCTGGAAAATTATAAACTATTTTTCAGAAAAAAAAAATGTTTTAAATAAATTCTACTGGTTGGCCATGAAATAAAAAACTAATTTTACATATTTCAGACTGTGTCCATTTCAAAAGCATTGTTTTCAAATTTTGAGATTTGTTTTTGTATCCAAATAAAATAGGTAAGCAATGCAAACCAATTTTATCTATTCACAATCATTTTCAAATAATTTTTCATTTCATAGAAGTAATAAAGACAACGAAAAAAACTTTTAGAACTTACCTAATGCTGGACTTTTCTTTTCCGTATCTACATTACCTGCAGACTTGCGTTGCCGTCCAGGTTTGCGAGCTATAGAAAATAAAAAAAAAAATTAAAACTCATTTTTTAATATTTATAATCAAAACACAACTATTTAATAAATTTAAAACAAACCAAGACATAAGTGCCACAAAATTAAATTAGAAAGAGTTATAATTACAACTGAGATGAAAAATGTTGCAAACAACTACTTAATATTTCCAACTTTCAAAGTAATATACAATAAATTTGTTACTTCCCAATTAATCAAGAATATACTGTCATTTTTAACCAAATTTATAAAAAAATAAATCTTGTTCTTAATAATATAACTAAGGTATTTATGCACAAGTCTGGAAATAAACCGTAAACATGCTCAATAAAACCATCATAAAATAAAAAATTTGAAAGTTACTACTGCTTTATATATTTGGACAATTTATAATTCTTTTTTTTTTTTTTTTTTTTCTTTTTCTTTTTGAAGAAAAAGGAGAAAAAAAATTCTGTAAATTTTACTGGTTGGTCAAGAAATGGAAAATTAATTTTACATATTACTGTCATTCACTTAAAAAACATTATTTTCAATTTTTGATATTTGTTTTGTACAGGACTATAATAGTACAGCAATGCAAATATATAATTTATCTATTCACAATCCTTTTTGATTACTCTTTCATTTCATAGAAGTAATAAAGTTTAAACTTACCTAATACTTGGCTTTTCTTTTCTGAATGTTTATTAGCTGTGAACTTGCATTGCCGTCCAGGTTTGCGAGCTTAAAAAAAAAAACTCATTTTTTAATATTTATAAATCAAAATACAACTATTTAATGAATTTAAAAAAAACAAGACATAAGTGCCACAAATTTAAATTAGAAAGAGTTAAAATCACAACTGAGATGAAAAATGTTCCAAGCAACTATTTAATATTTCCAACTTTCAAAGTAATAAACAGTAAAATTGTTACTTCCCAATTAATCAAGAATATACTGTCATTTTTAACTAAATTTATAAAAAATAAAGCATGTTCTTAATAAATATAACTAAGGTATTTATGAATAATTCTTGTTTTCCGGAAATTATAGAGCATTAATCAATTCCTAATTTTTTCTGCATTTTTTTCCCATTTCAAAACATTCATGAGTGGCCTTTCGTTTGAAATTACTGCTAAAAGCATATAGAAAAACCAAATAATTTTATAACACTTCGAAAAATAGCATTTTGTCATATTCTAAATATGAAAAATTTCTCCGAAACAGTTAATAACTTGTATAATAAATAAATATGCATAATATTTAAAATAAACAGTAAATTCACAAGGAATACAATATAATTTCTTTCAGATGCCAGGTACTAGTTAAAACATCTATAGTTTTGAAATGTTGTTGCTAATAAATGTTAGATTGTATTTATCATTAATAAACACTTTAAAACCGATAGTTTTAAGGGCAAATGTATAGAGATGTATATTATGTATATCAATCTTCAAGATGAGTAATTCGCTATACTATGCCGAAAATTAACCTCCAAGGATATGATACTTTATAATAAATCACACTATAGTATTCGTATCCTTCTCTCTGAGTGGAAGGACTTCTGCTGACACATTGCCTGTGCCCAAGATGACATAGGACAAGAAAATATTCGGTTCAGTTTCGCCTGCAAGATTTGACACCAAGCTCAATTTATTTGGAAGAACCAACATGATTTTTGTATTTAAATTTATTTCAAAATTATTTTGTGTTGCATTGAGCACAAATTCGGATTTTCAAGTTGCGTTGTCTCATCTGACTTTCACTGATGTGTTTATGATTTCATTCGCACTGATTGTAGATGCAAACCCTGATGCGAAATTAAATATCATCACGTAAAACATATTTGATCAGTTATTACAGCTGAATATACCTGGAAAAGTATAAACTATTTTTCAGAAGAAAAAAAATCTTTTGGTTAATTCTACTGGTAAACTTAAAAAAAAAAAAAAATTTAACTTAAACTTAACTGAACTTAAACTTAAAACTACTTAAATTCTACTGGTTGGCCATGAAATGGAAAACTAATTTTACATATTTCAGACTGTGTCCATTTCAAAAGCATTGTGTTCAAATTTTGAGATTTGTTTTTGTATACAAATAAAATAGGTAAGCAATGCAAACAAATTTTATCTATTCACAATCATTTTCAAATAATTTTTCATTTCATAGAAGTAATAAAGATGACGAAAAAAACCTTTTAAAACTTACCTAATGCTGGACTTTTCTTTTCCGTATCTACATTAGCTGCAGACTTGCGTTGCCGTCCAGGTTTGCGAGCTATAGAAAAAAGAAAAAAATTCATTTTTTAATATTTATAATCAAAATACGACTATTTAATAAATTTCAAACAAAACAAGACATAAGTGCCACAAAATTAAATTAGAAAGAGTTACAATTACAACTGAGATGAAAAATGTTGCAAGCAACTATTTAATATTTCCAACTTTCAAAGTAAGATACGGTAAAATTGTTACTTCCCAATTAATCAAGAATATACTGTACTTTCTAACTAAATTTTAAAAAAATAAAGCTTGTTCTTAATAATATAACTAAGGTACTTATGCACAAGTCTGGAAATAAACCGTAAACATGCTCAATAAAACCATCATAAAATAAAAAATTTAAAAGTTACTACTGCTTTATATATTTGGACAATTTATAATCCTTTTTTTTTAAGAAGAAGAAGAAGAAGAAAAAGGAGAAAAAATAATTGTGTAAATTTTACTGGTTGGTCAAGAAATGGAAAATTAATTTTACATATTACTGTCATTCACTTAAAAAACATTATTTTTAATTTTTGAGATTTGTTTTGTACAGGACTATAATAGTTAAGCCATGCAAATATATAATTTATCTATTCACAATCATTTTTGAATAATTTTTCATTTCAAAGAAGTAATAAAGTTTAAACTTACCTAATACATAGCTTTTCTTTTCTGAATCCTTATTAGCTGTGAACTTGCATGGCCGTCCAGGTTTGTGAACTATAAAAAACCTATTTTTAGTATTTCTAATCAAAATACAACAATTTAATAAATTTAAAACAATCCTAAATACCCCAAATTAGAGCCAAAATGATTATGACAGAGATAAAAAATGTTGCAAGCAACTATTTAATATTTCCAACATTCAAAGTAATCAGTGTAGAAATATTAGTTCAAATCAATGTAGAATACAGTGCCATTTTTTAATCAAATTTATAGAAAATAAACCTTGTTCTAAATAATATTATTAAAGTATTTCTGCAGAAATCTGGAAATAAAGCTGCAAACATGCAAAATGAAACGTCATGATATAATAAAAAATTAATTAATTAAATGTTACTACTGCTTCATATATCTAAACAATTAGAAATTAGAATTTGAAAGAAATTACACAAATTTTACTGGTTGATCAAGAAATGTAAAACTAATTTTACATATTTCTGTCATGGATTTAAAAAGCATTATTTTCAATTTTTTGGATTTCCTTTTGTAACATATAATACATGAATTACAACAAGTAACTAATACAGGCATTAAATTTTATCTGCATCTGCATTTTTTTCTCATTTCAAAACATTCATGAGTGGCCTTTCGTTTGAATTTACAGCTAAAAGCATATAGAAAAACCAAATAATTTTATAACAATTCGAAAAATAGCATTTTGTCATATTCTAAATATGAAAAATTTCTCCTAAACATTTAATAACTTGTATAATAAATAAATATGCATAATATTTCAATTAAACAGTAAATTCACAAGGAATGCAATATTATTTCTTTCAGATGCCAGGTACTAGTTTAAAACATCTATATTTTTAAAATGTTGTTGCTAATAAATGTTAGATTGAATTTATCATTAATAAACACTTTAAAACCGATAGTTTTAATGGCAAATGTATAGAGATGTATATTATGTATATCAATCTTCAGGATGAGTAATTTGTTATACTATGCCGAAAATTAACCTCCAAGGATATGATACTTTATAATAAATCAAAGTATAGTATTTGTATCCTTCTCTCTGAGTGGAAGGACTTCTGCCGACACATTGCCTGTGCCCATGATGACATAGGACAAGAAAAGATTCGGTTCAGTTTCGAATGCAAGATTTGACATCAAGATCAATTTATTTGGAAGAACCAACACGCTTTTTGGATTTAAATTTATTTCAAAATTATTTTGTGTTGCATTGTGCACGAATTCGGATTTTCAAGTTGCGTTGTCTCACCTGACTTTCACTGATGCGTTTATGATTTCATTCGCACCGATTGTAGATGCAAAATTAAATATCATCACTTAAAACATATTTGATCAGTTATTACACCTGAATGTACCTGGAAAATAATAAACTATTTTTCAGAAAAAAAAATCTTTTAAATAAATTCTACTAGTTGGCCATGAAATGGAAAACTAATTTTACATATTTCAGACTGTGTCCATTTCAAAAGTATTGTTTTCAAATTTTGAGATTTGTTTTTGTATACAAATAAAATAGGTAAGCAATGCAAACAAATTTTATCTATACACAATCAATTTCAAATAATTTTTCATTTCATAGAAGTAATAAAGACGATGAAAAAAACTTTTGGAACTTACCTAATGCTGGTCTTTTCTTTTCCGTATCTACATTAGCTGGAGACTTGCGTTGCCGTCCAGGTTTGCGAGCTATAAAAAAAAAAAAAAAACTATTTTTTAATATTTATAATCAAAATACAACTATTTAATAAATTTAAAACAAAACAAGACATAAGTGCTACAAAATTAAATTTGAAAGAGTTACAATAACAACTGAGATGAAAAATGTTGCAAGCAACTATTTAATATTTCCAACTTTCAAAGTAATATACTGTAAAATTGTTACTTCACGATTAATCAAGAATATACTGTCCTTTTTAACCAAATTTATAAAAAATAAAGCTTGTTCTTAATAATATAACTAAGGTATTTAAGCACAAGTCTGGAAATAAACCGTAAACATGCTCAATAAAACCATCATAAAATAAAAAAATTTTAAAAGTTACTACTGCTTTAGATATTTGGACAATTTATAATGCTTTTTTTTTTTTTTTTTTTTTTTTTTTTGAAGAAAAGGAAAAATAAAAATTTTGTAAATTTTACTGGTTGGACCAGAAATGGAAAATTAATTTTACATATTACTGTCATTCACTTAAAAAACATTTTCAATTTTTGAGATTTGTTTTGTACAGGACTATAATAGTTAAGCAATGCAAATATATAATTTATCTATTCACAATCATTTTTGAATAATCTTTCATTTTATAGAAGTAATAAAGTTTAAACTTACCTAATACTTGGCTTTTCTTTTCTGAATGTTTATTAGCTGTGAACTTGCGTTGCCGTCGAGGTTTGCGAGCTATAAAAAAACCTCATTTTTTAATATTTATAATCAAAATACAACTATTTAATGAATTTGAAAAAACAAGACATAAGTGCCACAAAATTAAATTAGAAAGAGTTACAATTACAAATGAGATGAAAAATGTTGCAAGCAACTATTTAATATTTCCAACATTCAAAGTAATCAATGTAAAAATATTAGTTCAAATCAATGTAGAATACAGTGCCATTTTTTAATCAAATTTATAGAAAATAAAGCTTGTTTTTAATAAATATAACTAACCTTAGTTATATTTATTAAGAACAAGTTTTATTTTCTATAAATTTGATTAAAAATGGCTATTTTCTTTATTGGTTTGAAGCAACACTTTTACAGTATATTATTACTTTGAACGTTGGAAATGAATAATTCTTGTTTTCCAGAAATTATAGAGTATTAATCAATTCCTAATTTTTTCTGCATTTTTTGCCCATTTCAAAACATTCATGAGTGGCCTTTCTTTTGAAATTACTGCTAAAAGCATATAGAAAAACCAATTAATTTTATAACAATTCGAAACATAGCATTTTGTCATATTCTAAATATGAAAAATTTCTCCTAAGAATTTAATAACTTGTATAATAAATAAATATGCGTAATATTTAAAATAAACAGTAAATTCACAAGGAAAACAATATAATTTTTTTCAGATGCCAGGTACTAGTTGAAAACATCTATAGTTTTGAAATGTTGTTGCTAATAAATATTAGATTGTATTTATCATTAATAAACACTTTAAAACCGATAGTTTTAATGGCAAATGTATAGAGATGTATATTATATATATCAATCTTCAAGATGAGTAATTCGCTATACTATGCCAAAAATTAACCTCCAAGGATATGATACTTTATAATAAATCAAAGTATAGTATTCGTATCCTTCTCTCTAAGTGGAAGGACTGCTGCCGACACATTGCCTGTGCCCAAGATGACATAGGACAAGAAAATATTCGGTTCAGTTTCGCCTGCAAGATTTGACACCAAGCTCAATTTATTTGGAAGAACCAATACGATTTTTGTATTTAAATTTATTTCAAAATTATTTTGTGTTGCATTGAGCACAAATTCGGATTTTCAAGTTGCGTTGTCTCATCTGACTTTCACTGATGTGTTTATGATTTCATTCGCACCGATTGTAGATGCAAACCATGATGCGAAATTAAATATCATCACGTAATCATATTTGATCAGTTATTACAGCTGAATATACCTGGAAAATTATAAACTATTTTTCAGAAGAAAAAAAATATTTTAAATAAATTCTACTGGTTGGCCATGAAATAAAAAACTAATTTTACATATTTCAGACTGTGTCCATTTCAAAAGCATTGTTTTCAAATTTTGAGATTTGTTTTTGTATACAAATAAAATACGTAAGTAATGCAAACAAATTTTATCTATTCACAATCATTGTCAAATAATTTTTCATTTCATAGAAGTAATAAAGACGACGAAAAAAACTTTCAGAACTTACCTAATGCTGAACTTTTCTTTTCCGTATCTGCATTAGCTGCAGACTTGAGTTGCCGTCCAGGTTTGCGAGCTATAAAAAAAAACTCATTTTTTAATATTTATAATCAAAATACAACTATTTAATAAATTTAAAAAAAACAAGACATAAGTGCCACAAAATTAAATTAGAAAGAGTTACAATTACAACTGAGATGAAAAATGTTGCAAGCAACTATTTAATATTTCCAACTTTCAAAGTAATATACGGTAAAATTATTACTTCCTAATTAATCAAGAATATACTGTCATTTTTAACCAAATTTATAAAAAATAAATCTTGTTCTTAATAATATAACAAAGGTATTTATGCACAAGTCTGGAAAGAAACCGTAAACATGCTCAATAAAACCATCAATAAAATAAAAAATTTTAAAGTTACTACTGCTTTATATATTTGTACAATTTATAATCCTTTTTTTTTTTTTTTTTTTTTTGAAGAAGAAGAAGAAGAGAAAGGAGAAAAAAAAAATTGTGTAAATTTCACTGGTTGGTCAAGAAATGGAAAATTAATTTTACATATTACTGTCATTCACTTAAAAAACATTATTTTTAATTTTTGAGATTTGTTTTGTACAGGACTATAATAGTTAAGCAATGCAAATATATAATTTTACCAATTCACAATCATTTTTGAATAATTTTTCATTTCATAAAAGTAATAAAGTTTAAACTTACCTAATATTTGGCTTTTCTTTTCTGAATCTTTATTAGCTTTGAACTTGCATTGCCGTCCAGGTTTGCGAACTATAAAAAAACTATTTTTAGTATTTCTAATCAAAATACAACAATTTAATAAATTTAAAACAATTCTAAGTGCCCCAAATTAGAGCCAAAATGATTATGACAGAGACAAAAAATGTTGCAAGCAACTATTTAATATGTCCAACATTCAAAGTAATCATTGTAAAAATATTAGTTCAAATCAATGTAGAATACAGTGGCAATTTTTAATCAAATTTATAGAAAATAAAGCTTGTTCTTAATAATATAATTGAAGTATTTCTGCAGAAATCTGGAAATAAAGCTGCAAACATGCAAAATGAAATGCCATGATATAAAAAAAATTAATTAATTAAATGTTGCTACTGCTTCATATATCTGAACAATTAGATATTACTTTCTTTGAAAAAAATTACGCAAATTTTACTGGTTGATCAAGAAATGTAAAACTAATTTTACATATTTCTGTCATCCATTTAAAAAGCATTATTTTCAATTTTTTGGATTTCCTTTTGTAACATATAATACACGAATTACAACAAGTAACTAATACAGGCATTAAATTTCGCAGCACTAACATTTAAAAAAAAAAATATGTCGATTCAAAAGCATTTTCATGTAATTTTTCATTTCATGTCATGAAGGGGAGGGTAATTCAATTAAATTTTACTGATCTGCCCGAAGGCTTACGGAGCTGATTAACCAGAAGCTACGACAGTCCCTCACCCGTGGCAAGCAGGATTCCGCCTTATTCGGCTCCACGGCTTAGGATGGAATGCAATAAGTACAATTCATCCCCACCGCTATTGGCTGCCCTCAACTGGGCTTGATATAGTCCCAATCAAATCCACGTTCACGCTATATAACGTGTTCGAGGACGATCGCCGACATGTGTGGATCTCTTAGCCGTCTTAAGTGACGTTACCGAGGGGCACCACGAGGAGGTGGATCCACTGCGCTCCCCTGAAGGGGAGGGTAAAACCTCTTTAAAATTTACCTAATGCTAGACATTTTTTTTTAAAATCTACAATAGCTGTAAATTTGAATGAAAGACTGAGTTTGCAAACTTAAAAAAATCAATTATATCCTTTTAATAAAAAATACATTTATTGCACAAATCTACTTCCAAATTTCACATGCAAACAAGTCCATTCAATCCACAAATCTACTTCCTTATTTTGAAAGAAAAAAAAAATTCTCTCGTAAAACACTTAATTATTTGCTACCTGTCCTTTACTACACAAAACAACTTCCTATTTAAAAAAAAAAAAGTGCTTCCAAAGCATTTAATATTTTAATCTGCTTCCTTGTTGAGTAACAAAACTGTAAACATGGTAAATGAAACAGCATGATGTATAATATATTTGACAAGTTATTATGGCTGAATATATCTGGAAAATTACAAACTATATTTTAGAAAAAAAAATTTTTTTTAACAAATTATACTGGTTAGTCATGGAATACAAAACTAAATTTTACATATTTCAGACTGTATCCATTTCAAAAGCATTGTTTTCAAATTTTGGGATTTGTTTTTGTACAGAAATATAATAGTTAAGCAATGCAAATATATAATTTATCTATTCACAATCATTTTTGGATAATTCTTCATTTCATAGAAGTAATAAAGTTTAAACTTACATAATACTTGGTTTTTCTTTTCTGAATCTTTATTAGCTTTGAACTTGCATTGCCGTCTAGGTTTGCGAACTATAAAAAACCTATTTTTAGTATTTCTAATCAAAATACAACAATTTAATAAATTTAAAACAATTCTAAGTGCCCCAAATTAGAGCCAAAATGATTATGACAGAGACAAAAAATGTTGCAAGCAACTATTTAATATTTCCAACATTCAAAGTAATCATTGTAAAAATATTAGTTCAAATCAATGTAGAATACAGTGCCAATTTTTAATCAAATTTATAGAAAATAAAGCTTGTTCTTAATAATATAATTAAAGTATTTCTGCAGAAATCTGGAAATAAAGCTTCAAACATGCAAAATGAAACGTCATGATATAAAACAAACTAATTAATTAAATGTTACTACTGCTTCATATATCTGAACAACTAGATATTACTTTCTTTGAAAAAAATTATGCGAATTTTACTGGTTGATCAAGAAATGTAAAACTAATTTTAACTATTTCTGGCATCCATTTAAAAAGCATTATTTTCAATTTTTTGGATTTGCTTTTGTAACATATAATTCACGAATTACAACAAGTAACTAATACAGGAATTAAATTTCACAGCAGTAACATTTTAAAAAAATATCGATTCAAAATTATTTTCATGTAATTTTTCATTTCATGTCATGAAGGGGAGGGTAAAACCTCTTTAAAATTTACCTAATGCTAGACATTTTTTTTTTTTTTTTAAATCTACAATAGCTGTAAATTTGAATGAAAGACTGAGTTTGCAAAGTTAAAAAAATCAATTATATCCTTTTAATAAAAATACATTTATTGCACAAATCTACTTCTAAATTTCACATGCAAACAAGTCCATTCAATGCACAAATCTACTTCCTTATTTCAAAAGAAAAAAAAAATTCTCTCGTAAAACATTTAATTATTTGCAACCTGTCCTTTACTACACAAAATAACTTCCTATTTAAAAAAAAAAAAAAAAATGTGCTTCCGAAGCATTTAATATTTTAATCTGCTTCCTTGTTTAGTTACAAGACCGTAAACAGCATGATGTATAATATATTTGACCAGTTATTATGGCTGAATATATCTGGAAAACTACAAACTATATTTTAGAAAAAAAAAAATTTTTTTTAACAAATTATACTGGTTGGTCATGGAATACAAAACTAAATTTTACATATTTTAGACTGTATCCATTTCATAAGCATTGTTTTCAAATTTTGAGGTTTCTTTTCATTCCAAAATATAATAGGTAATCAATGTAAATATCTAATTTATCTATTCATAATCATTTTCGAATAATTTTGCATTTCATATAAGTAATAAAAGGAAAGAAAAATACTTTTAAAACTTACCTAATGATTGAAATTTCATTTCTGAATCTACTTTAGTTGCAAATTTGCGTTGTCGTCCGGATTTGCGAACTATTAAAAAAAACTCATTTTTAATATTTCAGGCTATTTAATAAATTTTAAACAAAATAGTTATAAGTGTAACAAATATTAGAAAATCCTCAAATGATTACAATTGAGAAAAAAAATATTGCAAGAAACTTTTTAATATTTTCAGCGTACAAAAGTAACTTACTGTAAAAATGTTACTTTGAAATCCATCAAGAATACATTGTAATTTTTAATCAAATTTATAGAAAATAAACCTTTTTCTTAATAATATAACTATTAAACCTATTTTTAGTATTTCTAACCAAAATACAACAATTTAATAAATTTAAAACAACCCTAAGTGTCCCAAATTAGTGCCAAAATGATTTTTTCTTAATAATATAACTAAGGTATTTATTAATAATTCTTGTTTTCTGGAAATTATAGAGAATTAATCTATTCATAATTTTTCCTGCATTATTTCCCATATCAAAACTTTAACAAACGGCCTTATGTTTGGAATAACTATTAAAAGCATATAAAAAAACAAGTTCATAACAATTCGAAAGCATAGCATTTTATATTCAAAATATGCAACATTTCTCATAAACATTTAATAACTTCCAAATAAATAATAAATAAATATGCATAATATTTAAAATAAACAATAAATTCACAATGAATACAATATTATTTTTTGAAATGTCAGGTACTGGTTTAAAACAATTTTTAAAATGTTGCTGCTAACAAATGTTAGCCTGCTTTTATTATTAATAAGTACATTTAAAACTGATATTCTTAACGTCCAATATATAGAGGATTTAACAAAAACATTTGCTCATTAATAACAAAAAGCAAAACCAGTAAATATAAGGTTCCAAATCACAAAACCCTAAATATTATCCTTCATTCCAAGAACAAATCTACTCTTACTGATTAACAGCAAAACGCATTAAAGACAGAATTACTGCTACTGTTATTACAAACAAAATCTTGAAAATCAAATTATAATCTTGAAAATCAGAAACAATAAAATTTACATAATTTTTACTGGTTGGTCAAGAAATGGGGAAACTAATTTTACATATTTCTGTTATCCATTTCAAAAGCATTATTTTCACATTTTTAGATTTTTTTTTAATACGCTTTTATTAGTTTCACCTGTATGTTTGTTTGTTTGTTTGTTTGTTTGTTTGTATGTATGTATGTAACTGACTCTTTGGGTTCGATTTTGCCCTACTTTAAGCAATCCAATTTAATTTAAGCGTTGTAGACTTATCAAGGACCGACGACAATAAAATATTTTGATAAGTTTATTATCTCATCAGGATCAGAATCGCCAGGATTAGAGATCAAAACAAACAGTCTTTGAAAAGTCATCTTGATCGGTGCATCAGTTTTCCCCTGGAGATCTGTTTCTCCTCATGCACACTATTTAAGCTGCAAAGAAACATTTACAGTCATCTTTCAGACATTCAAACCTACGTGGGACAGCGGCACAACGGATAAAGCGCCTGAACAAACTAAAAAGTAAAAAATGAATTAATAGTTTAAAAAATATAAAAAACACGCTTTTAGAGTTAATCAATCTAAAACGTAAAAAATAATTATTAACATAAGAATAAAATGACTGACGAGAAAATGAATGTCCCTGTTCTAAAAGCGTGGGGTGCTCGACATCAATCATTATAATTTTTCCCTAGTTTCATTCCGAAATGCAGAGTTAGTTTAAAAATGTCATACAAAGCACCCCACGCTTTTAGAACAGGGACATTCATTTTCTCGTCAGTCATTTTATTCTTATGTTAATAATTATTTTTTACTTTTTAGATTGATTAACTCTAAAAGCGTGTTTTTTAGTTTTTTTAAACTATTAATTTTTTTTAAACATACAGTACTTCGCAGTCAAAACATGTGGTTTTGAAACCTGTAACTAAACTACTGACTATTATAATTGCTGCACCAAGAAGGCGACATGCTACAGACGTGAAATTTAAACGACAGGAAGAAGGTGCTGTGATATGCAAATGATTAGCTTTTCAGCGCATTCAGACAAAGCAAGCGCCGAAAGATTTGTTTAAATGAGAAAATTGTTCAGCCGATTTCTCATACATAAAATTGCATTTGAATGGTGTTTCCTGGTGAAAAGTTGTTGTGATGTCTCGTGTAAGAAGCAGAAATGCGTACCAGCACGTTTCTGACTATGATAAAGGTCGCATTGTAGCGTACCGGGATTGCGGTTTATCGTATCGCAGTATTGCTGCTCGCGTCGGTTGAGATCCAATGACTGTTAGCAGAATATGGAATCGATGTGTTCAGGGCGGTAATACGGAACGTCGTGCTGGATCTTAACGGCCCCCTATCACTAGCAGCCAAGAAGACAGGCATGTTACCTGAATGGCCTTAATGGATCGTGCAGCCGCGTCACGAGCCCTAAGTCAAGAATTGGGGTCGTTTGCTAGTCAAGTGTCTGCACGAACAGTTCGATGACGTTTGCAGCAGGGTGGACTCTCAGCGCGGAGATCATAGCTGCGACTATCCTTGACGCTGCTTGGCAGGAGCCTCTTCAATGTTATGATCAACAACGAAACTGGGCGCACGAATGGCGAGACGTCATTTTTTCAGATGAATCCAGGTTCTGTTTACAACATCAAGATGGTCGCATGGGCCTGCATGGTCGAGTGGCTAGCGTTCGGTACCACAGGTTTCGGGTTCGAGTCCCGACGGTGCCATGGATGTTTGTAATTGTCCGGAATCTACTTTAAGCCGTAGGTTCCGGTCTCATATGACTGTGGAGCGTCATGGAGCAAAAGTCACACTTCTACCTAAGGGTTCTCCATCACAACAGAAGCTGCTTCCTTTCCCTTCAACCATGAGTCCGTACGGGTTCGTGGTCTTGGTCTAGATTAGATATCTACCAAGTGGAATAAGTAACAACCACAACAATAACGAGATGGTCGCATCCGTGTTTGGCGGCATCGTGGTGAACGTACCTTGGCAGCATGTATTCGTCATCGTCATACTGGCCCATCATCTGGCGTGATGGTATTGGATACACAGTCTCGGTCACCTCTTATTCGCATTGACGCGCTTTGAACAGTGAATGTTACATTTCTGGTGTGTTACGACTCGTTGTATTATCCTTTATTCGAGCCCTGCAAAGCCCTACGTTTCAGCACATGTTTTTTTGTATACGAATATAATACGCAAGCAAGGCAAATATAGAATTTATCTATTTATAATCATTTTCAAATAATTTTTCATTTCATAGAAGTCATGAAATGAAGGGTAAAAAAATTTAAAAATTACTCATTGGTAGACATTTCTTTTCTGAATCTACATTAGTTTTAAACTTGCTTTGCCGCACAACTTTACGAACTATAAAAAAAAAAATCATTTATATTTTTTAAAAATAGAAATATTTTCATTGTACAAATCTATTTTAAGTTTCATAAGCAAACATGTCTACTCAATGCAAAAATCTAATTACTTGTTTCGTAAGAAAAACATTCTGTTCTAAGCCACGTACTATTTTTTTTGCTACTTCTCCACAAATCAGCTTCCTCTTTTTCTTATGGAAAACAAATTGTAGTCCCAAAGCACTTGATTATAATTTACTATCATTTATTTACGGCCCAAATATACTTCACCTTTTAGTTAACAAAATCGCAACCATGCAAAATGAAATATCATCACGTAAAACATATCTAACCAGTTATTACAGCTGAATATATCTGGAAAACTATAAACTATTTTTCAGAAAAAAAAAATCTTTTAAATAAATTGTTTCCAAATTTTGAGATTTTTTTTTTTTTTTTTTTTTTTTTTTTTTTTTACAAATAAAATAGGAAAGTAATGCAAATAAATAATTTATCTATTCACAATCATTTTCAAATAATTTTTCATTTCATAGAAGTAATAAAGACGACGAAAAAAACCTTTACAACTTACCTAATGCTGGACTTTTTTTTTCTGAATCTGCATTAGCTGCAGATTTAACTGGCCGAGCAGGTTTGAGAACTATAAAAAAAAAAAAAAAAAAAAAAATCCTTTTTCAATTCCTACTATTAGTTCACACTCTCCCTATACATATGTTGTTCAAATTCTCAATCGTTAATAAAATACTTTTTATTCATCCACTCAAGTTCAAATACATTTTTTTTAAACTTGTAGTGGATGACACTTCATGTGAATACAGTTTTTTCAAATATTAATTCATTAATTAAATTTAATTAATTAATTAAAATGTTTTTAGATTTAAGTTGCATGCATCTAATAATAGATGGGCCAGATGTAAAAGGAAAATTTCAACTTTTGTAAGGGACTTTTCTGCAATATAGTGAAAAAAAAGTAGAAATTGATTTAAATTTTTTTTTATATTACTTTTTTTATATTATCTGTGGGTTTTTTTTTTTTTTAATTATGAAACTTGGATTTGGTTTGGATGGCGTGTCCGGTTTGCTGGAAAGTTTTCTATTTTTCCTTGATGTGAACTCTAGTTTGGGTAGATTTCGAATTTTCCTCAATTTATGCTCCTGCGATTCCAAACGTTTTTTACGTCCTTGTCCTAGGCGTTTTTTTTAAATTTTTAAATTTTTTTATTATTACTATTATTATTATTGTTGTTCAAGTTTGTGCAAGGCTTCCGATCAACAATTTTATGTGCAACAACTGTTCTCTATCGTGTATTCTTATTTCCATTCTTGATAATCGTTTTTTAAAGTTTTCTTCTTTCGTGGCAATACTTTTCCAATATTCATATACGTTTAAATTCCTGCAATCTTGTATTCCATCAAATATGCACATTTCTGTACTTCATCTGCTTACTTTCCTACAGTGTATTTTAAAGTTTCAAGATTTCAAAAAGGTATGCAAAGTGTTCTGTGTGTGTTTTTGACACCGAAATTAATTTCTTTAAACACACAAGAAAAAAAAATTATGTTCTTCGACAAAGATTAACATGCCCTAATACTTGCGCTAAGATTCTTTACATTGCATTATGATTCTTAACATCCATAAGCACACGATGTTTGTCGTTTTGTTCGGTGATCTACCAAGAATGCTGCAAACGTTCATGCCAGTCAACGCTGAACTCCTGCAATCACCGTAGCTGCCTATTTTTCAAATGGTTTAACAAACAGAAAAAAGAAAGAAAAAAAAAAAAGGCATTTTCATTATTTAAAATAAATTCTGCGTTTAAATTTTTTATACTGCTAACTAGGAAAATTATTAATTGCGACAAATATATGTATGTCATCCAGTTTTGTTATTTAACTAAATATTTCATAGTTCACAGAAGATACCAATTCAAAAAAATTATCAATAAAATTTCTAAACTTAATAATATTTTTATTACAATTTCAAAAGTTAGTATTAAATGCATGGAGAAATAAAGCATAAGCAATGCTTTTAACTCCAAGGAAACATTTAAACAAGAATAAAAATAAAAAACGTACTCGGTACTTGCGACAGATTTCCTGCATTCTGAATGTAGTCCAAACTTTCATCTTAAAGAGGAAGCAATGCATATATATATTTCGAGAACACACGTAATACAATAAAAGGTAGCATAAAAATTTCTGAAAATCAGTATAAAAATGAATCAAGTAACTACTGTAGCATGCACATATATATATACCTGCAATTACATGAGTTGAAATTTGTAAATTTTCTGAAAAATATTTTTAAATAAATTTTGCTTGTATTCCATTAATGTCTCAGGAATGCAAAGAAGAGATAAGGCAGTTACCATGAGGCATTAAATTATATGGCAACATTTTTGAATTTTGCGATAGCACACGCTTCCACGGAAAAGCATCAAAAAGCCATTTATTAGCAGAACCAATCAAGACAAAATTGTTATTTTTTGCCAGTAGAAAAGCAGATAGTGCAAACAAGGTGCAGCAGGACGAACTAGCTATAGCATTCACATATAACTATCACAATTTTAAAAGACATTTGGGAAGTCACAACTTGCTTCCTATATATAGGACATTATGGCAATACTCATTCCTGGCTCTCTTTCGGTCTGACTTCATTAATCGAGTTGTGAAGAAAGCCGTTTACCAGTTCGCTTAAGAGCAAACACGAGCAAGTGAACCCTATGAATAAGTATCTATAACTGCTAAGTTCATTATTTTAATTTTTGTTTTGCTTGCATTTGTAACTTATATTTAGAGTTCCAGTAGAATTAAGTTTTTGAAATAACACTTTTTTTAAAAAAAAATTTCACACAAAATGAATTTAAAACTTAATTTGAATAACAAAAAAAAATCTACCCAGTTCTTGTCCTCCAGTATCCTGAACTGAAAGCACCGGCATGTCATCTAAAAGGTATAAGATGTAATTTTTAAAATTTCACACAATGAATTTAAAACTAAATTTGAATTTAAAAAAAAATCTACCCGATTCTTGTCCTCCAGTATCCTGAACCGAAAGCTCCGACATGTCATCTAAAAGGTATAAGATGTAATTTTAAAAATTTCACACAGTGAATTTAAAAGTAAATTTGAATTAACATTTTTGATTTTTGCGATAGCATACGCTTCCACCGAAAAGCATCAAAAAGCACGAGTCATTTATTAGCTTGAACAAAACAAGACAAAATTGTTATTTTCGAAAACCAGACACTTTGAAAAAAATTGTTTTGCAAGTAGAAAAGCAGATAGTTTAAACAGGCTGCAGCAGGACGAACTAGCTATAGTATTCACATATAACTATCACAATTTTAAAAGAAGGATGACATTTGGGACGTCAAATTTGGAAGTCACAACTTGCTTCTTATAAATAGGACATTGTGGCAATAGGATATATCGTACTCATTCCCGGCTCAAACAAGCGATCTTTCGGTTCGACTTCATTAAACGAGTTGTGAAGAAGGCCGGTTACCAGTTCGCTTTGGGGCAAACATGAGCAAGTGAACCCTATGAACAGGGCACTCAAGATCAAGAGGGGCCTACATTCAAATTGTTAGCAAAATTAGAATTATACTATTCTAAGCACATTGAATCGAAAATAAGGAGAAATTCTACACATATGACTAATAAACAAACATAAAAATGTATTGGCTAAGATCAACGCCTTCGACTCATCGGGTCTGTCTGTTTGTATATACTAGATTGCACCAAAGTATAGTTCATACGTTCACCGATTGCTATGGCAAATATTAACGTGCCTTATGCTACTAATCCCTGGTTGTTCTCGCATAAATAAAGTGCAGATTGGTGTAGACTGGATCAGGCAAACAAACAGAATTATTGATATCCCGACGTTCGGTTATATTCTTATTACTTCGATAATATGAAATAAGTGTTAATGTTATTAGAAAAGATTCTTATTTTAGGATTGCGTACACGATCATTTGATTCTCGCCTTTTGAGTTCAGTAGGTTCAATACTTATGTAAAGTGTTTATAGACTATTGAAAAAAAAATTTTTGTGACAAAATTTTCATTTATTTTAATATTTCGCGGAATTCTAGATAAGTTCTTAACTTTTATTTATGCACAATAATTAGTAACTCAAATATTTTGTTCTAGATTATAATCTAAGAATGAGTAAAAGATTTGAAAGTGGAGCTTGTAAACGCAAAAAAAAGAAGCTACAAATTTACAAGCTACCACATTTTTTATAAATATTAGTACCAATCACAACATGTTTCATTTAATAGATTGATATATATCACTAGTAACGATGTATTTTATTATCTCGCATGTAATTTACAAACTTAAAATGGAGAGGTGAAAGAACCTTATAAGTGAAATAGCCTAGGGCCTCTTTTCATCTAAATCCGGCCCTGCCTATGAATGAAAAGACTCAACCCAGATGATAGTGGAGTCAAATGAGTCCAATTAGGATGAGATTTGCTATAGCTATAGCTATTAAATTCTGATCAGTTCATTTTTTTTAATTTTTGTTTTGCTTGTATTTGTAACTTATATTTAGAGTTTCAGAAGAATTAAGTTTTTGAAATATAACTTTTTTTTGTTTTTAATTTCACACACAATGAATTTAAAACTAAATTTGAATAACAATAAAAAAAAATCTACACAGTTCTTGCCCTCCAGAATCCTGAACTGAAAGCTCCGGCATGTCATCTAAAAAGTAAAAGATGTAATTTTTAAGATATTTACTCAAGATCACAAAATGGTACAATTATACTACAACAAGGCTTCTTAACAGTTTTTGCTCCTCGGCGTTTTTCGGTAATTAAACGAAAGCTAATCATTCATTACAGAATAATATTTTTAAATGCATAACAAAATTAAATAAATCAGTTGCATTCAAAAATGTGCAACTGGAATAAGACTTTTTCCTAACATTGGATCAAGAAAAAATGGAATATAGGGAATTTAAATTAAGTGGTTTAATATTAAAAGCTACCAATTCAAGTAATGTTTGTTAATCTTGATTGATGATATTTAAACTGTGGTGGAGTATTGCTTAGATTACACTTATCTCATATTAGACTCGTTGTAAAAAGGCAACTGCTAAAAGAAACACACAACCACAATATGAATTGAACGCCTTAAGGGATAAGCCATCGCTTATACACTTTTTTACTCACCAATTATCGGTCAATTACACACACACACTTCTAAGTTTGAACCTGGAGAGCTAGAGTTCTGTTTTTTATAGCTCTAAGTTTGAGCACAATCAGATACCCAAAAAAGGAGTAAGTTGTTCTTCGCACATATGACACGGTTCGTTTTATTACTTTTAGCATGAAGCAAATTGGCCTAAAATATCACCAGATTCCAGCATGAAGCGTCGACCAATCCATACGTCTTAGTGAGCGGTACGTTAGAGTGAAAGGGGTTTAAGTTTACGAGGTAGATAGCCATCACCGAATTTGTTTGAAAGGGAGAAAGTTATGTAACCACAAACAGCATTGTACCTTTTCATTTCTGAAATGGGCAATAAAATGTTCCCGAAACTGAGATATAAAGAATAAAAGTTGTTGTTGTTTCTTATCCCACTTGGCTGGGCCAAGCCCACGAGCCCGTACGTACTCATGATTGAAGGGGAAGGAAGCAGCTTCTGTTGTGATGGAGCACCCGTAGGTAGAAGCCTGACTTTTGCTCCGTGACGCTCTTACAGTCATAGAAGACCGGGACCTACGGCTTAAAGTGGATTCCGAACCACTACAAACATCCATGGCACCGCCGGGATTCGAACCCGAAACCTGTGGCACCGAGCGCCAGACACTCGGCCATTCAGGTCCCAAATTTGCCAACGGCACGCAGTGTTCCCAGGTGGTCACCCACCCAAGTACTGACCGCGCCCAATGATGCTTAACTTCGGTGATCCAACGAGAACCGGTATATTCAGCATGGTACGGCCGTTGGCTCAGAATAAAAGTTAACGTGCAAAGTGATGACTTCATTACTTGAGTGGCAAACACCAATTTGCTCCAGTGCTGAAGGCAATGCATAAGTCCACCTAATAAGGCCTTTAGGGAACTCTAACATTCTATTAATTACCAGTTTAAGAAAGAGGGAAAAGGATTTTCTAAACCTGAAAAAACTGTTACAGAAGTAAAAAAATTCGTTTCTAGAGGTGATCTCAGGTGCAACTAATGCTACTGTAATTTATTGATTGCATTAATGTAATTCAGTTAGTTTTTCTTAAAAGATTATACCAGATTTCTTTTTAAATTTCACTTTACTCTATTGTATGTTGAATTTAACAGTAATTATTTTTATTCGTGTTACATATTCCTTTGTTAGAGAAGACTTCCAATAATTCTGTTGAATATTAAATCTACGAATGTAGTTGTTAAAAAAGTGTAAAACACAGCAATCAAATAAATAAATATAAATAAAAATCACGAGTAATAGGCAGTCCTTTGCATTCTGTTTCAGCAGTCATATTCGTGTTCAGTAAATTGTGTGATTACAAAATATTTTATTATTTACTACTATTACTCACTAAACAAAACTATTTCATTTCGAAATAAAAACATGTGGTTCCAAAACACTTAAATATTATTTACTGTATTTTATTCCCTATACAAATGTAATTTACCATTTTGAAAGACAAATGAAAAACACCCTAAATCTGTAATTCTAAACCACTTATCCTTACATTCAAAACATTCCCTAAACTTATTTTACCATTTTGAAGCAAAATATGTTGTTCTAAAACTCTTACCCATAAATGGCAAAACGGGAAAACAGTAAATACATGGTTCCAAAAAATTCTGAATATTATCTTTCATTCCAAGAAAAAATTTACTTGTCTAATTTGTAGTAAAAACATGTAGTATCATAAACCGTAAATAGTTTTCATTTACTACACAAATCTTCTTCTTGTTCTCTTAACAACAACAACAAAAAAAAAAAGTTCAGAAGTACTTCACCATAATTTACTAATTTATTTAAAGTAAGACCAATTTTTATTTTTTTTTCAAAAACACTTTACTTATTCTTCCAAATTTATTTCATCGCCTTCAAAGTAATCAAAACAGTAACATTTTTACAAAAGTCTATTCATTATCATTTTCAAATAATTTTTCAATTCATAAAAATCATGAGGGCGAAAAAAAAAAACCCCTTCAAAACTCACCTGATGCTTGACATTTCTTTTCTGAATCTACATTAGCTGTAAACTTGCGTCGCTGTACGGGTTTGCGAACTACAATAAAAATCATTTATATTTTTTAAAATAAATATACATTCATCGCACAAACCTACTTCCAAGTTTTATACATAAGCATGTCCACTCTATACATGAAACTACTTTCTTGTTTTGCAAGAAAAAAAAATTTGCTTGTAAATCACTTAACTATTATTTGCTACCTATTCTTCACTAAAAAAAAGCAACTTCCCCTTTTCTTGAACATTTGATTATAATTTGCTATCATTTATTTAAAGCAAAAATCCACTTCCCCGTTTAGTAAACAAAACTGTAAACATGCTAAATGAGACAGCATGACGTACAACATATTTAGCCAGTTATTATGGCTGAATATATCTGAGAAATTATAAACTATTTTTTAAAAAAATGTTTTTAATAAATTTTACTGGTTGGTCATGAAATGGAAAAATTATTTTGCATATTTCAGATTGTATCCACTTCAAAAAAAAAAATTGTTTTCAAATTTTGAGGTTTCTTTTCGTTCCAAAATATAATAGGTAATCAATGGAAATATCTAATTTATCTATTCATAATCATTTTTGTATAATTTTGCATTTCATATAAGTAATAAAAGGAAAAAAAATACTTTTAAAACTTACCTAATGATTGAAATTTCATTTCTGAATCTACTTTAGTTGTAAATTTGCATTGCCGTCCGGATTTGCGAACTTTAAAAAAAACCTCATTTTTAATATCTCTGATCAAAATACAGGCTGTTTAATAAATTCTAAACAAAATAGTTTTAAGTGTAACAAATATAAATTAGAAAATCCTCAAATGATTACAATTGAGAAAAAAAATATTGCAAGAAACTTTTTAATATTTTCAGCATACAATGTAATTTACTGTAAAAATGTTACTTTCAAATAAATCAAGAATACATTGCAATTTTTGGAAATTATAGAAAATTAATCTATTAATAATTTATCCTGCATTTTTATCCTATTTCAAAACATAAAGAGTGGCCTTATATTTGGAATGACTTTTAAAAGCATATAAAAAAAAACAATTAAGTTTATAACAATTCGAAAACATAAAATTTTATCATATTCTACATTTCACATAAACTTTCAATAATCAGTATAATAAATAAATAAATATGCCTAGTATTTAAAATAAACTGTAATTTTACAAGGAATGCGCATCATTATTATTATTTATTTCAAATGCCAGGTACTGGTTTAAAACATCTATATTTTTAAAATGCCGTTGTTAACAAATGTTAGCCTATATTTATTAATAATAAATACAATAAAATCAATAGTTTTAATGGCAATTATATAGAAGATTTAGCATTCTACAGGATTCAGTTATCCTATACCGAAAGATAACCTGCAAGGATATTATACTAAATAACAAATCTAGATAATAAATAAATTTCATATAAAATCAATCAAGGATTGTATAAATCCAGCCAAGAATACTTTATCATTCTTTTTATTATCAAATGCCTAGAAAATAAAATTTGTTCCTCATAATATAATTAAGGTGTTTATGACTAATTTTAGTTTTCTTGAAATTAATGAGAACTAATCCAATAAATAATTTTTCCTGCCTTTATTTTAATTACACATGAAAATTTTGGTGAGAGCTCTTTTGGAGTAACTACTAAAAGCATAAAAAAAATAATGAGTTTATAACAATTGGAAAATAAAGCATTTTATCATAATTTAAATATGCAATATAAAATATGTAAATAAAATGCTATTAGAAAAGAAAAACTTTATATAAACAGCAATTACAAAGAATATTTAATAGACTGTAAGTAATAAAATGGAATTGATTTGCTACTTATCTAATATCTTTTTCCAACATCCATTACATTATTTTTTTTCTTAATTTAATTTGAAAAGTATTTTGGTAAGAAATATAAAAAATTAAAAAGGAATTCTCGAAACCAACATTTACTAATGATTAATGTCTTGATGTAAATTAGACTAAAGTACCATAGCAACAAAAGAAAAAAAATAGATGGTATATAATGTCAATTTTAAATTTATTAGTAGTGAATAGCATTCATGAATTAAATACTTTCTTAAAACACCTACAAAATATATTAAAACAAATAATAGCTAAAAGGAATAACTTTTCGACCATCAGAATTAAATGTATTGTGTTTGGTAACTTTTGTTATGTAAATAAAAATCGGGGGAAAAAATCAATATCTTTTATAAATATTTCGGAAAAATAATATAAGTTTAATAATATATTTGAACTATACAAGAAATAAAGTGCCCGGTTAATATTCTGGCTATTTTATTTATAAATAATCTAACCATACCTGCTACAACATTTACCCTTTATGATGTAAAGATTATATATGTATTTTTGTAAGAAATTTAGAGAACAAGAATGCCTTTAAGTTACTACAAATATTACACTTTTAAAGTTGAAAAAATTATTTTTTACAAAAATTGTTTTTAAAGATATACGAGTTCAATTTAAGTCATTGAATTTGTTTCACATGTTCTACTAAATTGGTTAAAAAATCATAGCACATTAAATGAAAAAAATAGCAAATGCATGTACATCTTTCCTTTTTTATATCAATTCAAAATCTATTCTGAAAATTTTTTTTCTAATACTTTAGATCAGCAATCGAAATCTTTCTGTTTCTTCTGCGGTTCTTAAAGATTAAAAAAATGCTCGTTTTAGAATAAAAAAAAAAATAAATAATAAAAATATTTAAACAAAAGTCGCATTTTATAATGGACATGCTCAAATAATAAACAAATATAATTATTTGAAACAAATTTTAGAAATTTGTAGCAGTGAAAAAATTTATTACTTTTTGCATTTCTTTTGTTTTTATAAAGAAAAATACCTATACAGAAAATATTGAAACAAAATTAAAGTAAATACTGATTTTTTGGATCATTAGAATTTACATAATTATAATAATACTCTGTCTTAAAAATTTAATAGCTGTAAACTATACCTGATGTTTTATTCACACTTTCTGTATCTGCAGTAGTTGCTAACTTTCGAGTTCGACCTTCTTTGCGCACTATTTAAAAATGAATTTTAAAAAAAGTAAGATTATAACTTGGCATTTAAAACATATTTCACTTATGGACAATTTCTCAAATAAAAATATTTTTAATTGATTTAATAATTAATATACTGTAATTCAAAGAGCATCTTGTGTTTTCAGCATAGCACTGTAAAAGGTTTCTTTCCAATAGAAATTTATAATTATATTCAATAATCCTAACTTCAATAGAATAAAAAAAATTAAAAATTCAATTTGGAAATATATTACAGGAAATGAAATGTATATGATGTGCAGAGATTATTCAGGCAACGTTCGAAGGGCACTTTGTTTCAAATGTCTCTTGAAACATGACTCATTCCATGACTTTTTTTTTTTTATTAATAATGAACTCAGCATCTTTCTTTAAAAGTTATTATTTAAGAATTGTTAGCAATTTAATTACCATCCTTAATAGAAAATCAAATTCTGTAGGAACTGCAGTTGATTTTTACCTTCATATCTTTAGACTTCATATTTGATAATTAAAAAAATATTTCTAATTTTGATGTTATACATTTTTTTTTCAAGTCTAAAACAATATTGTCAGTAAGAATTTACCATTCAGGCAATAATTTACTTTCCTTGCATGACAAGATAACCAATAATATTAATATCACGTTATTCTGATTATTTTAGCTTTATCATTTTATATTCTATATTGAATAGATAACTCTTTATTCCAAAATATTTTATTATATTTGGGATGTAACAAAAGTGAAAAATTTGTGTGACACAGAAACTTAAAACATCTTACAAAATCAGTTAAAATATTGTTTAAACTGTTAATATTGAAAGCTTTAACTTAAAACGATCACGTTTACATTCCAGCAAAGAAATACATTAGGAAAATGATAATTATGAATTAAAAAATATAATTAAAAAAAATATATACTTAATTCTTCAGCCAAGAGATCATTTCCTAGACCCATAAGAGATTCAGATTCATCCTGTTTGTATGCTAAAAAAATACAAATATGTATAATGTCTACATGCATTTTTATATCATAGAAAAAAAAATCATATGCTCTATAAATCTCAGTTATCTGACAAAACAACTAAATAATAATTTTAATATTGAATAAAATTGAGAAATAAATCAGAATTTGCCGCAAAAATACTACTCATTAGTTAACAAGCATTACAATATTAAAAATTCTAGTTATATTAATTTTAACAATTTCAATGATATATTTAAATCTATAATTAAGGATTCGATCAATTGCCCCATTTAACAAATAAAAATAATAAAATTAGGCAAATTGATGAGTTATATGAATGATCTTCATTTTTGGGAAGTCAGCAAATACATTCTGCCTAAAAAGGACCTGGAATTGTTAAATAAAACACACAAAATTTAATTTTTCTTCCAAATTTATTTTGTCATCTTCAAAATAGGCCCTGTTGAATGGCGGTCCTGGATATATATGACCCACTTTCCCCAAAACAATAACCATATATTTTAAGGGTTAAACAAAAAATTGTAGCCTATATGTGCATTTTAAATTTTGCATTATCGGTACTTTTTTCATAGAATGTATTCCATCTGTTTCAACATCATCAAAAATAAATGAGCATGTAAACAATCATATTCAGCCAATAATCTGAAGTAAGGGGCAGTAGTTTTGCTTTGAGTATTATATATTTAAGAAAGCATATAAAAACACTTGTTTTCATGCAATCAATGTATACTTTAGCATTTCACCACAAGTTTTAAAAATTAACAACTTTGCAATATAAAAATTCTAAAATTCCAGTAGTTATCTCATGTTATTTTAGATATAAATATCTCATCATGCTTTTCTCAGTTTACTTAATTAGCAATTAAGTGTTTTGTCCTGAAATATTTATCTATAACTTCAATAGAATTAAGGTAGAAAAGTTTAATAACACATAAATCAAATTATCGTTTAATATTTATATTATATTCAGAGAATATAATTCTTTCAATATCAAGATATTATTTTATTTTTTCGGCAATTTAATATGAATTTTAATTGTCAGTATTGCAAAATATTTCGAATAAAATGAAAATGATATTAATTTTTGACATCAGAAAGAAAGCATATTTAGCAAAAATAAATCAATCTTTTGATGAATAAACAGATAAACTACCGATTTACGAGATTCATTTTGTGAATCCATAACAGTTCCAACTTTACATGGTGACTTAGAAACTGAATTTATATATATATATATATGTGTGTGTGTGTATATATTGGGTACAGAAACATATTCTTAACACAAACATTTTAGATTGCATAAAATGACTGAATTATATATGATTTTATTAATAGTAATTTTTGTTCTAAATGAACATATTATCTATAAGAATTGGTTCAATACACAGCTGCAAAAATGATGGCTTATAAAAGGAGGTAATCGGCTATGATTGTCAGCAATTTTTTTCATTCATATTTTATTAATGTTTAGCAGAATTTCTTTAGCTCAAGTCTGCATTGAAGTTAGTTCCATATTTAATCTGAATTAAAGTTAGTTGAATATTTAATTTGCATTGATGTTAGTGCATAATATACAAAACTTATTATCAATCAAATTATATAAATAAATTTTTCATAATTTTTTTTTTTTTACATATAATATTTTATAATAATCTTTTAAAATTGAGATGCATGAAAGCAATTCTCCTAGTGCTACGAATACAATGAAAACATATTTTATTCTTTAAGTAATATTGTTACAATTTAATTTTACAATAGTACTATAAATCCTTGGAATGCAATTTTATATAATTCACATAAATTTGATATAAAAATTTAATTTTTAAATTGAAATATATTTTAAAAAACATACTGAATATCATAGTGGATTGCTCTGTACATCTTCAACTAAATAAAAGTCATAAATTTTCTGATACAAAAAACTATATGTAATTTATCTTTTGAACAAAATCAGAGAATAGAATCCTTTAAAATTAGTAAAAAATTATGCAGGCTGAAAGAAGATTACACGTGAAACGAACATGTAGACATTTTTCACCCTAAGAATGGTACGAACACATAGAGGTTTTTAACTTCAGGAAATAAATATATTAAAAAAAATTGATTATTATAAAAAAAGAATTATAGTTTATAATAACTTTTAAAATTCTTACTTAATTCTTCAAGATTCCCGAGGTCATTTCCTAAATCCATAATATCAAATGTGGATATTGATGCAGATTTCATAGCTAAAATACATAAATATTTATTCTGTAATCAAAAATATGCAATGCATATCATAGAAAATGACTAAAATAAGTATGGTTCAGTTTTTAAATACTATAAGTATCTAAGAGTTAGCAAAAAATTAAAAATTATTTCAATACAACATTAAATAAAATAAAGAAGTAAATAACTACAGAAATGCCAGGTATAATTTTATTTTACAAGTTTTCACTTCCAATCTGAAAGTCAATAAGTATGCCTGCCTATTTCAATTCCATTCAAAATAGGTTGGGAAGCTAGCAAATACATTTAGTTCATAATATAAAATAAGAAGCAGCAATACAGCTTTCAGCATATGTTCTAGAGTGAATACAAACATGCCAGGTTTCATATAACAGCCTGGGTTCAATAAAATCCAACTAGAAAGTATAAAATTTTTAACTTTAATACGTTAAAATTCTTAAAAGACTATAACAACTATGAATATATCATCGTCCCAATGTTGGTTACATAATTGTTCTGAAATATTTAATTACATTGTCAACATAATTAAGGAGAAAAACTTTTGACAGCTTGCAACCAGATAACATTTGGAGCTATATTTATAGAAATCTTTATATTTGCAAAGATATTATTCAGTTAGTCTGGAATTCAAATTGAATTTTAATTGCTAACATTAGAAAGTAAAAAGAATAAAATTATGATAGTTAATTTCTTGCTTCAAACATATTTAGTAAACGATGCAAAAATCAAATAGATGAATTAAAATAAACAATCCTACCAGATTTTTGAGATTCAGTTTCAAAATGCATAATAGCTTGAGCTTTAGATGGTGACTGAGAATCTAGAATTTAAAAAAAGCATATAGTCAACGGAAATATATTAATTCATATATAAATCCCTAATAAATAGCTCAAATTAGTATGGTTCTTTTTCAAGTACATGACATAATTATCAATTATCTGACATACAACCATAACAATGGTGTTTGATGAGAGGCAGTAATTCCTAATAATTTTACATAGTTTATAAATTTTAAGCTGTAAAATATGCAGCAATATTAGTAGAGAGTAAATAATATATGTTATTATTAAAATTATGTATACAACTAATTTTACAAAATATTTTTAGATATGATATTTAAAAAAAAATGATAATTCAGACAAATGAAAGCATTTCGTCCATCAACAGAGAATATTTTAAGTTTAATACATTGCTATAGTTATTTCGTCAAAATTTTGCAATTGAATTTCTATATTATGAATTCTTGAAATTTCCCTTAATAACATTTAACAAAAAATTAAAAACTGGACAAACAAAAAATATTTTTTTCAAATAAAAAAAATAAACTAAAATCATACCTGACATTTTAGTTTCCCTCTGGAAATCAGCAATACGTA